>JALIGW010000004.1:4823939-4838939 GCA_023053685.1 Diadophis punctatus similis | reverse complement strand
AGAAAATGGGCTCAGTTGCAGGTCGTAAATCCAGAACCACCTGTAAACTCTTTTGCACCAGCCCTCAACCTAATGTGGTGCTCAGTTTCCCCAACACGTCAAGGAAAAACGAAGTCCATTTGCCTTTTGAAAAATAATTTACCTTTAGAATAAATAATCTGCTGTTTATTACTATAGAATCTGAAGGTTGGATGGATAGCTTACAAATAAATAAGTGAAAGCAACATCCTCTCTTCTTCTTCTTTGTCGTTTAATGACCCCATAATTCCTTGCGGGGTGGAGTCTGGGCAACTGAATGGAGCTAAGTGTTTACTGGCCGGATGCCCTTCCTGTTGCCAATGCTGAGTTTTTTTTCAGCATATATACTCTCATTGTGCCCAGAGAGAGAAATATCTGCCTCTACCTAGGATTGAACTCACAGCCTCCTGATTGTGAGGCGAGAGCTCCACCTCTAGGCCACCGCACCACTCAAAGCAACATCCTCTCTGCTCCACAAATACTCAGCAAGTAGATGCAGGTTTCTTTCTTACTTTTCCTTTGCACTGAAACAGTGTGCTGCAGTGAGGATCCAATGAACATCAACTACGGCTCCATCACAAGAATGCCTTGGTCCCTTGGGAGTGTATATCTGGATACTGATGAGCCAGGGCCAGGTTCCAGGTAAGGCATGATGGCCATTCTTCCAGCTTTGGTGTTTGGGGTGCAACCCACAGTCTGAGAAGAAGCCAAGACAGAAAAGATCAGAGGTGAAAATGGATTTGGTCCCACCTGATTGTGTTCAGGCTGAAGCTGGCAGAAATGGCCTTTCAAGAAGAATAGAATAGAATAGAATAGAATAGAATAGAATAGAATAGAATAGAATAGAATAGAATAGAATAGAATAGAATAGAATAGAACCTTTATTGAGAATAGAATAGAATAGAACCTTTATTGAGAATAGAATAGAATAGAATAGAATAGAATAGAATAGAATAGAATAGAATAGAATAGAACCTTTATTAAGAATAGAGTAGAGTAGAGTAGAGTAGAATAGAATAGAATAGAACCTTTATTAAGAATAGAGTAGAGTAGAGTAGAATAGAATAGAATAGAATAGAATAGAATAGAATAGAATAGAATAGAATAGAATAGAATAGAATAGAATAGAATAGAATAGAACCTTTATTAAGAATAGAGTAGAGTAGAGTAGAGTAGAATAGAATAGAATAGAATAGAATAGAATAGAATAGAATAGAATAGAATAGAATAGAATAGAATAGAATAGAATAGAATAGAATACTAGGGTAGGGTAGGGTAGGGTAGGGTAGAATGGAATGGAATGGAATGGAATAGAATAGAATAGAATAGAATAGAATAGAATAGAATAGAATAGAATAGAATAGAATAGAATAGAATAGAATAGAGAATGGAATGGAATGGAATGGAATGGAATAGAATAGAATAGAATAGAATAGAATAGAATAGAGAGGAGGAATAGAATAGAATAGAATAGAATAGAATAGAACCTTTATTGAGAATAGAGTAGAGTAGAGTAGAGTAGAATAGAATAGAATAGAATAGAATAGAATAGAATAGAATAGAATAGAATAGAATAGAATAGAATAGAATAGAATAGAATAGAATAGAATAGAATAGAATATAGAGGAGGAATAGAATAGAATAGAATAGAATAGAATAGAATAGAATAGAATAGAATAGAATAGAATAGAATAGAATAGAATAGAATAGAATAGAATAGAATATAGAGGAGGAATAGAATAGAATAGAATAGAATAGAATAGAATAGAATAGAATAGAATAGAATAGAATAGAATAGAATAGAATAGAATAGAATAGAACCTTTATTGAGAATAGAATAGAATAGAGTAGAGTAGAGTAGAGTAGAGTAGAATAGAATAGAATAGAATAGAATAGAATAGAATAGAATAGAATAGAATAGAATAGAATAGAATAGAATAGAATAGAACCTTTATTGAGAATAGAATAGAATAGAGTAGAGTAGAGTAGAGTAGAGTAGAGTAGAGTAGAATAGAATAGAATAGAATAGAATAGAATAGAATAGAATAGAATAGAATAGAATAGAACCTTTATTGAGAATAGAATAGAATAGAATAGAGTAGAGTAGAGTAGAGTAGAATAGAATAGAATAGAATAGAATAGAATAGAATAGAATAGAATAGAATAGAATAGAACCTTTATTGAGAATAGAATAGAATAGAATAGAGTAGAGTAGAGTAGAGTAGAGTAGAATAGAATAGAATAGAATAGAATAGAATAGAATAGAATAGAATAGAATAGAATAGAACCTTTATTGAGAATAGAATAGAATAGAATAGAGTAGAGTAGAGTAGAGTAGAATAGAATAGAATAGAATAGAATAGAATAGAATAGAATAGAATAGAATAGAATAGAATAGAATAGAATAGGAATATAGAGGAGGAATAGAATAGAATAGAATAGAATAGAATAGAATAGAATAGAATAGAATAGAATAGAATAGAATAGAATAGAACCTTTATTAAGAATAGAATAGAATAGAATAGAACCTTTATTGAGAATAGAATAGAATAGAACCTTTATTAAGAATAGAATAGAATAGAACCTTTATTGAGAATAGAATAGAATAGAATAGAATAGAATAGAATAGAATAGAATAGAATAGAATAGAATAGAATAGAACCTTTATTAAGAATAGAATAGAATAGAATAGAACCTTTATTGAGAATAGAGTAGAGTAGAGTAGAATAGAATAGAATAGAATAGAATAGAATAGAATAGAATAGAATAGAATAGAATAGAATAGAATATAGAGGAGGAATAGAATAGAATAGAATAGAATAGAATAGAATAGAATAGAATAGAATAGAATAGAATAGAATAGAATAGAATAGAATAGAATAGAATAGAATAGAATAGAACCTTTATTGAGAATAGAATAGAATAGAGTAGAGTAGAGTAGAGTAGAGTAGAGTAGAATAGAATAGAATAGAATAGAATAGAATAGAATAGAATAGAATAGAATAGAATAGAATAGGAATATAGAGGAGGAATAGAATAGAATAGAATAGAATAGAATAGAATAGAATAGAATAGAATAGAATAGAATAGAATAGAATAGAATAGAAAATATAGAATAGAGTCTTTATTGAGAATAGAATAGAATAGAATAGAATAGAATAGAATAGAATAGAATAGAATAGAATAGAATAGAATAGAATAGAATAGAATAGAATAGAACCTTTATTAAGAATAGAATAGAATAGAATAGAACCTTTATTGAGAATAGAGTAGAGTAGAGTAGAGTAGAGTAGAGTAGAATAGAATAGAATAGAATAGAATAGAATAGAATAGAATAGAATAGAATAGAATATAGAGGAGGAATAGAATAGAATAGAATAAAATAGAATAGAATAGAACAGAACAGAATAGAATAGAATAGAATAGAATAGAATAGAATAGAATAGAATAGGAATATAGAGGAGGAATAGAATAGAATAGAATAGAATAGAATAGAATAGAATAGAATAGAATAGAATAGAATAGAATAGAATAGAATAGAATAGAATAGAACCTTTATTGAGAATAGAATAGAATAGAATAGAATAGAATAGAATAGAGTAGAGTAGAGTAGAGTAGAGTAGAGTAGAGTAGAGTAGAGTAGAGTAGAATAGAATAGAATAGAATAGAATAGAATAGAATAGAATAGAATAGAATAGAATAGAACCTTTATTGAGAATAGAATAGTATAGAATAGAGTAGAGTAGAGTAGAGTAGAGTAGAGTAGAGTAGAGTAGAATAGAATAGAATAGAATAGAATAGAATAGAATAGAATAGAATAGAATAGAATAGAATAGAATAGAATAGAACCTTTATTGAGAATAGAATAGAATAGAGTAGAGTAGAGTAGAGTAGAGTAGAGTAGAATAGAATAGAATAGAATAGAATAGAATAGAATAGAATAGAATAGAATAGAATAGAACCTTTATTGAGAATAGAATAGAATAGAATAGAGTAGAGTAGAGTAGAGTAGAATAGAATAGAATAGAATAGAATAGAATAGAATAGAATAGAATAGAATAGAATAGAATAGAATAGAATAGAATAGAATAGAATAGAATAGAACCTTTATTGAGAATAGAATAGAATAGAATAGAGTAGAGTAGAGTAGAGTAGAGTAGAATAGAATAGAATAGAATAGAATAGAATAGAATAGAATAGAATAGAATAGAATAGAATAGAATAGAATAGGAATATAGAGGAGGAATAGAATAGAATAGAATAGAATAGAATAGAATAGAATAGAATAGAATAGAATAGAATAGAAAATATAGAATAGAGTCTTTATTGAGAATAGAATAGAATAGAATAGAATAGAATAGAATAGAATAGAATAGAATAGAACCTTTATTGAGAATAGAATAGAATAGAACCTTTATTAAGAATAGAATAGAATAGAACCTTTATTGAGAATAGAACAGAATAGAATAGAATAGAATAGAATAGAATAGAATAGAATAGAATAGAATAGAATAGAATAGAACCTTTATTAAGAATAGAATAGAATAGAATAGAACCTTTATTGAGAATAGAGTAGAGTAGAGTAGAGTAGAGTAGAGTAGAGTAGAGTAGAGTAGAATAGAATAGAATAGAATAGAATAGAATAGAATAGAATAGAATAGAATAGAATAGAATAGAATATAGAGGAGGAATAGAATAGAATAGAATAGAATAGAATAGAATAGAATAGAATAGAATAGAATAGAATAGAATAGAATAGAATAGAATAGAACCTTTATTGAGAATAGAATAGAATAGAATAGAATAGAGTAGAGTAGAGTAGAGTAGAATAGTATAGAATAGAATAGAATAGAATAGAATAGAATAGAATAGAATAGGAATATAGAGGAGGAATAGAATAGAATAGAATAGAATAGAATAGAATAGAATAGAATAGAATAGAAAATATAGAATAGAGTCTTTATTGAGAATAGAATAGAATAGAATAGAATAGAATAGAATAGAATAGAATAGAATAGAATAGAATAGAATAGAATAGAATAGAATAGAATAGAAAATATAGAATAGAGTCTTTATTGAGAATAGAATAGAATAGAATAGAATAGAATAGAATAGAATAGAATAGAATAGAATAGAATAGAATAGAACCTTTATTAAGAATAGAATAGAATAGAATAGAACCTTTATTGAGAATAGAATAGAATAGAACCTTTATTAAGAATAGAATAGAATAGAACCTTTATTGAGAATAGAATAGAATAGAATAGAATAGAATAGAATAGAATAGAATAGAATAGAATAGAATAGAATAGAATAGAATAGAATAGAATAGAATAGAACCTTTATTAAGAATAGAGTAGAGTAGAGTAGAGTAGAGTAGAGTAGAGTAGAGTAGAGTAGAGTAGAATAGAATAGAATAGAATAGAATAGAATAGAACCTTTATTAAGAATAGAATAGAATAGAACCTTTATTAAGAATAGAATAGAATAGAATAGAACCTTTATTGAGAATAGAATAGAATAGAACCTTTATTAAGAATAGAATAGAATAGAACCTTTATTGAGAATAGAATAGAATAGAATAGAATAGAATAGAATAGAATAGAATAGAATAGAATAGAACCTTTATTGAGAATAGAGTAGAGTAGAGTAGAGTAGAGTAGAGTAGAATAGAATAGAATAGAATAGAATAGAATAGAATAGAATAGAATAGAATAGAATAGAATAGAATATAGAGGAGGAATAGAATAGAATAGAATAGAATAGAATAGAATAGAATAGAACCTTTATTGAGAATAGAATAGAATAGAATAGAGTAGAGTAGAGTAGAGTAGAGTAGAATAGAATAGAATAGAATAGAATAGAATAGAATAGAATAGAATAGAATAGAATAGAATAGAATAGAATAGAATAGAACCTTTATTGAGAATAGAATAGAATAGAATAGAACCTTTACTAAGAATAGAATAGAATAGAATAGAACCTTTATTGAGAATAGAATAGAATAGAGTAGAGTAGAGTAGAGTAGAGTAGAGTAGAGTAGAATAGAATAGAATAGAATAGAATAGAATAGAATAGAATAGAATAGAATAGAATATAGAGGAGGAATAGAATAGAATAGAATAGAATAGAATAGAATAGAATAGAATAGAATAGAATAGAATAGAATAGAACCTTTATTGAGAATAGAATAGAATAGAATAGAGTAGAGTAGAGTAGAGTAGAGTAGAATAGAATAGAATAGAATAGAATAGAATAGAATAGAATAGAATAGAATAGAATAGAATAGAATAGAATAGAATAGAATAGAATAGAATAGAACCTTTATTGAGAATAGAATAGAATAGAATAGAGTAGAGTAGAGTAGAGTAGAGTAGAGTAGAGTAGAATAGAATAGAATAGAATAGAATAGAATAGAATAGAATAGAATAGAATAGAATAGAATAGAATAGAATAGAACCTTTATTGAGAATAGAATAGAATTGAATAGAATAGAGTAGAGTAGAGTAGAGTAGAGTAGAATAGAATAGAATAGAATAGAATAGAATAGAATAGAATAGAATAGAATAGAATAGAATAGAATAGAATAGAATAGAATAGAATAGAACCTTTATTGAGAATAGAATAGAATAGAATAGAGTAGAGTAGAGTAGAGTAGAATAGAATAAAATAGAATAGAATAGAATAGAATAGAATAGAATAGAATAGAATAGAATAGAACCTTTATTGAGAATAGAATAGAATAGAGTAGAGTAGAGTAGAGTAGAGTAGAGTAGAATAGAATAGAATAGAATAGAATAGAATAGAATAGAATAGAATAGAATAGAATAGAATAGAATAGGAATATAGAGGAGGAATAGAATAGAATAGAATAGAATAGAATAGAATAGAATAGAATAGAATAGAATAGAATAGAATAGAATAGAATAGAATAGAAAATATAGAATAGAGTCTTTATTGAGAATAGAATAGAATAGAATAGAATAGAATAGAATAGAATAGAATAGAATAGAATAGAATAGAATAGAATAGAATAGAACCTTTATTAAGAATAGAATAGAATAGAATAGAACCTTTATTAAGAATAGAATAGAATAGAACCTTTATTGAGAATAGAATAGAATAGAATAGAATAGAATAGAATAGAATAGAATAGAATAGAATAGAATAGAATAGAACCTTTATTAAGAATAGAATAGAATAGAATAGAATAGAACCTTTATTGAGAATAGAGTAGAGTAGAGTAGAGTAGAGTAGAGTAGAGTAGAGTAGAATAGAATAGAATAGAATAGAATAGAATAGAATAGAATAGAATAGAATATAGAGGAGGAATAGAATAGAATAGAATAGAATAGAATAGAATAGAATAGAATAGAATAGAATAGGAATATAGAGGAGGAATAGAATAGAATAGAATAGAATAGAATAGAATAGAATAGAATAGAATAGAATAGAATAGAATAGAATAGAATAGGAATATAGAGGAGGAATAGAATAGAATAGAATAGAATAGAATAGAATAGAATAGAATAGAATAGAATAGAATAGAATAGAAAATATAGAATAGAGTCTTTATTGAGAATAGAATAGAATAGAATAGAATAGAATAGAATAGAATAGAATAGAATAGAATAGAATAGAATAGAAAATATAGAATAGAGTCTTTATTGAGAATAGAATAGAATAGAATAGAATAGAATAGAATAGAATAGAATAGAATAGAATAGAATAGAACCTTTATTGAGAATAGAATAGAATAGAATAGAATAGAGTAGAGTAGAGTAGAGTAGAGTAGAATAGAATAGAATAGAATAGAATAGAATAGAATAGAATAGAATAGAATAGAATAGAATAGAATAGGAATATAGAGGAGGAATAGAATAGAATAGAATAGAATAGAATAGAATAGAATAGAATAGAATAGAATAGAATAGAATAGAATAGAATAGAATAGAATAGAAAATATAGAATAGAGTCTTTATTGAGAATAGAATAGAATAGAATAGAATAGAATAGAATAGAATAGAATAGAACCTTTATTAAGAATAGAATAGAATAGAACCTTTATTAAGAATAGAATAGAATAGAATAGAATAGAATAGAATAGAATAGAATAGAATAGAATAGAATAGAATAGAACAGAATCTTTATTGAGAATAGAATAGAATAGAACCTTTATTGAGAATAGAGTAGAGTAGAGTAGAGTAGAGTAGAATAGAATAGAATAGAATAGAATAGAATAGAATAGAATAGAATAGAATAGAATAGAATAGAACCTTTATTGAGAATAGAATAGAATAGAATAGAACCTTTATTGAGAATAGAATAGAATAGAATAGAGTAGAGTAGAGTAGAGTAGAATAGAATAGAATAGAATAGAATAGAATAGAATAGAATAGAATAGAATAGAATAGAATAGAATAGAATATAGAGGAGGAATAGAATAGAATAGAATAGAATAGAATAGAATAGAATAGAATAGAATAGAATAGAATAGAATAGAATAGAATTTGTCTTTGGTGCATATGCTCTCAGTGGACATAAAAGAAAAGATACGTTCGTCAAGAATCATACGGTACAACACTTAATGATTGTCATAGGGTACAAATAAGCAATCAGGAAATCAAGTTCTCAAAATGTACAGTATGGGTTGAGAAACTCCGGAGGTGATTTGTAATTTTGCTGAGCTGTTGCTGTGAAATGTGATTTGCAAAGTATGTAGTTTTGAGATATATTTGGAATTAGAATGTTGAAACTGTGAGAAATAGGGAACTGAATGTAACGGAGAGTAGAAGGTTTTCACATGTACACGCAAGTATATGCTGAATTGACAGTCTGGGTGCTGAGTTTAGAGTGGATGAAAACAACAAGAAAATGAAGTAATTGAAAAATAAAAATATGTTAGGAATATTAAAAATGAAAATAAGTAAAAGCAACCAATATCTCATACTACACATAATAACGGCAGCCAGGATCCTATATGCACAACATTGGAAGACAGATATAGTCCCTTCAAATACAATGATAATAACTAAAATTGGTTAAAAACATGAACATGGCGATGTCCCGGCAGGTGGGCGGAGCCTCACAGTGCCGCCACTACCAGTTTTCCAAACCACCGGCGGCCGCCACTACCGGTATGCCTGGACCGGGCCGAACCGGTAGCATTTCACCCCTGTTTCAACACCCCATTCCTTCAACCACTAAGTTCGATTCCCTGCTCGTGACAAGCATGCTTATACCATCACAGATAAATGGTTGTCCAATAGTTTCTTGAAAACCTCCAGCAATGGAGCACCCAAAACCTCTGGAAGCAAGCTGTTCAGTGGTGGGTTGCTGCCAATTCAGACCGGTTCTTTAGAAGCGGTAGCGGAAGTTTGGCGCCGCTTGCCGAACCAGCAGCTATGACCGGCGGTCCACGCTCCCAAACCGGTCCTTCGGTCACAAAAAAAACCCCTCTGTGCATGCACAAAGGCTTCTGCGCATGTTCAGAGGGTCATTTCCAGGAAGTGCACTTCTGTCGCGATGCAAACTGGGGAGAAGGTAAGTAGAACTCAGCCCTGAAGCTGTTCCATTGATTAACTGTTGTTTTCACTGTCAGGAAATTTATTCTTGTTTACAGATTAGATCTCTCTCGGGTGCTATGGCGAATGAATGGACCCCCTCCTCCTGAGACAACTCAAGTATTGGAAGATCATATCACCCATAATCCTTCTCTTCAATTGGCTAAGAAGGGTATTGATAGACTTGAACACTGGGCCCTAACCCAACAAAATGCAATTCGGTGGTGAGGAAAATTAAGGTTTTTTCACTTAGGCAAGAAAAACCAAATGCACAGGTATAGAAGAGGTGATACCTGGCTCAACAGCAGAAACTATGAGAGGCATCTAGGAGTCCTAGTGGACAATCACTTAAGTACAGGAAGTCCTTGACTTACGACCCAAAATTTTTGTTGTTAAGTGAGACATTTGGTAAGTTCCCCTTCTATTCCCTCATCTAAGTCGTTTATGAAGATATTGAAGAGTACTGGGCCTAAGACGGAGCCTTGTGGTCCCCCACTGCTTACTTCTCTCCATGTGGACTTAGTCCCATTAAGGACTACTCATTGAATACAGTTTGTCAGCCAGTTGTGGATCCATCTGGTGGTGAGGTTGTCTATCCCACTTTTCTCTAGACTACGAAGTAGACTATGGTCTACTTTGTCGAATGCCTTGCTTAGTTTCTGACTGGAAAACTCTGATCAAGTTCTTGCATAAAGAAGAAAAAAATGCACTTATGAGTTGTGCTTTTGATGATTAGAAAACAATTAGATAGAAAAAAGTGACATTTTTATTGTAATTATAAAGCAAGAGATAACATTAACAGAGGGATACAATCTAGATCAAGTGAGGTACTAATACCGCTCTATAAAGCCTTAGTAAGACAGCACCTACAATTCTGCATCCAGTTTTGGTCATCACACTATAAAAAAGATATTGAGACTCTAGAAAAAGTGCAGAGGAGAGCAACAAGAACGATTAGTGGACTTGAGGCTAAAACATATGAAGAACGGTTGCAGGAACTGGGCATGGCTAGTCTAGTGAAGGATCAGGGGAGACATGATAGCAGTCTTCCAATATTTGAGGGGCTGCCACAGAGAGGAGGGGGGTCAAGCTATTCTCCAAAGCACCTGGAGGCCAGACAAGGAATAATGGATGGAAACTGAACAAAGAGAGATTCAACATGGAAATAAGGAGGAACTTTCTGACAGTGAGAACAATCAACCAATGGAACAGAAGTTGCCTTTGGAAGTTGTAGAAGCTTCATCACTGGAGGCTTTCAAGAAGAGATTGGACTGCCATTTGTCAGAAATGGTGTAGGGTCTGCTTGGGTGGGGGGTTGGACTAGATGACCTACAAGGTCCCTTCCAACTCTGTTAATCTGTTAAATCTGTTAAATGTATAGATATTGTCTTTTTGCCAATCAAAGAAGTTAAATTAGCTCCCTCTGCAAATTCCATCGCCTTCCCCAACCATGCTTCCATTGGGGGTCATTTTCAAGCATATAATAATTTCCCCACTAGATTCCAGTGTTCCTTGATAAGATACAGCTTTCTATATCTGCCCCTTTAATCCAGCCTCATTGTATCAACGGGGCTTGTTCCCAGGTAAGCTCTGAATTTTGCAATTTTAGGCCTAGTGTGGTCAAGTTGACAACTGCTTTGAAGACCAGCACGGTTCCAGATGGAGAGACATGATTGTGAAAAGCCCTTACGGTAGACCCTGTCAATGGATGTCCTGGAGAAGCCCCCTAGTCCACCTTCCCTAGGCCCTCTTCTTACACTTTAGGTCGAAACCACATAGCCCCAACACTGACAGGAAGACTACAACCGCTTGGATTAGCCAGCCCAAGCAGTCTTTCGATCCTGGGCTACAGTCCATGGTGCAGGATCCAGTTCTCTATTGTTCAGACCAAGGTGGCAACATCAGTGGATTCTTCTGCATTGCTAGGAGACAGGCCTGGGTTTGACCAATGGAGTTGGACTGGAATGAAGACATCATCCCTTAGCTAATAGTCCAGGGAGGTGGGGCTGGAGGCGCCATCATGGGGGTTCCATCAACTACGTTCAGGGTAGCACAACCTTATGGATGCTTCTCATTAAAAACAGAGCTGGAATCATGGTTGGCCCTGTGGAATGTCTACAGATAAAGCTTCTGGAAGCTCAGCCAGCTTCCAGAAGCTTTTCTCTCTGGGATGGGGGTCTTACCTGGAATCCCAAAAGTGCTTTTTTAAGAGGCAAGAAGTCTTTTCTGAGAGTGAGGACAATAAACCAGAGGAACGGCTTGCCTCCATAAGTTGTGACTGCTCCCTTCCTGGAGGTTTTTAAGAAGAGATTGGACAGTCATTTGTCTGGGCATGGCTGATCAAGTTCATGGCTGATCAAGTTGACTTGCTGACCTCTCTGAGGAACTGATTCTGTGGCAAGAGAGTGTAAAAGGAGCAGAAATCAACAACTCAAAGCAAAAAAGCCGCTCACAGATTATCTATATTTGGCACTTAAAATTCCCAAGAAGAGGCCAGTAAAAAACGACCATGTCAGCATTTATCAGGCTGGAGAACTACCATGTCTCCTAGAATAGGAGAACAAACCCATCAAGACTAGATTCAGCAGTCCATCTGCATTTAAAAGACAAAGTCCACTCTTTTGAAGACAGCAAAGTCCACGACAGAAAAACATATATAACCCTTTCCTGGTGAAAGAGCTGATTGGGAATAGAGCCTATGGCCTAATGGTTAAGTTGCTGCCCTGCAAGGCAGCCAGCCCGGGTTCAAATCCCAGTAAGGGGTATGGCTATCTGACGAGAGCAAAATAAGCTCAAAATAGATCTATAATAGTCTCCCTTTATTTTCATTTATCAGCAAAAAATCTGATAGATTAGTGTGTCGGCTATATTAAAAACAGCCTGGATGGTCCCAGTGACGGGGCTGAAAGGCAAAAAGGAAGCTGTGATGCTTTCTCTCCCATATTTGGGTACACCAGGATAACACGACAGAAAAACATATATAACCCATCCCTGGTGAAAGAGCTGATTGGGAACAGAGCCTATGGCCTAATGGTTAAGTTGCTGCCCTGCAAGGCAGCCGGCCCGGGTTCAAATCCCAGTAAGGGGTATGGCTATCTGACGAGAGCAAAATAAGCTCAAAATAGATCTATAATAGTCTCCCTTTATTTTCATTTATCAGCAAAAAATCTGATAGATTAGTGTGTCGGCTATATTAAAAACAGCCTGGATGGTCCCAGTGACGGGGCTGAAAGGCAAAAAGGAAGCTGTGATGCTTTCTCTCCCATATTTGGGTACACCAGGATAACACGACAGAAAAACATATATAACCCATCCCTGGTGAAAGAGCTGATTGGGAACAGAGCCTATGGCCTAATGGTTAAGTTGCTGCCCTGCAAGGCAGCCGGCCCGGGTTCAAATCCCAGTAAGGGGTATGGCTATCTGACGAGAGCAAAATAAGCTCGAAATAAATGAAATAAGGACTGACTCCGATAATGGAAAGCTGTAAAAGTGAAAATGTACAAAATTCAATAAAACTATTTTTTTTAAAAAAGGAAAAGTAGTTGAGAAACTGATTCTTGGCCCACCAGCAATATGGGAGAGTCGAGTCCAGGGGTAGTATGATAATAGAGCTCCAGGGAGGCAGAAATAATTTTATAGGCATATTATTTATTTTATTAGTTTATAAATAACTGAAAGCAGCAAACATACCTAATGCTCCTTCCTTCTATTTTTTTTCTACATCAGGTGAGTTGGGCTGAGAGAGAGAGAGAGAGAGAGAGAATGATTGACCCAGGGTATTTACTTACTTTACTTAAATGAATTCAGGCTGGTGGCTTGTCAACTACAGACAGCAGCAATTAACAACTAAAAGCCACCTACAACCAGGCACCATATAAATGCTACACATAGAACATCTCAGTACACACATTCTGGAAATTGAGAAGTTCTTTGGGGATGGGCTGCAGCACGAGTCCGAAAGCTTGGAAAAACAAACCTCTGATCCGGTTGACCAATTCATATTGGATCATGTCGCCAGCAGATTGCACATTAAGCAATGCTGACTGTAGATCAGGGGTGTCAAACTCAATTTCATTGAGGACCGCATCAGGGCTGTGGTTGATCGAGGTGTGTGTGTGTGTGTGTGTGTGTGTGTGTGTGTGTGTGTGTGTGTGTGTGTGTGTGTGTGTGTGTGGCAGACTGGGTGGGTGTGGCCAACTTGACGCCACTCCCTGGGCATGGTGGACTGGGTGGGTGTGGCCAACTTGACGCCACTCCCTGGGCATGGCGGACTGGGTGGATGTGGCCAACTTGACGCCACTCCCTGGGCATGGCGGACTGGGTGGATGTGGCCAACTTGACGCCACTCCCTGGGCATGGCGGACTGGGTGGATGTGGCCAACTTGACGCCACTCCCTGGGCATGGCGGACTGGGTGGATGTGGCCAACTTGACGCCACTCCCTGGGCATGGCGGACTGGGTGGATGTGGCCAACTTGACGCCACTCCCTGGGCATGGCGGACTGGGTGGATGTGGCCAACTTGACGCCACTCCCTGGGCATGGCGGACTGGGTGGATGTGGCCAACTTGACGCCACTCCCTGGGCATGGCGGACTGGGTGGATGTGGCCAACTTGACGCCACTCCCTGGGCATGGCGGACTGGGTGGATGTGGCCAACTGGCTGGGCGTGGGCAGCTTGACGCCACTCCCCAAACTGCTGGCATGTTTCCTCTTCGCACTAGGTAGACCGGGCCAAACCCACACGGGCCGGCCCCTTACATTTTCCCGGATGGCCCCGCGGGTCAGATCCGACCACATCACAGGCCGGAGACGGCCTGTGGGCCTTGTGTTGGACACCCCTGCTGTAGATTATCCGTAAATTAAAGTTGCTTTCTGTTGAGAGAGGGCTGTTCAGTTTTGACATAGATGGCCTCTTTGACCCCTCTTTCAAACCAGCGTTCCTCTCTGTCCAAAATGTGGACTTTGCTGTCTTCAAAAGAGTGGCCTGTGTCTTTTAAATGCAGATGACCTGCTGAATCTAATCTTGATGGGTTTGTTCTCCTATTCTAGGAGACATGGTAGTTCTCCAGCCTGATAAATGCTGACATGGTCGTTTTTTACTGGCCTCTTCTTGGGAATTTTAAGTGCCAAATATAGATAATCTGTGAGCGGCTTTTTTGCTTTGAGTTGTTGATTTCTGCTCCTTTTACACTCTCTTGCCACAGAATCAGTTCCTCAGAAAGGTCAGCAAGTCAAGTATCAAAAGGATAACAGGAAATAGAGAGAATATAAATCTTGGAGCAGAGGCCTCCCTCTGCATTGTGACTCAGAGTCTTCTCTGTCTACCTGACTTCTTCTGGTCTACAAGCAAGAGACTGGTTGCATTTGTGAGTATTTTACTGGGTAAGCCTCTGTGTTATGTTTTCTTATGCGCTGCAG
>JALIGW010000004.1:4776439-4818939 GCA_023053685.1 Diadophis punctatus similis | reverse complement strand
ATCAAATGGAGACTACCTTAAAGCAAGAGTCAGTGGTTAGGAAATAAGGCAAGACAGTGAATTTAACAGTTATTTGTATATAATTAATCCCAGGGTTCACCAGGAGCTAGACTGTAAGAATTCTGTTGACTTCACTGTCCCCATTGACAAGGTCCTACTTCCATCTGATTCTTTCCCCAAAGATCCTAGTTCAGAGATCACCCTGAACCAGGGGCAGGTTCCTAATTTTTTTACTACCACTCTGTGGGCATGGCTTATTTTGGGGGTGTGGCTTGCCAGCCATGTGACTGGGTGGGTGTGGCTTGCCGGCCATGTGACTGGGTGGGCGTGGCTTGCCGATCATATATTAGTTATTTCAGAGAGATGTTACTACTATTTTTGCTATTTTATACCTTACATGAAAAGCTTTGCATACAAAGTGCGTGTTACACCATGGCAACACAGCAACCTTTATATGCAGAAAATGCTATAATTAAAAGACAAGCAAGTCTCATACAGCATTTTTGGTTTCAGTCATGGATTCCTTAGATGAAAATATTGAGGACTGTTAAAAGAACAGTATCTTTGAACAGTCCTCAATGTTTTTGTCTAAAGAATAACAGTATAAAACTGTATAAAATTAACAGTATAAAAGGTTAAGCTTTCGGAAAACGCCCACTTTGGGAAGCTTTAGGCAAAAGCGAAGGAAAAGTGTCAAATGCGAGCTTCTTGTTATTTTCAAGCGACGGGACGGGGAAAGACTTAATTGTCAGATTCTGGGCATTCGCAGAAGAATTTTTTAAAAGAAATTCAAAAAAAATGTTTAAAAAAAATGGCGGCGCCCAGGCACTGGCAGCCAACCGCACCGGTACTGTGACGTCACCAGCGGGCCGCTACCGGTGCTATAGAGTGGACCGCACTGGTAGGAACCCACCACTGCCCTGAACCCATTTCAAGTTCAATCAATGTGTATTCTCTACTAGAGGACAGCTTAAAATGGGCTCCCCAAGAGGGTCAGTCAGGAGCCTCAATTCCCAGAATTCCCAGAAACTTCCCTGTTGGCTGGGATGCCTGGAGGAAGATGCGATGTAACCTGTCTTTGTAGAGTATCCCACACCCCATTCCCTGGGTGACTCATGATAGAACTTTCCCCAGATTCAGGGTCTTTGACTCAGTATTGTGGAAATGGGAATCAGACACACTGCTTCTTCTTTCTTATTCCTAGCTTGCACTGCCTCAGAATCATAGACGGAAAAGTATGGAATTGGAAGACACCTGTGCGATTGACCAAAACCTCCTTCAAAAGAGCCAGGCCGTTCAACTGGATTACAGAGAGGGTGTTCAGTATGACAAGGGACACTTGGCACCAGAGTCCCATCAACTAGATCAGGATAGCAAAGATGCAACCTTCACCTTAACCAACATAGTGCCCCAGTTACGCCGACTCAATAATGGGCAATGGCGACTATATGAAGAAAATATAAATGCAGCAGGATGCAAGCATACGTATATCATTGTGGGTGCAGTGCCTGGGAATACATCCATCAATAACAGAGTGAATGTACCCAGTCATATCTGGGCTGCAGGTTGTTGTGTGCTTCTAAACAATCGCAGAAGATCCTGGGCAGTCATTGCTGAAAATAATCAGGATATGGTAGTCCAGCGTACCTTGGGGGAGCTGCAAGCTCAACTTGCTACTCTGTACGGGAAGAAAAAAATTGATCTTTTCAATAATGCTTGTATCTAGCATTATTATTATAGTACCGAGCAAATGAAAGGCAAGTACAACTAGCAGCTTAGTTGTCCCACATATGGAAAGAATGCAGTTAATTTTAATCCTGGTTTGATCTGTAGCTTTCCCCCACCCCCACCCCTTGCTAAATGTTGTGAAAATCCAGGCTGTTTGATTAGATTATGGTTCAGATTATGGAGCAAACGCAGAAAATAAATTAATCCAATAATCAGATGAAGGGCAAAATGCTGACATAGCTAAAGCAGTTTCTCCTTTATCACAGTTTAGAGGTTGGATGGACTTTATGTGATTTCAACCCATGTATAATTTGTTAAAAAAGAAACTGCAGTGAGAAGGAATGATTTTCAGTGTATTGGACTGTGTAGGAGGGAACCTTTAGGAATCAAATTTGATTTTATGTTATATAGCGCTTATATTTGATACAAGCAGTCCTCAAATTATGACAATTGTTTGTTTGTTTGAGGTTATGACAATGCTGAATGACAATCCATGTATGGTTGACTGCTAGAATTCTGTCTCAATGGCTTTCTTACTTCATCCAATAAACTTGCTTATCAAAGATCTGTGTCCTTGTGGGTGACTTTCAGTATATCAATCTAGAAATTTGATCATTCCATTTTGCACAATATTTTCAATCAATCAATCAATCAATCAATCAATCAATCAATCAATGTTATATGTTTGGGGGTTGCAGAGGAAAGGCACATTGCTAATAGCTTCAGGTTTTTTCTTTATTTTGCCCTGGATTGATTGGTTGGTTGATTAAATGCCATAAAGTTGAAGTCAAATCTTAGCAAACAAAGAGATGGATATGGTGTGGTCACCTAGGTCCAATAATCCTGTATTCTTCAGTTCTTCATTTAGAAACTTCTGGATCTAACATGGATTAATTCTAAAGAAGGGTGCATAATAGCACTAGCAATAGCACTTAGACTTATATACCGCTTCATAGTGCTTTACAGCCCTCTCTAAGCGGTTTACAGAGTTCAGCATATTGCCCCCAACAATCTGGGTCCTCATTTTACCCACCTCGGAAGGATGGAAGGCTGAGTCAACCTTGAGCCTGGTGAGATTTGAACAGCTGAACTGCTGAACTAGCAGTCAGCTGGAGTAGCCTGCAGTAGCTGCATTTAACCACTGCGCCACCTCGGCTCCTTGTAAAACTGGGGCCTTAATACATTTCCCCATTCTAAGTTAAACTCCATTTCCCATACCAGTTACTAAAAGGCAGAATCTACACTGGAGTGTAAAAACAGGTGATATACTTGTGTGGTTCAACAAGAATCTCCAGGTTGATCCATTTTTTTTCACTCTGGCTGCAGGAAACATTTAGCAATCAAGGCTGTTAAATTGCTACAATCCATGTTTTGATTGCAGAAAACCCACTGCCTAAACCTGGATTGGACAGGTTGGCTGAAAGTGATACCTATGTCCTTGTGGGTGTGGTGCCAGGGAAAGAACTGCTCAATAAGGGAGTGAATATACCGAGTCATATCTGGGCTGCTGCCTGTTGTGTGTCTCAAGACAATTGCAGAAGATCCTTGGCGGCTGTGGCTAGAAATAGAAAAATAGAAAAAGAGCTGAGGTGGCGCAACGGTTAGAGGCAGGTACTGCAGGCCACTTTAGCTGACTGTGATCCGCAGGTCAGCGGTTCAAATCTCACCGGCTCAAGGTTGACTCAGCCTTCCATCCTTCCGAGGTAGGCAAAATGAGGACCCAGATTGTTGGGGGCAATGTAAAATATACATTGCTTATTGGTGTAAACCGCTGAGAGAGTGCTTGCACTGTGAGGCGGTATATAAATCTCACAAATAAATAAATAAAATAGCGAAAATGAGGTGTACCCGGGAACTCTGCAGGATTTGGAAAGACTACTTGCTAAATGCTACAGGAAGAAGAACACCAATCTTTTCAACAGTGCTTGTTATTCAGGGGATACTCCCCAAAACAACTTCACAGAGCAAATACAACCAGGCTACAAAACTAGCAGTTTACTTGTTCAATGTGTGGAATGAACACAGGTTCATTATAATCCTGCTTTGTTCTGTATTGCTCAATGTTGGGGAAATCCAGGCTGTTTGCTTAGTTTATGGTTCAGCTTATGGAGCAAACCCGGAAAATAAATTAATCTAGGAATGAGATGAAAGGTGCGGTGTGGACACACCTTAAACACTGTCTAGTTTAGGGCCACTTGTATGGGCTTTATCATTTGAACCCATGTATCCCTTCTTAGAAAAGAAAGTGCACTCAAATGGAACGAGCCATGCTTTTCAATCCGTTACTCTATGTCTTACAGATTAACAGAGTTGGAAGGGATCTTGTAGGTCATCTAGTCCAACCCCCCGCCCGAGCATGAGACGCTACACCATTTCTGACAAATGGCAGTCCAATCTCTTCTTGAAAGCCTTCAATGATGAAGCTCCCACAACTTCCAAAGGCAACTTCTGTTCCATTGCTTGATTGTTCTCTCTGTCAGAAAATTTCTCCTTATTTCCAGGTTGAATCTCTCCTTGTTCAGTTTCCATCCATTGTTCCTTGTCTGGCCTTTGGGTGCCTTGGAAAATAACTTGACCCACTCCTCTCTGTGGCAGCTCCTCAGATATTGGAAGACTGCTATCCTGTCTCCCCTGGTCCTTCTCTTCACTAGACTAGCCATGCCCAGTTCCTGTAACCGTTCTTCATATGTTTTAGCCTCCAATCCCCTGATCATCTTGGTTGCACTTCTCTGCACTTTTTCTAGAGTCGGTGGGAAGAGGAGCTATAGGAATGAAAATTAATTTCATTCTAAATAGGGCTTACTTTTGACACAAGCAGTTCTCAAATTACGACAATTCATCTAACGACTGTTCGATGCTATGATGAAGCTTTAAAAAGTGACTTACAAGCAATCCTCGCACATATGACTGTTGCAGTGTCCCGTGAGTCAGGTAGTGCATTCCAGGCATTGACCACTCTGTTGCTGAAGTCGAATTTTTTGCAATCAAGTCTGGAGCGTTAAGTTTGTATCTATTGCGAGATCGTGTATTGTTGCGGTTGAAGCTGAAGTGGTCGTTGACAGGTAGGACATTGTAGCATATAATTTTGTGTGCTACACTTAGGTCAGATCGAAGGCGGCGTAGTTCTAAATTTTCTAGGCCCAAAATTTCAAGTCTGGTGGCATAAGGTTCAGAGAAGAGCAACTAAGATTATCAAAGGCCTGGAGACTAAACCATATGAAGAACAGCTGCAGGTTTTGGGTCTGGCTAGTCTAAAGAAAAGAAGAATTAGAGGTGACATAATAGCAGTCTTCCAGTATTTGAGAGGCTGCCCTCAAAGAAGAGGGGGTCAAATTATTTTCCAAAGCATCTGAAGGCAGGACAAAAAGCAATGGATGGAAACTAATCAAGGAGAGAAGCAACCTGGAACTAAGGATAAACTTCCTAACAGTGAGGACAATTAACCAGTGGAACAGCTTGCCTCCAGATGTTGTGGCTGCTTCATCACTGGAGGTTTTTAAGAAAAGACTGAACAGTCACTTGTCTGAGATTGTATAGGTTCTCCTGCTTGAGCAGGGGGCTGGACTAGAAGACCTCCAAGGTCCCTTCCAGCTCCTATTCTATTCTATTCTATTCTATTCTATTCTATTCTATTCTATTCTATTCTATTCTATTCTATTCTATTCTATTCTATTCCTTATTCCTTATTCCTTATTCCTTATTCCTTATTCCTTATTCCTTATTCCATTTCATATTCTATTCTATTCTATTTATAGTGCCTGTTGTATGTGGCTTTTTAGATGTTGACTGGGGTGTGTTGACAGCTTGCTTTGTCTGTCATCTGCACCTCTATAACTGTCTGGTTTGGTTCTGCAACCCAACAAAACAGACACAGACTTCAGAGGATAATTAGAACTGCAGAAAAAACAATTGCTACCAACCTGCCTTCCATTGAGGACCTGTATACTGCAGGAGTCAAAAAGAGGGCTGTGAAAATATTTACAGACACCTCAAATCCTGGACATAAATTGTTTCAACTCCTACCCTCAAAACGACGCTATAGATCACTGCACACCAGAACAACTAGACACAAGAACAGTTTTTCCCCGAATGCCATCGCTCTGCTAAACAAATAATTCCCTCAACACTGTCAAACTATTTACTAAGTCTGCACTACTATTAATCTTCTCATCGTTCCCATCACCCATCTCCTCCCACTTATGATTGCATGACTGTAACTTGTACGATTTATATTGACTGGTTCCTAATATGATTTGATTGCTTATTTGTACCCGGACTATCATTAAGTGTTGTACCTTATGATTCTTGACGAACGTATCTTTTCTTTTATGTACACTGAGAGCATATGCACCAAAGACCAATTCCTTGTGTGTCCAATCACACTTGGCCAATAAAGAATTCTATTCTATTCTTTTAAGTCATTAGCTGTGTTTGCTTGGGGAATGGAACAACTTGCCACAGCCAGCTCACCGCAGCCAATTCGCAGCAGGACAACTCACTGCAGGACAATTGAACAATTCTGTTTAATTATTTAAAATAAATAAAAAATGTCCTAAATGACAATATTGCAGACAGAAGGTGGCGGTATCTCCCCAATCAATGAAATCCACCAGCATTTCTCAACAGTTTTCTGACAGAAGAGGGCAGTTGTTGCAGTATAAAAATGTAAGAAAGAGATGGGTGGGCAGACAAGATAGGAAAGTGGGGAGGGGAGGGGAGGGGGAGGGGAGGAGAAGGGAGGAAGGAGGAAAGGAAGAAAGAGAAAGAGAGGAAGGAAAGGAAAAGGAACAGAAAGGAAAGAATAGAAATGGAGGGAGAAGGGAGGAAGGAGGAAGGAGGAAAGGAACAAGAAAAAAGTGGAAGAATAGGAAACAAGGACAGAAAGGAAGGGAAAGGGAAAGGAAAGGGGAAAGGAAAGGAAGGAAAAGGAAAAAAGGAAAGGAAAGGAAAGAAGGGAAGGGAAGGGAAAGGGAAAGGGAAAGGGAAGGGAAAGGGAAGGGTAAGGGGAAAGGGAAGGGAAGGGAAAGGAAAGGAAAAGGAAAAGGAAAAAAGGAAAGGAAAGAAGGGAAGGGAAGGGAAAGGGAAAGGGAAGGAGAAAGGGGAGGGGAGGGGAGGGAGGGCCTTGTAAAGAATAGACAAAATAATCAAATGATCAAACTATATGAAGAACGGTTGCGGTAATTGGATATGTCTAGTCTAGTGAAAAGACTAGGGGTGACATGATAGCAGTCTTCCAATATTTGAGGGGCTGTCACAAAGATGGGGCAAACTATTTTCCAAAGCACCAGAAAGCAAGGCAAGAACCAATGGATGGCAACTAATCAAGCAGAGAAACAACCTAGAAGTAAGGAGAAATTTCCTGACAGTGAGAACAATTGATCAGTGGAACAGCTTGCCTCCAGAAGTTGTGGGTGCTTCATCACTGGAAGTTTTTAAGAAAAGATTGGACAACCATTTGTCTGAAATGCTATAGGTTTTCCTGCTTGAGCAGGTGGTTGGACCTCTAAAGTCCCTTCCAATTCTGTCATTCTGTTATCTTCCTTCTCCAAATGACCATTTGCAGACTGTGGAGGCTCCACCTTCCCCACAAAATGTAGAAATCACCCTAAATAAGAGTGAGTCTCATTTATCCTCTATAGAGTTTGTGCATGTTTCACGAGAAGATAGTTGCCTGGTGAAATACGTCAAAGGTTCTGGTGTTCGAAAATATCACAATAATTTTATTATGATTTATTATGGTCATGATTCGTTTTTCTCGCCATGTGCATGTATTCATCCGAACTGGACTGTGTCGTTTCTCTGTGTCATATAGTATATGTGGGTACATGCATCATTTTGTATTGATATATTTATTTATTTTATCATGTCTAGGGTATATTGGAGGTGGTGACCCTTGGAGAGCTGCATGCAACAAAATTTAATTTTAATGTATGCCGATTAGTGTACATTCAAAGCAAAAATGAAGTTATTATTCTCCATTCCATTCTATTATTTTCACACTTGTGACCGTTACGTGATCAAGATTCAGACACTTGGCAACTGATTCATATAGACGGTTGCACTCTCCCGGGGTCATGTGATCCTCATTTGTAACCTTCCCAGCCGGCTTCCAACAAGCAAAGTCAAGCGGGGGAGCCAGATTCACTTAACGACCCCATGATTCGCTTAACGATGACTGTGATTTGCTTAACAATTGTGGCAAGAAAGGTTGTAAAACACGCCACAGCCCCACTTAACAACTGTCTTGCTTCGCAGTGGAAATTTTTGGCTCAATTATGATCGTAAGTTAAGGACTACCTGTACTCAAAGCTCTCTTGGTGGACTTCATAAAGGATATTTTGTTTATTTTGCCTTCAGCCGTGAGAGCACGGGCTCATGGGATTTATATCTGTGCATCACAGAATCAGATTGCGTGTGAAACACACTCCTTATCAAAACGACCGATTGTCACAAAGAATGAGAAGTAGTTGTTCGGTTTGAAAACAACGTTTCCTTTTTGGGGAGGGATGGAGGGGATGGGAAGAAATTTGCGATGGGAGAATAAAATTTTGAGGAGAAAATGGCTTCCTGGAGGCACGGCAGACTGTGTGAGGTAAATTCCTCATTGGCCATTTTGGGAGTTTTAAAAATATTGCAACCATGTTATTCTCAAGGTTCTCTTTTACAGTCCCGTGATGGTTCTCCTGAAGTAATTTGGGCTGAGAATGATCAATTGGCTTCTTGGATATTGAAGTAAAGCAATGCTTGAGTTCCCACTTGGGCTAAACTATAACCAAGTTTGATTACTAAATCAGTGAGCTCAAATCCCACTAAGTAACATTTCTCCTCAGTTTTGTAAAACTGCCGGTCTCCTTTTAAGTCCCACGATGCTCAGCCTGAAACAGGTGCTTTAAAAGTGGTCCAGCTTGGGTTTTTATTTATGTATCTAATTTTATATTTATCCTGCCTTTATTATTTTTATAAATAACTCAAGGTGGCAAATATACTTCTTCCCTCCTTCTATTTTCCCCATAACCACAGCCCTGTGAGGTGGATTGGGCTGAGAGAGAGAGAGAGTGATTGGCCCCAAGTCACCCAGCTGGCTGTCCTTCTTAAGGAAGAACTAGAACTCACCAGCTCCCCTGCTGATTGGCCCCAAGTCACTCTTAGGCAGAACTAGAACTCACGAGCTCCTCTGCTGATTGGCCCCAAGTCACTCTTAGGCAGAACTAGAACTCACCAGCTCCTCTGCTGATTGGCCCCAAGTCACCCAGCTGGCTGTCAATCTTAGGCAGAACTAGAACTCACCATCTCCCCTGGTGATTGGTCCCAAGTCACTCAGCTGGCTGTCATTCTTAAGACAGAACTAGAACTCACCATCTCCCCTGCTGATTGGCCCCAAGTCACTCTTAGGCAGAACTAGAACTCACCAGCTCCTCTGCTGATTGGCCCCAAGTCACCCAGCTGGCTGTCAATCTTAGGCAGAACTAGAACTCACCGTCAATCTTAGGCAGAACTAGAACTCACCATCTCCCCTGGTGATTGGTCCCAAGTCACTCAGCTGGCTATCATTCTTAAGACAGAACTAGAACTCACCAGCTCCCCTGCTGATTGGCCCCAAGTCACTCTTAGGCAGAACTAGAACTCACCAGCTCCTCTGCTGATTGGCCCCAAGTCACTCAGCTGGCTGTCATTCTTAGGCAGAACTAGAACTCACCAGCTCCCCTGGTGATTGGCCCCAAGTCACCCAGTTGGCTGTCATTCTTAGGCAGAACTAGAACTCACCAGCTCCCCTGGTGATTGGCCCCAAGTCACCCAGCTGGCTGTCAATCTTAGGCAGAACTAGAACTCACCGTCAATCTTAGGCAGAACTAGAACTCACCATCTCCCCTGGTGATTGGCCCCAAGTCACTCTTAGGCAGAACTAGAACTCACCAGCTCCTCTGCTGATTGGCCCCAAGTCACCCAGCTGGCTGTCAATCTTAGGCAGAACTAGAACTCACCATCTCCCCTGGTGATTGGTCCCAAGTCTCCCAGCTGGCTGTCAATCTTAAGACAGAACTAGAACTCACCATCTCCCCTGGTGATTGGTCCCAAGTCTCCCAGCTGGCTGTCATTCTTAAGACAGAACTAGAACTCACAGTCTTCCCTGGTGACTGGCTTAAAGACACTCAACCAGCTTTCATGCCTAAGACAGAACTATAACTCATCACCTCCTGGTTTCTAGCATAGGGCCTTCACTCCTCGACCAAACTGGCTCTCTTTTCCAAAATAAATCAGATTAAAATTGGGAAAGAAAACAAGGTTGGATCCTGATTAGGATGGACACTGGGTAATTTTCCCAAGCCCCACCTACCAAGATGAGGTGGGTCAAAATATGTTTCATTATTTATAGTCTTAGAAGGATTGGTGCTTCTCATTCAAGGCTTTAAATCTAATGCATTAAAAAGGAATCCTAATAATGTTTTCAGTGTTTTGGCTTTCATCACATAGCCCCCGTTCAGCCATGGACTTCTCAATGGATCAAAAATTGGGAAAGAAAAAATGACAATGATAGATGATATTTGCAATGAGAAGAAATAAAAAACAGGTATTTACCCAATGCCCTTTTCAGATTCTTAAGTTCTCAAACTTTGCTAAAACTCTAACATATATGAATGAAAAATGTATTTTTCATTTTTCTCATCTTCTTGCCTGAATATGAACAGACTGGTTTGTAAACCATGGTTTCTGGCTTAGTCTATTGCATGAATATAACCCATATGCTTGAGTCACTAAACCATAATATAACAAACCATGCCGAGGTGGGTTAGCAATAGCAATAGCACTTAGACTTATATACCGCTTCATAGTGCTTTACAGCCCTCTCTAAGCGGTTTACAGAGTTCAGCATATTGCCCCCAACAATCTGGGTCCTCATTTTACCGACCTCAGAAGGATGGAAGGCTGAGTCAACCTTGAGCCGGTGAGATTTGAACAGCTGAACTGCTGAACTAGCAGTAGCCTGCAGTGCTGCATTTAACCACTGCACCATCTCGGGTTCCTACCGGTTCTAACCGGTTCTATAGAACTGGTAGTAAACCAATGGTGACGTCACGGAGCCGGTTCTGTCGGTGCCGGTCCGTGGCCGCCACCATCTTTTTTTTGGCTTTTTGGGGGGGCTTTTTTTGCTGGTTTTTGCTTCTGCGCATGCGCAGAATCCAGTTTTTTGGAACTGTGCATGCACACGCGTGGCCACATGGTATTTAATGCACGCACAGCCACGCGGCACGGGAGGAAGCGAACCGGCGGCGAGATAAGTTAGAACCCACCCTTGAAACCATGGCTTAGTGGCTTGTGAAAACCAAGCAACTGAAAAAGTAGGAAAGCTATCAAAATTGGGTTTCTACTAAGAATTATTCTACGTAGATGGAAAAGACATTCCAGATATCAAAGAATGGATTCAAAAGGTGTGTTTTTAAATGTTTTTATATTGTATATATTATTTTATATATATATATATATATATATATATATATATATATATATATATATATATATATATATATATATATATATATATATATATATATATATATATATATATATATATATATACACACACACACACACACACACACACACACACACACACACACACACACACACACACACACACACACACACACACAGAGCTGATAGGGAAGAGAACCTTGTGGCCTAGAGGTTAAACTTCTGCCTTACAAGCAGACTGCCCAGGTTCAATTCCCGCTACAGGTATGGCTATCTGACGAGAGCAAAATAGCTCGAAATAGATCTATAATAGTCTCCCTTTATTTTCATTTATAAGCAAAAAATGTTACACACACACACACACACACACACACACACACACACACACACACACACACACACACACACATAAAGGTATTATCACGGTTGTATCATCTGTACTTGATATTTTAGTTAAATTTCACTATAATGTAAAAAATATATCGGAGAAAACAAGTTACTAATAAGGAAAGAGGTTTCTTTGGTTGTACTTACCTTATACGTCAGTGTTTCTCAGTTTGGCTAAGCAAATACTACAGGTTTTCACAGTAATGTAGCTGAAGAGAGGTGAGAAAGAACAAAGGAAAAATGGAGCTCAGTAGTGGTGAGAAAGAACAAAGGAATTCGGGTACACACCACAGTCTGCAATGAATCATTGCTTTCATTTTCTTACAAATACCCTCCCTTCTGAATTTTTTATTTTTATTTTTTAGTAAAAATGGGGTATAGGGTTGTGGAGGAATGTTTTACAGGTAGACCTCAACTTAACAACCATTCATTTAGCGGCCATTTGAAACTACAACGGCACTGGGGAAAAAGCAACGTATGACCATTTTTCACACTTACGACCGTGGCAGCGTCCCCATGGTCATGTGATCAAAATGTGGACACTTGGCATACATTTATGACGGTCATGTGATCTCCTTTTGCGACCTTCAAAAGAGCAAAGTCAATGGGGAAGCCAGATCCCCTTAACAAACATGACTATCTGGAGCTGAGGTGGCGCAGCGGTTAGAGGCAGGTACTGCAGGCCACTTTAGCTGACTGTGATCCTCAGGTCAGCGGTTCAAATCTCACCGGCTCAAGGTTGACTCAGCCTTCCATCCTTCCGAGGTAGGTAAAATGAGGACCCAGATTGTTGGGAGCAATATAAAAATATACATTGCTTACTGATGTAAACCGCACTAGAAGATCTCCAAGGTCCCTTCCAACTCTGTTATTTTGCTCATAGTATTTTGTAATGTTCCATATATCTAACATTTGTTAACATTAACAAAAAGCAGTTGCTATGTTTACGTAACTCATTATAACCAAGCAAACCAGCAGATGGTGACTTAAAATAATGGCACCTCACATCCTGACACATTTGCTAGTTCTCCATAGATGGTGAACCACAAACTACCGTTCTTACCACCGTGTTGTAATACTGTTTTGTAGTTGTTTGGTTTCTATGTAAAGAGTATACCTTGTTCCATGAAGTTACATAATGGTGTGAATGAATGTCGGAGTACATGAAAACCACTTAAAACACAAAACCTAGAAGTACAAGGACTTGTTTGGGAAGATTTCTTCATTAGACAGCATCTGGAGGAAGATCAGAATGAAAACCTCTATGAAGATTCCACAAGAGATTGTTGTTGTTCAGTCACTAAGTTGTATCCAATGCTTCCCAACTCCATGGACCATAGCACACCAGGCCCCTCTATCCTCCACCATCTCTCAGAGTTGACCAAATTTATATCCGTTGCATTGATGACACCAGCTAAGCTTCTCTTCCCCTGCTGTCTCCTTCTTCTTTTGGCCTTCCATATTCCCCAACATCAAGGTCTTTTCTAAGAAGTCCTCTCTTCTCATTTGGTGCAATTAATCCAGGAAGCTAGAAAGAAAGCAAGAAGTCCAGGAAACTTAAAACGTCGGCAACGGCATTCAACAGTCCATGAATTCAGCATTTGTTCCCAACAAATGCTCCTCCCCAGAGCGTCTCCTTAAGTGTCAGTCCCCAGGTGTGCCTTGTGAAGAGGGGCGGGGTGCTCT
Organism: Diadophis punctatus similis; assembly: GCA_023053685.1. Classification (NCBI taxonomy): domain Eukaryota; kingdom Metazoa; phylum Chordata; class Lepidosauria; order Squamata; family Dipsadidae; genus Diadophis; species Diadophis punctatus. The sequence continues at coordinate 4,805,667 of JALIGW010000004.1, read as the reverse complement.
CCTCCCGAGTAGTCAGGTCAGACTGCACTGTTCTTGCCTTCTCTCCACTCTCCATTGCTCGAGGATCAGGAGGGGGCAGTCCTTGCTCATCACCTGAGCTCTGTCTCTCATGTTCACTGCTTAGCCTCCCTTGGTCATCCTGCCCCTGTTCCTCCCTGCCTACAAGGTGTCCCAATCCTGAAAGGCCCTGGCCTGACTTGGCCTGCTCCTCCCCACATTCCTCCAAAGCCAATGAAGCCGCCCCCTTAGTCTCTGTTGGCTCCAGTTCCAGCTCGTCTTCCCCCGCAGATTCAGGCTCTGACAGAGGCATGATACTTTAGGAACTGTGGTGGTGTAGTGGTTAGAAGGCAGTATTGCAGGCTAACTCTGCCCACAGCCTGGAGTTCAATCCTAATGGCACTCAAGGTTGACTCAGCCTCCCATCCTTCCGAGATTGGTAAAATGAGGACTCAGATTATTGGGGGCAATGTGCTGACTCTATAAACCGCTCAGAGCAGGGGCGGGTTGCTTACTTACCGGTGCCGGTGCGCGCGCGCTTGCTTTGCGCACGTGCATGCTCGCTGCGCATATCCGCCCCTTGCATGATTTTGCTTCTGCGCATGCGCGGAAGCAAAATCTCGCGCGCGCATCCCCTCGTGAGATTTTGGTGAGATTTTGCTTCCGCGCATGCGCAGAAACAAAATCACCCAAAAAATCACTAAAAAGATGGATACATGCGCGATGGACCGGCAAAGAGGGCTCCGGATCGGTCACGCGCAAATTGCGCAATCGGCCGCTCCCTACCGGAGCTCCACACTGGACAGCTCCGGCTGGAACCCACCTCTGGCTCAGAGTTCTGTAAACCACTATTGGGCAGTATATAAATCTCAGTGCTATTGCTAAACTAGGACTGGCCAAGCCTTTATTGGATAGGTTGGGAATTATGGGACTTCAGAGGAATCACCCAAAGGTGATCTGATTGGTCTGATGACTACCTTCTTTGATTCTGCTGGAATTAAAAGCTAGCCAGAGTATAAATTAGGTAGATATGGATGTGAGTATGATAGGGAGTAGATACTTCTAGTGAAACCTTTAGTTCAGAAGCAACACAATTTAATATTACATTGCTTTCTGTAGGTACTGGGTCTCTGGAAAAAGAAGAGGTAGGAATGGAAATGTTAGGCCCTTCTTTACAACCCTCGCCATAATCTTCAGTAATTTTTGGCTGAGTCTAGAGTCTAGAGCAGGGGTGTCAAACTCAAGGCCCGGCGGCCAGATCCGGCCTGCAGGGTGGTTAGATCTGGCCCCAAGGCTGCCCTGGAAACAGCAAAGGACAGGCCCACGGTGCCTCTGCCAGCTCGGGAGCTCCATTTTCACTGGCAGAGGGTTGTAGGAGGCTACCGCAGCCGAAAATGGAGCTCAGGAGCCCATTTTCGCTAGCAGAGCGTGCGGGCCGCCACAGGTGCCCCTGACATGAGTGACATCAAGCTGGCCACACCCACCCTGGCCATGTCCATCCTGGCCTTCCGAGGTCAAAGACAACCCTGATGTGGTCCTCAGTGAAATCAAGTTTGACACCCCTTGTCAGGCAGTGATTTTATATTGCCTGTTACATGTATATGCAGGGGAGATGCATACCTATCAAATATAATGGTTTATTCCTGAGCACGTGATTAATATGTTCCTAGTACGCATGTGTACATTCCTTTCTTTTGTTCCTCCTTTTTCTCTTCAGCTTCTGTAAGAAGCAAGACCTGTTTTATAGCCAAGATGTGATTTATTATTTTTGTACTAAAATAAATATTTTATACCTTAGCATTTAAACTGCGGCTTCTTTTTATAATGTCAGAGTTTCAGGAAAAGATCTATTTCGCCTCTGATGAGAGTAATTCTTATCTAACACCCCTGATCTAGAGTACCCTTAGGGTGCCCAGATACTGTACCTTTGATCCAAAATCAGGAAAGTTTTAAAAAAATAGCACTTCTCAAGATAACGTTTATTACTCCAACAAAGCCAATAAAACATCATATTCACACTTATTTACTATTAGATAATATCTTATTCAGCAAATTTTCGTCGCCCAAAATCTTTTTATACATTTCGCCACACGATGAAGAAGAATGATTTGTTTTAATTTGAAGCAAGCATTTCACGGTTTTAACACATCGAATCGATTCCGATCGCCTGTCCACTGCTTATTACACACTAAAAATGCCCACGAAATCTTCCGTAACAATACATAAGAAAATCTGCCTGAAAATGAAGCGATTGAACTAAAACACAAGTAGTGCAAACGTACTTTCATTTAATGTTCATCTTGATTATCCTAAAATTTTACAAAAGTTCAGGACAAATCAGGACGGGAACTCGAATTTCAGGACAAAATCAGGACATTTTCAGAATCAGGAGAAGCTTCTAAAAATCAGGACAATCCTGATAAAATCAGGACATCTGGGCACCCTAAGTATCCTGCCAATCCAGCACTGAGTTGCTACCTATCTAACATGGATAGAATTCCAATAGAATAGCTCAGAATTGAACTGTGGGGTCCTTGGTGCTCTCTGAGCTTGGCTGTTGGCTTGCAGATGTTTCATTAGCCAACTAGGTAACATCATGGAAGTTGTAGACCAAGATCTCATGGCCTGCAGCCTCAACTCATTAGATGAAGTATTGTATAGTGCAGGTAGCCCTCCACTTACAACAGTTTGTTTAGTGACCACTCAAAGTTACAACAGCACTGAAAAAAAGTAACTTATGACCACCAACCAACAGCCTTGGGATGGTCTTTTCACACTTACAACCATTGCAGCGTCCCCAGGGTCACGTGACCAAAATTCGGATATGTGGCATGGCAACTGGCATACATTTATGATGGTTACAGTGTCTTGGGGTGACATGATCCCCTTTTGTGACCTTCTGACAAGCAAAGTCAAAGCCAGATTCACTTAACAGCCATGTTACTAACTTAAGAACGGCAGTGATTCACTTAACAACTGTGGTGAGAAAGGTCATAAAATGGGGCAAAACTCACTTAACAACTGTCTCACAGGAAGTGGTTTGCCCATGCGGTTGAAAAACCTGACCAACAGAGCAGACAGTTTTACCATCTACTGTACCAGCTCCTTCAGCAACAGAAATTTTGGACTCGGTTATGGTCGTAAGTCAGGGACTACGATATCCTAAACTACAGTTTCAGAAAAATATTATCCTGCAACCTACAACTTCTACATTGTAAAAACATATGGACTACAAAACTCGACCAGGGCAAAGCAATAGATGCAATCTACATAGACTTTTGTAAAGCCTTTGACTCCGTAGTACACGACAAACTACTCCTAAAACTAAAATCTTATGGCATCTCTGGCCCCCTACATAAATGGATAACTGCATTCCTGTCAAACAGACAACAAGTGGTTAAAATAGGATCATCTCTATCAAACCCTGTACCTGTTAACAGCGGTGTTCCCCAAGGAAGCGTTTTAGGACCCACTCTCTTCATTCTTTACATAAATGACATTTGTGATATTATACAAAGTAACTGCGTCCTCTTCGCAGATGACGTAAAACTTTTCAACACCACAGACAATACTGCAACCCTTCAAAAAGACCTTGACTATATTTCTGAATGGTCTAACAAGTGGCAACTACCAATCTCTATCAACAAATGCTCAGTTTTACACATTGGCAAAAATAATCAAAACACCAAATACAAACTTAATGATCATGACCTTGATGATGATCCTCACTCAGTAAAGGACCTCGGAGTACTCATCTCAAATGATCTAAGTGCCAGAGCCCACTGCAACTACATAGCAAAGAAGGCATTAAGAGTGGTTAACCTAATCTTGCGCAGCTTCTTCTCTGGTAACATTGTACTCTTAACCAGAGCATACAAAACATTTGCTAGACCGATCCTTGAATACAGCTCATCAGTCTGGAACCTACACTTCATATCAGACATTAACACTATTGAGAATGTCCAGTGATACTTCACCAGAAGAGTATTACATTCCTCTGTTCACAACAGAATTCCTTATGAAACCAGACTAGAAATTTTGGGACTTCAAAATTTAGAACTCCGCCGCCTTCGATCTGACCTAAGTGTAGCTCACAAAATTATCCGCCTCAATGTCCTACCCGTTAACAACTATTTCAGCTTCAACCACAATAATACACGAGCTCACAATAGATACAAACTTAATGTAAACCGCTCCAGACTTGATTGCAAAAAATTCAACTTCAACAACAGAGTTGTCAACGCCTGGAACACTTTACCTGACTCAGTAGTTTCTTCCCCAAACCCCAAAAACTTCAACTTCAGATTATCTACCATCGACCTCACCCCATTCCTAAGAGGTCAGTAAGGGGCGTGCATAAGCGCACAATCGTGCCTACCGTTCCTGTCCTAATGTACCCATATATTCATACCTCTTCTACTCTTATTCATGCTTGTAATATTACATATATATTCAATCATGTTTTACTGTTTGTACTTTGCTTATATTCATTTATGCTTGACAAATAAACAAATACAAATACAAATACAAATACAGTCATCGTTATGGCCTGTGTTGGCAGGATGAATTGAAAATGAAATGCAAAAGATAAAGGCAGGAATATCACTATTTGCATATTATAGTCCTTGGTGTGCCAGTTTTCCTTCTTTGTCGTTGGCATGTAAACGAATTGACCAAAGGAAATTGGTTTGCAACTTCAGTTAGATGCCTCTTGATTTTATAAGGAGTTGGTACAAGAGGTGGTAAAAATTGTCCACTCCGTTGGTCAGGTTTTTGAACCACATGGGCAAACCACTTCCTTCAACTGTGGCTCAGTTAAAAGAACCTTGTTTGAAAATGCAACTTCCTAGATGAGTAGGACTTATATCTGTTTTCAATTTCAGGGTGGGCGGGCGGGCGAAAAGGACGTAGAGCTGGCAAGATACCATCAAACTGCCTTCTGCTCTGGACCTCCAGAAGAGAGATCTGCAGATTCTGAATTTGTTAGGCTCAAACTCCCTTCCAAATTGATCTGAAGTTCAGCTCAAGAAGACATGACCGGCTTATTTTTTGAGTCTGGGCTCCTTCTGTTATGCAGCATTTTCCAATATAGCGAAGGGGTTGGAAACGGTAAGTTTACTTGTCTTCCGTTGCAATTCTCATCTGAAAATATGTAAGGGAAGGCAAAATATTCTAGCAATTCCATTTTCCATGGATGGATTTGTCTTTGAACGTGCCCGTGAATAAAATCAAAATTCTGAAGCAAAGAATTTAAGAAGATTTTTTTTCTTTTTGCAGATGATTTAGTCATAGTTGGCAGGATGGGAGAATGATTGTATGTTACAGATTAACAGAGTTGGAAGGGACCTTACAGGTCATCTAGTCCAACCCCCTGCCCAAGCAGGAGACCCTACATCTGCCTCTACCTAGGATTGAACTCACAACCTCCTGATTGTGAGTCTCAGGGGACGACAAATCAGGTGGCAGCTTAACATTATCCGCTTACAAATGTTGCTTCTACAAAACAATGATCCTGGAATCATATTTCAATTGTCGAATTAAAATTGTCTAATTGTCACTGAGGATGTTTTTAGTGGATAGAAAGATTAGTAATAAGTTTGTCCCATTCTTGGTAGAGAATCTACTGCCGAACTACCATTTCCAGCAGCATCAACCAGTTTGTTTCATGCTGAGGGGTGCTGGGAATTGTAGTTCACAAATAACTGGTAGATCAGACTTCGCCCATTCCTGAAAATGAGAGAGAAAGAGAGAGAAATGTAAGGTAAAGTTAGCCTCAAGGTAAATTCAACTTTGGTGACTGTACCCACGATGTAAAAAAGATGTTGGGACTCTAGAAAGAGTGCAGAGAAGAGCAACAAAGATGATTAGGGGACTGGAGGCTAAAACATATGAAGAACGATTGCTGGAATTGCATTATTTCTGGTTTAATGAAGAGAAGAACTAGGGGTGACATGATAGCAGTCTTCCAATATTTGTGGGGCTCCCACCAAGAAGAGGGAGTCAAACTATTCTCCAAAGCACCTGAAGGCAGGAGAAGAAGCAATGGATGGAAACTAATCAAGGAGAGAAGCAACGTAGAAATAATGGGAAATGTTCTGAAAGTTAGAACAGTCAGTCAATAGAATGGTTTGCTTTTGGGAGTTGTGGGTGCTCCATCACTGAAGGTTTTTAAGAACAAATTGGACAGCCATTTGTCTGAAATGGTTATAGAGTCTCCTGGTTGAGCAGGGGTTAGACTAGAAGACCTCCAAGGTCCCTTCCAACTCTGTTATTCTGTTCTGTTCTATCCAGGAACCTTTTCTCAACAATATTAGGGAGTACATGCACTGCAATTTTCTTATTCCTAGATGCTTTTTCTTTTTTAAAAAAAACTCTATCCTTTCCAACCAACAGCCTTGGGCTGGTCTTTCATCCACAATTTCATGAATTTTGGCAGAACAAGAAGAAATCCCTCGGGAGTAGGGCGGCATAGAAGAACCAATAAATAAATAAATAAATAAATAAATAAATGGGGAACCCAAGCAAACCCCTCAGTTGCAGAAGGAGAAATGCCACATCAGATTAATGGCAAGCCTCTAGCAGCCACTTACAGACAAGAAAAGTAGATTTCCAGAGTTTTTATTAACCAGAAATATTGAAAGAGAAAAGGCGAATTAAATTACAAAATGAAAGACAAGAACTTACCTAGTTTTGTTTCTACCTGGAAATTGCTTCTGGGCTTGTATTTTTTTTTTTTAACCTTTCTTTTTCGCTGCACCTCTCTTCTTTCCTCTTTAACTTTTCTGATTTTCTTTTCTAATTTGTATTTTATCTCATAACGAACTTTAATTTTTTTAAAAAAATAAATAAATAAATCGCGAAGAATTCAATGGAAGGTGGATTCTTAAGTTCATTAAGAAGCCAGGAAACCTACAAGGCTTGTGATAGGCGTCTCACAAGGCAGGTTTTTCCATTTTTGTTCACAGCGATGACTTTGGGTGAAAGCAAAGGGGCTGAAAGTAAGACCTGGTTGAAAGTAAAACCTGGTTGACATGGTTGCAAGTTACGGAGCAGCTTCAAAGAACTGTTTGAACTCTTGAAAGGAATGCGGCTGACTTCTTTGATGGAAAGTGAGAATTGATTACGCACACGGCTGGGTTTCACTTGAAGATCGGGGTTTTTTTTTTCATTTTACCATCTTTTGACAATATATTTTTTTTCAGTAAGAGCCAACCAGCAGAAATCATTATAAATGGGAAAAGAACCTGTTACATTTACATTTAAAAACAAACAAACAGGTCTATGGCCTTTCAGAAATATGGGCTTTATTTTTTAGTATGGGAAAAAGTTAAACAAAAAATATACCGTATTTTTTGGAGTATAAGACGCACCTTTTTCCTCCCTAAAAGTGGCTGAAAATTTGGGTGCGTCTTATACTTCGAATGTAGCTTTTTTTTTTCAGCCCTAACTAGGTGCTAACAGATCTTCCCAGCTCTTACCTTGCAGGCTTTTTCATTGTTACTCTCTCCAAAGAACGTTTTTCCAGCCCTAAGCCTTTGCAGGGTTTTTTTTCATTGCTCTACTTGCTCCAAAGAAGTTTTTTTCCAGCCCTAACCAGGTGCTAACGATCTTCCCAGCTCTTACCGGCTTGCAGGCTCTTTCATTGTTACTCTCTCAGAAGAATGTTTTTCCAGCCCTAAGTCTTTGCAGGTTTTTTTTTCATTGCTCTACTTGCTCCGAATAAGTTTTTTTTCTAGCCCTAACCAGGTGCTAACTATCTTCCCAGCTCTTACTGGCTTGCGTGCTCTTTCATTGTTACTCTCTCAGAAGAAGGTTTTTTTAAGTCCTAACCAGGGGATAAAATAATGAGTTGAAGCTGACCAGACTAAGGACGCTAGCCAGATGAATACCTGGTAGGCAGATTGTTTTCCCCTATTTTCCTCCCCAAAAACTAAGGTGCGTCTTATACTCCGAAAAATACGGTATATAGGAAAATACCAGTCTGGCTTTCTACAATGGAAGCATTGATACATCCAAATATTGTCAACTTGGAAAAAATTGTATCCTACAAAGATATCTTAAACAAGGAAGGGGAACTTAAAACCAGACAGGAATTACAGAACTAAGGGGTGGATTTAGCATGGTGGCCACATTTGCAAATACAATCAAGTTATGAGAAAGATGTGAAAATATGGGGTTTATATAAAGAACCAACAATATTTGATCAGATACTATTAGGGACAGATGAAAAATTGATAAGGAAACTATATGTTACCTATTAAGCTTTAAAATGGAAGATGAACAATGAGAAATAATGATAGTATGGGCAATTTTTTTTGGTTATACTATAGAATTAGATAAATGGCGAAAACTTTGGGATAGAAATTACAAACTGACAATGGCCAATGCATAGAATTAGTATTCTTTATTGGCCAAGTGTGATTGGACACACAAGGAATTTGTCTTTGGTGCATATACTCTCAGTGTACATAAAAAGAAAAGATACATTCGTCAAGAATCATAAGGTACAACACTTAAGTCTTAATGATAGTCACAGGGTACAAATAAGCAATTAAATCATACTAGGAAACAATCAATATAAATCGTAAGGATACAAGCAACAAGTTACAGTCATATAGTCATAAGTGGGAGGAGATGGGTGATGCGAATGATGAGAAGATTAATAATAATAGTAATGCAGACTTAGTGAATAGTTTGACAGTGCTGAGGGAATTATTTGTTTAGCAGAGTGATGGCATTCGGGAAAAAACTGTTCTTGTGTCTAGGTGTTCTGGTGTGCAGTGCTCTATAGCTTCATTTTGAGGGTAGGAGTTGAAACAATTTATGTCCAGGATGCGAGGGGTCTGTAAATATTTTCACAGCCCTCTTTTTGACTCGTGCAGCATACATGGCTTATGCACGCCCCTTATAGACCTCTTAGGGTAAGGTCGGCTGTAGACAGTCTAAGGTTAAAGTTTTGGGGGTTTGGGGAAGAAACCACAGAGTCAGGTAGTGCATTCCAGGCATTGATCACTCTGTTGCTGAAGTTGTATTTTCTGCAATCGAGTTTGGAACGGTTTACATTAAGTTTGTATCTATTGTGTGTTCATGTATTGTTGCGGTTGAAGCTGAGGTAGTCATTGACAGGTAGGACATTGTGGCAGATGATTTTATGAACTACATTTAGATCAGATCGAAGGCGACGTAGTTCTAAATTGTCTAAGCCCAAAATTTCAAATCCGGTGGAATAAGGTATTCTGTTGCGAGGAGTGGAGGACTCTTCTTGTGAAATATTTCTGGACTCTCTCGATTGTATTAATGTCCGATATGCAGTACTGGTCCCAGACAGGTGAGCTATATTCGAGAATTGGTCTAGCGAATGTTTTGTATGCTCTGGTTAGCAGTGTAATATTGCCAGAAAAGAAGCTATGCAAAATTAGATTAATAACTCTTAGTGCCTTTTTGGCAATGTTGTTACAGTGGGCTCTGGCACTTAGCTCATTAGATATGAGTACTCCAAGGTCCTTGACAGAGTGAGGGTCATCTACAAGGTCGTGTCCTCCAAGCTTGTATTTTGTGTTCTGATATATATGGTATATGGTAGACATGCATGAAGGCAAGAAAACACTGGACAAAAATGCACACACAGTTGGAAAAGATGATTAAGCAGCACATAGATTTAAAGCCAGAAATGTTAGATATAATACCAGAAAGTTATGATAAAGGGACTATATACTTAATGCTTCATGTATTGACAGCAGCAAGAATTGTATTTGCACAATATTGGAAAAATGAGAACACCCCACCAAATGAAAATATTGGACTGCGCAGAGATGGATAGATTGACATTAAAAATAAAAGGAGATACAGAGTATTATTTAATATGGGACAGGTTTTATCAGTGGCTAGAACAAGAGGTAGAGGTCAGAAGAAGAGAGACTATTGTTATGTGTATGTAAAAGATGAATGTTATTTATGACTATAAGCATGCTAGTATAATTAATATGACCACAAATAAGTTAATATAACTATTTATTGTTATAAGCACTAGGTATATTAGTAGTATTACTACTAGTAGACATGTTGTTGTTGTTTTCTGGTAAAACGAAGTGCCTGAACAATACACTGTTTTCAAAATATTTATACATAAATAAAGAAATATGGGCTTTCTATCCTTTTAAATTTCTACCTGGATAGACAGTTCGCGGGAACCAGTCTGAACCGGTAGCAACCCACCACTGAACGGATCCCATCTAACTTGAGCTTTCAGGCCAGGATGATCAAACAGCACCATGTTTATAGTTTCTCTTTCTTTACAGATGAATGTCCTGAACCCGATACAAGTATTGCAGAGTATTACATGGATCAGTATGTTGTGGGTACTTGGGCTCGATATTATTGCGATGAAGGCTACAAGAGAAAAGCAGGAGTAAATAACATTATCAGATGCAAGGAGGTCTCTGGAGTCACTCAATGGACGAATAGTTCCCAACCAGTTTGCATAGGTAAGAGGTGGGATTGCTGAGAAGCCTTTTCAAAGCCTGGGGAATAGAGTTAGTCCTGACCACAAATGAACTTCACATTTCCGTTGCTAAACAACGGCAATCGCTTAAGAAATCGTTACGTGAGTATTGCCCCGTTTTCTGACCTTTCTTGCCAAAGTTAAGTGAATTAACAGCCGTTGTTAAATGAATCATGCAAACTGTGGGAAGAAATATCTATCTGGTTCAGTTCCAAGCCAGGAGAAAGACACTGGAACGATGGAGGCTGATTGGAAAGAGGGTTTAATGATGAAGCAGAACCACCAAGCCCATGGTTCTGGTGCAGCTGACCTCATGGAGTTGAGAGTGAGGGGTTGTTATACCTTCTCTTGGGCTTTGAACTTGAGCTTCCTGTTCCTGTGCAAGAACATGGATTCTATTGGCTGTTGTCAGACACCCAAGGGGCCATGCAGGGGTTATGTAGGGGTCACAGCTGGCTCTATGGGCAAAGTACAAATCCTAGGAGTTTGTCTGAGCTAAGCATAGGAAGAACGGTTGCAGGAACTGGGTATGTCTAGTTTAATGAAAAGAAGGACTAGGGGAGACATGATAGCAGTCTTCCAATATCTCAGGGGTTGCCACAAAGAAGAGGGAGTCAAGCTATTCTCCAAAGCACCTGAAGGCAAGACAAGGAATAATGGATGGAAACTAATCAAGGAGAGAAGCAACTTAGAACTAAGGAGAAATTTCCTGACTGTGAGGACAATCCATCAGTGGAACAGCTTGCCTCCAGAAGTTGTGAATGCTCCAGCACTGGAAGTTTTTAAGATGTTGGATAACCATTTGTCTGAAGTGGTGTAGAGTTTCCTGCCTAAGCAGGGGGTTGGACTAGAAGACCTCCAAGGTCCCTTTCAACTCTGTTATTCTAATCTATTCTAAGTTTGGTTGAAGTTTCTGAGGGTGATGCAATGGAGGGGCTTGTGTTCTGAAAGGGTGTTGGGCAATTCCTATTGTGGCTTAATGGCTTTTCCCTGTGTCGGATCTTGGGTGATGGCTGCTTCTAATCATTTCCATTCTGCCTTTCTTTCAAAATATCCTGTCTTGAATGGATTACCAGATCTGCATTTCTGAAAGCTGGCCTCACGTTTCTGCTAGGGCTATTAAGAAAGACTTGGAGGCTGCTTTCTGTCTGCAAGAGCGTCTTTCTCCATTTCTCCTTTGGGGAAATATAATAATCTGCCTTTTTAAAATATTCCTCAAAATATTTTATTCTTCTAGGAGGGTGGGTGCTGACTTTCTACACAAAATTAAGCCAGGGGTGAAATCACGCAGGTTCTGACAGGTTCTGTAGAATCAGTAGCAGAAATTGTGAGTAGTTCGGAGAACCGGTAGCAGAAATTTTGAGTAGTTCAGAGAACGGGCAAATACCACCTCTGGCTGGCCCCAGAGTGGGGTGGGAATGGAGATTTTGCAATATCCTTCCCCTGCCACGCCCACCAAGCCACGCACACGGAATCGGTAGTAAAAAAAATTGGATTTTATTTATTTATTTATTTATTTTATTAGACGCTCTTATAGGCCGCCCAATCCCGTGGGACTCAGGGCGGCGTACAGCATAAATAAGAAGCGTACATTTAAAAACAATAGTCATACATTAAAAATATAATTAAAAAAAAAGACATTGTAAGCGCAACATTCAGGGGGAATCTGATTGTCCTATTCACCCCATCTGCCGGAAGAGCCATGTTTTTAAGGCTTTACGGAAGGCCAGCAGGGTGGGGATGGTCCGGATCTCTGGTGGTAGTTGGTTCCAGAGGGACGGGGCTCCCACAGAGAAGGCCCTCCCCCGCGGCCCCGCCAATCGACATTGTTTAGCCGACGGGACCCGGAGGAGGCCCTCTCTGTGGGATCTAATCGGTCTTAGGGAGGTATGTGGTAGGATTTCACTGAATTAATCTCTAATTCATCAAGCAGCACCCGTCTTGCATTATTTCTCAACTTGCATGCACAGAGCCATAGACAGATCTGAAAAAGATCTAAGCAAAAAAAAAAAAAAAAAAGTGGCTATTTTGATAAGAATATCTGCAAAATGGTAGCTTTTATCTGGCTCTCAAAAGTGTGGGGGAGCGTGGCAAAGGAGATGCAACACACCAACATGTGGGTAATGCTAACGTGGACCAACGTAGGGGGTGGAACGATTTTCTGCCTGTCCCCAGACCTCTGAACTTGCTTCAGTGAGACCCCCGCTGTTCTTTATCAGACAATGGTGAAGCTGATATCATCGCTGTAGGAAAAACATTGTGGTTAACTTATACTGTCTCCAGGAAGTGTGTGTCTGCTTTTGCAGGTAGCTATGACTACTTCAACTGCGCAGTTTCTGTTTAATATTTTTTAGTTTATTTATGTATTAATACTATAAGATACAAAAATACAAAAGAAAATAGTAGGAAAGATGGGGAGGGGAAAGAGAAGGGGAAAGTGTGGGGGGGAAGCAGGGGTGGGTTCTAACTTACCTTGCTGCCGGTTCGCTTCCTCCCGGGTCGCATGGGTGGGCCTCGTGGGCGCGCGCAGGCATGCGCAGTGCCAAAAAAATACTGGAAAAAAAATTCTTAAGCCAAAAACAAGATGGTGACTGCATGCACAGTGCCAGAAACTCGGCTTCTGCACATGCTCAGAAGAAATTTTTTAAAAAATTTAATTTTTTTAAAAATGTTTTCTTGCAGAAGTTTCATGACCCGAACTCAGTAGCACTGATGATGTTACCTAGTTGGGTCATGAAACGTCTGCAAGAAAACAAGCAAGCTCAGAGAGCACCAAGGACCCCTCATTTCAACCCTGAGCTACAAATATTCTCCTTTATTGGTACCGTGTGGATTTTGTCATATTGCTAACTAACATTACAGTTACTTTGTATTTTAATTTGACTTATTTTTCTCTCTTAAAGTGGTGATAAGGGTTTATCAAACCATTACAGACTGGAATGTGGGAAGACTTTTTTATCCTCTTGCTGTACGAATTGATTGATAGCTTGTCTGGATAATGCCTACTGATAAGGGAGAGTTTGCTAGCGCTAACTGGCATCTGGTTTGTCTTATGACCTCCAAACAACCTTTTTCGCTTATTAACATCCTAAAATGTGCGGCCCCCTTCTGTCGTCACACTTCATTTTAGTGAACATGTGTAGTATTATGGGACGCAAATAGGTAACATTTTTGACTACAGGTAACAGATTGCCTATGCACAGGGGAAGCTATTTTTACCCTGTCCATTCACCTTTTCTCTTTCATTTTCTTTGAAGTCTTAACTGTAAAAGGGAATGTAAGATGGGTCTCGAGGTTTTCCTTTTTTATAGGGTGATACTACTTTATCAGAGTACTGGCCATGCCCACATCCAGATAAAGAATCCTAAATAAATAAATACGCCTCCCTGAGTCCCCAGGGAGTAGGGCGGCATATAAGAATCCTAAATAAATAATAATAAATTACTTTTCAATTTAACAGGTTGGAAGGGACCTTGTAGGTCATCTAGTCCAACCCCCCTCCACCCAAGCATACTGGCCATGCCCACACCCAGTTTAGCAAAGGGGGGGAAGTCCCGATACATCATGTGATGCCGCTGTGATGATGTGAGTTTGACACCCCTACCCTAGACCATTTCTGACAGAGGGTAGTCCAGTCTCTTCTTGAAAGCTTCCAGTGATGAAGCTGTTGTGGCCCACAGTGGCCAGCAAAGCTGGCGGCAGACTCGGACAGTGAGGAGGTTTGGGAGGAACATGGGCCAGTCCTGGAGTCTGAGGAGGTCTCTGATGAGTGCTCTGCGTCGGAGGCAGAGATGGGGCCAGGCCATCCGACAATTAGCAGCTACCTTTGGAGTCAGAGATATCTGGGGCTGAATAACAGCTGGAGCGTATTCCCGATGTGTGCATGCGCAGAGCTGTCAGGAGAAGGGAACAATTAAGGAAGAGAAGTCTACTCGGGAGTAAAAGCACAAGGGGATGCTGAATGGCCCCTCCCATAGGGAATAAATAGGAGCGAAAGGGGAGTGGTGTTTGCAGGAGACAATTAGTTCGTTAGTGTGAAGATTTGCTTATCTGAAAGACTCCTTGCTAAGTATTTCCTTGTACAGCAAGTTGTGTCAAAAAGCTCTCAGCCTGGCAACTCTCCAAGGACTGATAAGGTCTGTGTTTGCAACTCACCCTTGAAAGACTGTTTGCCGGGACTTTGCTGGATGTGAATGATAGGAATTCACATTAGCCCAATAAAAAGGGTTTTTTGGGGACACAAATGAAACTTCTGACTCGGTTGCTTATTAGAAAAAGTAAACCGCGGAAGAATCTAGAGCCAGATTTAATTATCAGACGGCCATCTTGAATTTTTTTATATACCCTTCCGCCCTGCAGACCTCTCTCTCATCTCCTTCCAACTTCATCCAAACTCAGAAACTACAATCTAGGGCAGTGAGGGCGAACCTTTTTTGTCTTGGGTGCCACACCCATAATGCAATGCCCTCCCCTGCATGCATGCACACAACCCCTGTGCTGCCCTTTCCCCCTCCCCCCCATGCATGCGCACAGGCTTCACTGAAGCCTCCGGACTCCCGGTAGGCCCGTTGGGCTGTTTTTCGCCATCCCCAGGGTTCAAGAAAGCCTCCTGAAGCCTGGGGACGGCGAAAAACGGCCAAACAGGCCAAACAGAAGTTTGAAAACAAACTTCCGGTTGGGCCGTTTTTTGCCGTTCCCAGGATTCAGGAAGGCGTGCGCATGCGCGCTAGAGCTGACATAGGGCAACTCCTCGCGTGCCCTCAGATATGGCTCCGCATGCCACCTGTGGCACGCGTGCCATAGGTTCGCCATCACTGATCTAGGGAATCTGGTTGTACCTCTCTAGGATTTTTGTTTTTCTTATTAGAATTTCTGCAAAATTGAGCCTAAGTTGGTTGATTTTCTTTCAGGGCTGTCTCCTACCGAAAAATGGGAGAATAGTTCCATTGGGCCCCAAATCAGCACCAGCACCCCAACAGCCGTAGAAGGTAACTCCAAGTATTTGTTTTTTAAATGCTGCTTGCAATAATAGCAAATTAATTCTCTGTATGGACCCATCTGAGGTCAAATGAAAACCAGTGAACCCCATCCATGCAACAAAGTTTGAGGACAGCAAATAAGAATTGGGTGGGGGAATCTTTAAAGGAGGGTGTACTATATAACAAAAGGCAGTATATAAATATTTTAAATAAATGAATATTTGTAACAAGTCATGGCTGTCCCAAAGGTGCTTTTTTGGGAGACAACTGGACTTTCTTGTGTGTTTTTTTCTTTTGAAGACGTTTCACTTCTCAACCAAGAAGCTTCTTCAGCTCTGACGGGATAGTGGGGAATGGAAGGATTTATATTCTGAAAAATAAAGCCTCCTGAAAAATCACCTTTGGGACAACCACGACCTGGATGACTGAGAATCTCTACAGACTTTTAGCTGTACAATTTGGGATGGACACCCTTTGAATGGTGTGGGAGTAAGGAATGGATTTCCAGAGAGAGAAAAAATTGCAGACTACAGGAACCATTTGCACCACTCAGGTTACCCTGAGGACTCAGATAAATCTCCAAGTGCTTCAAGGTCCCTCTAAAAGGATACAAATGACCAGCTGTCTGCAAGGAGTATAAATCCTTCCATTGCCCACTATCCTGTCAGAGCTGAAGAAGCTTCTTGGATGAGAAGCGAAACGTCTTAAAAGAAAAAACAAGAAAGTCAAGTTGCCTCCTGAAAAAGAAGCAGCTTTGGGAGTCAAGATAGCCACATCTAGAATCTCCAAGATACAATCGATTAAATTAGAAGGTTACAACTTTAGCCTGGCAAGATTCTGTCTATTAGGTATAAGAAAATGAAGAACTGATCTCAGTTGAATCTCCCCGTGTGATCTCCGGCCTTAGACCTGACATTTGTTGGAAACACAGCAATTATCTTAGGTGGCATGAATTAGGCCATTGCATTGTGCTGTAATGGGACTGATGGATAGTGAATGCAACAAGAACATTTCGTTAAGTGTGAATTAGCATGTTATGTGAAGCCACAACAATTTGGATGGATTCTGCCCGGTCTCTACAAATTCAGCCAGCCTAAGTTTCCTCTGCCATTGTAATATGAGATACTCTTTTTAACTTTTGTATTTTTTAATTATTGTATTTTATATTTGTTATATATTTTAATTATTGTATTTTATATTTGTAATGGAATCTAACATGTTGTGAGCCGCCCAGAGTCCCCAGGGAGTTGGGCGGCATAGAAATCCATTAAATTAAATTAAATTAAATTAAATTAAATTAAATTAAATTAAATTAAATTAAATTAAATTAAATTAAATTAAATTAAATTAAATTAAATTAAATTGTCCCTAATTAAATGTTCTTGCCCATATATCAGCCTGTTAATTATCCAGTGGATTAATATTATTACATCACCAACCTCTCTAAGCACTGTGAATGAATCAATAAATTTATCCTGCTCTGACTGTCACGTTTAGTCACCGACTAAATTCTGACAAATTTAGGGTTGTCCATTTTTGGGGATGAGGTCCTCTCATTTTCTCTTTGCCCCTCCCCCCCATAGGATTTTGTGGAGTTCCTGTCCCATTGAAGCACGCCACTGTTAAGATGATAAAGTATAAAGTGGGACAAAAACTAACATTTAAATGCTTGAATGAATCTCAAACACGGGCTCCCATCACTGGTATCATTATGTGTGAGAACTCTAGTGGCGTTGCGGCCTGGTCCAACTTAAATCCACAATTCACCGATGACGTCTGCTTGACTTCTGGGAAGCAGTGTCTCAATCCAGGTAAGAGGGCCTTACTGCACCCTTTAGCCCTGAAGTTTGAAAAAGACAGTTTGCAGGCAGTGTGGGGCTGGGAAGCAACAACATCTGTGGTGCAGTTGGCATTGAGTCGGTAGCACCGATTACTTAGGGTATCAACTTCATTTGCAGCTTCATATGGAGGCTTCTGCCTGATAAAGTAGGTTGTCATGGAAGGTACCACCAGACCTCAGGTCTGCTTAACTAAAACTGTATTTTGATGTATCATTAATACTGATGAAAGGAGGTAGTGAAATTGGAACAAAGACATCTATCTATCTATCTGTCTGTCTGTCTGTCTGTCTATCTATCTATCTATCTATCTATCTATCTATCTATCTATCTATCTATCTATCTATCATCAATCTATAATCTATAATCTATCTATCTATAATCCATCTGTGTATCATTCATCCATCTATCTATCATCCATCCATCCATCATCTATCTATCTCTCTCTCTCTCTCTCTCTCTCTCTCTCTCTCTCTCTCTCTCTCTCTCTCTCTCTCTCTCTCTCTATCATCTATCTATCTATCTATCTATCTATCATATCTATCTATCTATCTATCTATTATCTATCTATCTATCTATCTATCTATCTACATCTATCTATCATCTATATCTGTCTGTCTGTCTATCTATCTATCTATCTATCTATCTATCTATCTATCTATCTATCTATCTATCTATCTATCTATCTATCTATCTATCTATCATCTGTCTGTCTGTCTGTCTATCTATCATCTGTCTGTCTGTCTGTCTATCTATCATCTGTCTGTCTGTCTGTCTGTCTGTCTGTCTGTCTGTCTGTCTGTCTGTCTATATCTCCTGCATTTATTATTTTTATAAATAATTCAAAGTGGTGAAAATACTTAATACTCCTTTCACCTCTTATTTTCCCCAAAACAACCACCCTGTGAACTGGGTTGGGCTGAGAGAGAGGGACTGCCCCAAAGTCACCGCGATGGCTTTCATAACTAAGGTGAAACTAGAACTCACATCTCCTGGTTTCTAGCCTTGTGTCTTCGTCACTAGATCATGTTTACTCCCATATAGTGATATTGAAGAAGTGGGATATGACTATTTCATTTAGTTACCATGAAATTTATGGGTTTCTTTTTTCCCCCTCCTCTCTTAGCTATTTTATTCATTATGGCTGCAGGGACTATGGTCTTCATTTTATAAAGGTTCCTTGCCAGCAGAAGGGCTCCAGGTAACTTTCAATGGTATGTGAGATGTAAAAAAAAATCTACGTCTTCTCACAAATTTCCCCTCCTAACAGGGAGAAGATTCCTGGGAGTTCACTTTTCTTTGGCATGAACTCATGGAATGCTTAGAAACATTTTGTGTGATTAGTGTTCCATTGTGTACAAACTGAACACAAAGATTAACACAGTGCAGAGCTTCAGATTCCAGGAGGAGCATATAGAATCCTAGTTTTTATGTTTTGTAAGCCACTGTTGTAAGGAATATCCTTCTGGGTTCAGTTCCAAGTGGGGAAAAAGACACTGGATTAATGGAGGTTGCTTGGAAAGAAGGTTTAATATGGTGGACAGGAGCACATGGCATGAGCCCCTGTACAGAAAGGGTAGATTACATGCTTCCAGATGTGGGTGAAGAGAAAAAAAAGGGAGGAGAGATGCTGAGTCCCTTGGTTTTATACTCTCTCTTGGGCCCCTCCCTAACTGTTTCCTGTTCCTGTATAGAAATGTATCCCATTGGCTGTCAGACCCCCCAGGGGCATGCTGGGGCAACTCTTGTGGGCTGTCCTAAGTCCCAGGCTGATGTAATCTTCCCAGGTCCCATGTGGTGTAATGAAAGGGCTTTGGGCAATTCCTAATATGGTTATTTGTTATGTAGAAAACTGTTGCTGGGCCCAGTCCTTAATGGCCCATTGACAAAAGTGGGGGCTTCTAAGAGGAGTCTTTTGTCTGCTTAAAAGCATGTTTCCAGGGATATTCTATAGAATATATTCTGCCTTTTAATATTTCCTAGGATATTTCATTTTTCTAGGAGAGGGGTGGGTGCTAACTTCCTACACCACCATGGCATTTCCCCGCCCAGCACATGGGAGCCCCTTTGACAGATCAAATGCAGATCAAAGCACTGCACAAGCAAATCACAATCCATGAGATGTTAGAATGATTAATCAGTGGGAAAACTTGCCTCCAGAAGTTGTGGGTGTTTTCCCCAATGGGTGTTTCCCCCCCCTGGAAACTGCGATCACACGATCACAAGGGGACAATCACTGTAACTTCAAAAATGGGTCATAAGTAACCCTGGGGAGGTCTGTTGTAACTTTAAACAGTCATTAAGCGACCAGTTGTAAGTCGAGCACTACCTACTAGTCAGGGGTGGGATTCAAAATTTTTAGCAACTGGTTCTCTGCCCGGTTGCTGGGTGGGCGTGGCCATGGTGGGCATGGCCTACTTAGCCTCCTGCACCATGGTGGGGGGAGGGGCTTTTCACCCTCCCCAGGCTCTAGAGGCTTTCCTCGAGCCTCCAGGAGGGCAAAAAATGATCTCCCCCAGGCTTTGGAGGTCTGAAATGTGGCCATTTCCAGACTTCCGGAACTTCCGGGAGGCCCATTTTTCGCCCTCCCAGAGCCTCCGCGCTGGCCCTGCACTTACCTGGCATCCAAAATGAGCCACGTGGAGACTCCTGGGAAGGGCGGGGTGAGGTGAGCGGAGCCAGCCAGTCCTTGCAACTACCGGTTCGGCGAACCATATGTAAAATTAGCATCCGGTTCACCCGAACCGGTCCGAACCGGCTGAATCCCATCCCAGCTACTAGTACTTTAAAACTATCACCCTGAAGGCAGCCAATTTTAAATCCTGTATTTTTTTTTATGTTTCTGCAGGCACAGGAAAGCTCCCTGGGAAGACACTTATCCACTATAATTCTGTAATTCAGTTCTATAGAAGGAGAACAGGAACAGAAATGGAACATTCAGAGCATTGGTGTCACATATACATATGACCTGAAATGATTGAGGTCACAGCACATGCTTAACTGTTACTGGTTAACCCACTTTCTCAGTTTACACAATACATTAAGCCACAAATTAATGAAACAGGCTGAGTTTGTATGACAAACCACACCAAAAAAAACCTAACCAAGTTTAAAGCTAATTAGGCTTAGCTTGTTCTAAGAATGATGCCACTGGAACTTTAACTGAGCTGGTTGAATGTGTGATAGAAACCCTGCCAATGGGTTTCCAATTCATTCCTGATGATCATGTTTGCTACCCACCATTGGAAGTAAACCAGCTTTGCAGAGCCTTTTCAGGAATGGCTCCCAAATATCTCATTTCCTATAGAGGATCTCTGGCTTGCTTTCCAGCTGGTTCTGGGACATCAGGAGGATTTCTCCGTAAGAGTTTCCAATGGCCCAGGTTCTTCACCAACCTCTTTTGTTATTTTTCCTTCTTTTTTTAAACTATGACTATCTTTATTCTTGCTTTATAGAGACAGGGTTTTGTTATGATGTTATGTAGTTTTTGTTTATTCGTATGACCAACCAACATCATTGATAGACTGACTGGCTGTTTAAAGCAAAGGTTGGAGTGTCCGTCTGCTTTTTGGTGAAACTAAATGGAAGCGTAACCAACGTTGAAGCTATGGAACTATAAGGATGGACTATTGCAAAAAAGGAACCATTGTGGTGGAATGCAGCCTGGATTCCCAGAAGGGAGGGGCTGCATTCCAGAGGACCAAGAGACAGCAAAGTTTAGCTAGCTTAGTTGGGAGGAAGATAATTGTACTGTCACCATGGACAGGATTATTTAGTGGATGCAGGAAATGTTTCTTTAAAACAATTGCATTAGGGGTAATGTAGTTTTTTGTGTGACCACATCTATGTGACCTTATTGATCCTCATCTGGGAGGAGGAGTTATTTATGTTAGCACGCCAGTTAGCCTTTGTTCTTCAAAGAATCTGCATCATGTAACCTCCGAGACAAGCAATGCCCTTTTACCTGCACATGAGAGAGATTATACTGCAACAGGATTTACATCATAATCGTGAGTTGTCGTGTGAATGCCTGTAATAAAATAATCTGTGATATCTTGTGTGCTGAGTTATCTATCTGGAAGAAATCGATTTCTCCAATCCAGAATAATAATTAAGATGGTTCCTCCTTAGCAATTCTCAGAATATATCATTATTGATACAAATAGTTGCTTTCGTTTGGTAACTATAGTTTAGATTTACTTTGGATTTCTCTCTGTAAGTGAGGAATAATAAACGAAACTATTTAGAAGTAACTCCCCGTGTCTTTCTTGGTTCTTCATGTCAAATATTAACTTTATATTAAAATGGCATAGTTACAGTTACAGTTCTGAGTCATCTTTGTAAAAAAATTGTTCCTTTCCTAACTGGCAAACATAGTAGAAAATACTTCATTCAGAGTCTGAGGACTCAAAGGTCTCTTCTCTGCTTTCTAGAACAATCCTCTTAACAGAAGATATGTTGACCAAGCCCCAAACATCACTCCTTATCTTTGACTGTCACCTGTTGTCACATAAACTTCATTTATTTATTGGCTGTGGGTGGAATAAAGATAATATTGTGAAGAAGATTCAGGAGGGGAAACGTTGTCAGGGCATGTTTGACTTGTGGTTAATTCAAACCAGAGTTGCAAAACTGGAGAAAATCATTTGATGGCAGCAAAGAGTTTGATTTTTCCATACTTCTTCACTGCCACCTACTGGCCACCCAAGTATTTCCAGCCAACTCTGGAATCCTAAAAACCTTCTAATTTGTCAATATGATTACAGAAATGCCACTTCACTGCAAACCCAAGACAATTTGTGGATATATATCTTTGACACTACAGCATACTACAGTCTGACAAAAAAAATATCATTTATGGGGATGATATTCCCTGGAATGCAGAATCGGATTTTCTAAAGTGAATCCATTTTTACTGCATTATAATCTGCTGGGTAGTTATCTTCTTATCCAACACACACCAACTCTACAGTGGATAAGTGGATACAGTGGATAATTATGAGCCAGCAGTGTGCAGCAGCTGTCAAAAAAGCCAACACAGTTCTAGGCTGCATTAACAGAGGGATAGAATCAAGATCATACGAAGTATTAATACCACTTTATAAGGCCTTGGTAAGGCCACACTTGGAATACTGCATTCAGTTTTGGTCGCCATGATGCAAAAAGGATGTTGAGACTCTGGAAAGAGTGCAGAGGAGAGCAACAAAGATTAGGGGACTGGAGGCTAAAACATATGAAGAACGGTTGCAGGAACTGGGTATGTCTAGTTTAATGAAAAGAAGGACCAGGGCAGACATGATAGCAGTGTTCCAATATCTCAGGGGTTGCCACAAAGAAGAGGGAGTCACACTATTCTCCAAAGCACCTGAGGGTAAAACACAAAGCAATGGGTGGAAACTAATCAAGGAGAGAAGCAACTTAGAACTAAGGAGAAATTTCCTGACAGTGAGAACAATTAATCCGTGGAACAGCTTGCCTCCAGAAGTTATGAATGCTCCAACACTGGAAGTTTTTAAGAGGATGTTGGATAACCATCTGTCTGAAGTGATGTAGAGTTTCCTGCATAAGCAGGGGGTTGGACTAGAAGACCTTCAAGGTCCCTTCCAACTCTGTAATTCTATTCTATTCTATTCTTTAAATTACAGACACTCCATCAATTCTGCCTTGGTTGGGGAAGGAGGGAGGGAGGGGGTGTCCACAGTCTGCAAATGGAATTTGAGGATGGAAGATCATCCTGTCCATTCTTTGTAAAGGGGTCTCCTCCCTCTCATTCTCCCTCCCTGTTCTCTATTCTGTCTCTCCCTTACATTCTTTTTCTGCTGTTTTTCCTCATCTTCCTTTAGTAAACCTTTAAAGGGTGCTTGTGAGTTTAATTAATTGGTATGGTGCTGCCACCTTCTGACTTAATGCCAACAGAGGTCCTGGAAACGGCTGAGTAGCCATTTTTATCTGCACTGTATCTTCTAAGATCAAACCAGGATTTCTAATTGCAGGTTGATGGACATCTACATGGAAACAGCTAACAAGAATAAGGCGTTTTGGGCTCAGTGAAATCTTGCAGAAGTTTTTGCATTTTGGAGAGAGAGAGAGAGAGAGAGAGAGAGAGAGAGAGAGAGAGAGAGAGAGAGAGAGAGAGAGAGAGAGAGAGAGAGAGAGAGAGAGAGATTCGGTGTTCTACAACATCTACAGTATATGAGTGGTTCTTGTTGGCCATGAACTCGATGACAGCACCCAAATTTATCCAATCCCAGAGAAATTCCAGGTCAGCTTAGGATAAAATGGAGGATAGGAATTCAGTTTGCCTTGAATGGATTTATCACCTCAAGAGAGGGGCAAGTGAATTGCAGCGGGCCTTGTCTTGCTTTAGGTTTGAACCTTCTCAATTTAGAAGTCCTCGAAGCGACTTGTTCCTCTCTTGAGTTATCCCATGTTGAATTGTCGTGCGGCGAGTTGGCCATGGGGAGTTGTGTGTGGCAAGTCAGCTGTGGTGATGCCAGGGCAAGTCGGCTGGGGCGAGTCAGCCGCAAAGAATTATCGCATTCCGAATGTGAGAGGATGCTCCAGAGGCTAGATTTTCACCATCCTGGGATCTCCTGGTGATCTCCTATCCATGCTCTTGTTACCACAGACCTGCTTTGATTCTGACCTCAGGCAAGTTCATTCAAGGACTGCCATCTGCTGAGGCATTTTGGAACAATTACACCTTTTATAAAATAGTATTTCCAAATTTTCTAAAAGCACACAGAAAGAAGAAAGCTGCCGCATACCTCCCTACGACCGGTCAGGGCCCACAGAGTCGGCCTCCTCCAGGTCCCATCGACCAAACAATGTCGGTTGGCGGGATCGAGGGGGAGGGCCTTCTCTGTGGGAGCTCCCTCCCTGTGGAACCAGCTTCCCCCGGAGATCAGGACTATCCCCACCCTGCTGGCCTTCCGGAAAGCAATAAAAACCTGGCTCTTCCGGCAGGCGGGGTGAAAGCGTGACGATACTCTTTTAACTTTTGTATGTTTTTAATTATTGTATTCTATTGTATTTTATATTGCTGTAATGGATCTGAATATGTTGTGAGCCGCCCAGAGTCCCTAGGGAGTTGGGCGGCATACAAATCCATTAAATTAAATTAAATTAAATTAAATTAAATTAAATTAAATTAAAGCATTTAAAATGTTATTCTTTACACAGTCATAGAGTGACAATAGAAACTGGGGGGGGGGGGGAGAGATATAAAATAACATGATAGAATCCAGAATCCACTCAATTCAGAAGAGATGAAGTAAATCAGAAGGCACAAGCCACTGAGAAAGATCAAGCAGATATATTTCTTAAAATAAAATAAAATACTACGAGTTAAAGATGCAAAGAGCTTAATAGTAATGTGTGCCATTATCAAAACCAACCCCAATTTGGGAACTAAACATAACAGAATATTACAGATTATAATAAAAACATGAGATTCTCTTTACTTTAAGCTTCATATAGTTAGCAAATAGCTCACACGTCCAGTTCCCGGTATAGAATCCATGATTAAAATAATTGGGTTATGGTTTTTTTCCCCATTTCTTTTTTTAAAAAATCACTTTTTTTCACTTTCACTTAAAATTTTCAGAGTCTAAAGATTGCAAGAATAAGGATTCCACTGCCCATTTAAGTCCCAGGGTGTCAGACAATGTAAGAGATCTTTCTTTTTAAAAGGTAGCAATCAAATAGTGGAGCTGAAATGGTCCGTGCGCAACATCTAAATAGAAAAATCCATTCATGTTATCAGACTCAGTTTTGAGTAACAATTCTCCCCAATTCCAGTGTTCTCCGATGAGGATGATCTTGGCTTCTGGGCCTTCAAGGGTGCAGGTACTCTATCATGGGATCCTCAGCCCAGGCGGGGCAGGATAAGGCCAGTTTCCTGGAGACACTGTCCTCAATGGGCCAACCCCAGGTTTTGAAGAAAGGAGCCAGGTTTCTGTTGACTTCCCGAGAGAAGGTTTCTGCCCACAGGTTCATCTTGTTTGGGTTGTCATCTGGGATGTTACTCATGGTTTGGTATTTCGCGAAAATGCGGATGTAGGGGTCCCAACCAAAGGCTTCCTGCAGCTGAAGAAAGACAGGGTAATTGTATAGATCCGTGATCTATATCTCAGCTGTTATACTAAGGTGACCAGACGTCCCGCTTTTGGCGGGACAGTCCCGCTTTTTAATAATTTGTCCCGCGGCGTTTCAAAAAAGTCCCGCTTTTTAAATTTGAATTTGCCCTGCACACCCCTCTGCCTCCTGCCTCGCCTGCCTCCTCCTGCCAGGCAGGGAGGGAGGGCAGTGAGAGGGGCAGCGGCGGTCTTGCCTGTTCGTCGCCACAGAGCCGAAGAAGCTGGTGGCGTTTGCGGCGCGGGGCTTCCCCACCCGCTTTCCCTGGCCGCCAGGACACCGCCATTTGCGTTCTTTTGCCCTCTGTGCAAGCAGAATGCTTTGCGCATGCGCAGAGGGCAAAAGAATGCAAATGGCGGTGTCCCGGCGGCCGGGGAAAGCGGGCGGGGGAAGCCCCGTGCCGCAAACGCCACCAGCTTCTTCGGCTCTGCAGTGACGAACAGGTAAGCCTGCGCCGGTAGGAACCCACCCCTGGCTGCGATGAAGGGAGGGTGTTTTGGGGAGGGTGCACAAAGCTGCAGGATAAGAGAGACAGGCCCCTCCCATCTTGCTCCCCTAGAACCCACCCACCCCGGTCAATGGTGTCCTGCTTTACAAAAAATAAAATCTGGTCACCTTATGTTATACATTATTTTACACTGAATGACCTTATGTTGTCTAGATCAAAGGCCACCAGTATTAAAAACAGGGAAATCACAAACCCATTTTTTTACACCTTTAAGTGATTGCAGGAATTGACTTTGACTGATAGGATTCTGTTCCCCTTTTTGAAGAAGATTTCCTCCCAACTCTACTCATCCCAAGTACAGGTAGTCCTCAGCATATGACCATAATTGGGAATAAAACTCCTGTTACTAAGCAAGACATTTGTTACGTGAGTTTGGCCCCATTTTACGATCTTGCTTGCCAACTGAGTTGTTAACGGAATTTCTGCATTTGTTAAGTGAGTAACATGGTTGTGAAGTGAATTTGGCTTCCCCATTCACTTTGCTCCTCAGAAGAGATCACGTGACCCCAAACACATTGCAACCATCATAAATATGGACCAGTTGCTAAGCATCCAAATTTTAATCATGTGACCATGGGGATGCTACAACCATCATAAGTGTGAAAAACGGTTAGAAGTCACTTTTTTCAATGCCATTGTAACCTTGAATGGTCACTAAATGAACTGTTGTAAGCCAAGGACAACCGAATTTTTCGGAGTATAAGACGCACCGGAGTATAAGACGCACCTTAGTTTTTTGGGAGGAAATAGGGGAAAACAGTCTGCCTACCAGGTATTCATCTGGCTAGCATCCTTAGTCTGGTCAGCTTCAGCACATTATTTTATCTCCTGGTTAGGACTTAAAAAAACCTTCTGAGAGAGTAACAATGAAAGAGCCTGCAAGCCAGTAAGAGCTGGGAAGATCGTTAGCACCTGGTTAGGGCTAAAAAAAAAACTTATTCGGAGCAGCTGCAGCACATTATTTTATCTCCTGGTTAGGACTTAAAAAAACCTTCTGAGAGAATAACAATGAAAGAGCCTGCAAGCCAGTAAGAGCTGAGAAGATCGTTAGCACCTGGTTAGGGCTGGAAAAACCCTTCTTTGGAGCAAGTAGAGCAATGAAAAAAAATTCTGCAAAGACTTAGGGTTGGAAAAATATTCTTCTGAGAGAGTAACAATGAAAGAGCCTGCAAGCCGGTAAGAGCTGGGAAGATAGTTAGCACCTGGTTAGGGCTGGAAAAACCCTTCTTTGGAGCAAGTAGAGCAATGAAAAAAAAACCTGCAAAGATTTAGGGCTGGAAAAACATTCTTCTGAGAGAGTAACAATGAAAGAGCCTGCAAGCTGGTAAGAGCTGGGAAGATCTGTTAGCACCTAGTTAGGGCTGGAAAAAAAAGCTACATTCAGAGTATAAGACGCACCCAAATTTTCAGCCACTTTTAGGGAGGAAAAAAGGTGCGTCTTATACTCCAAAAAATACGGTATATGTATTGCACCAGTGACCTCCCATGAACAGCTTTCTTACCTGCAAGTAGGGTTCAAGTGCAGTGAACACTTTAAAGTCATCCAGTTTAGCTCCATTTCTAATGTAGTTCTCAATCCTCTCCTTTCTTGCATGTGGTTGAAGCTCTGAGTGGCCTATTTCTCGGGAGATGCTCAGCACCGTCTCATTGACGTAAACTGACCAGAGGTTGCAGGTGGCTTCTGTGGTATGGGGTGGGAAATCCCACCCATTTTTCTGCTGGTTATGACCCAGTTCGTGGATTGGGCCCCAGGTTCCTTTGGCGTAGAAAGCTTGCACATCTATGATCTCAGGTAGGGCACCTACATTACTCATGACTGGATAGCCAGAGTGCATCCAACCTAAGGAAAGAGTTGGTATAGATACAATTAAATAGATCCTTCATTGCAGAGGGGAAAAATAATAAGGTTGGGTGCGCAAACTTTAGCCCAGAACTAACTAATTTGGCCTTTGGTCTACTTTCAAGCATCGTCTGCAAAAAAAAAATCCCTTCAAATTTTTGATAATGGTTACCTATCTGTTCCCTTTTCAACAAAATGATAAGGGCTGTGCAATTAAGACCTGAGGTCCCCTTTCAGAACATGTAACATCTGGATACATGGTGGAAAAGAAGCAAAATGCACTGCAACAGTTCAATGTAGTTTTTGACTGCTCTCTGCAGATATCTCTGCCTGCAGTTTCTTTTCTCTTCAAAACGATCTCAGAAAGAGCGAGAAGAGAGGAAGAAAGAAAAAGTGATAGTACTACTCATCAAATTTGCAGATGACACCAAACTGGCAGGAATAGCCAACTCTCCAGAAGATAGGTTCAAGATTCAGAAGGATCTTGACAGACTTGAACATTGGGCGCTATCAAACAAAATGAAATTCAATGGTGAAAAAAGTAAGGTTCTACATTTAGGCAAGAAAAACAAAATGCACAGGTACAGTATATGTGGTACCTTGCTCAACAGTAGTAACTGTGAGAGGGATCTTGGAGTCCTAGTGGACAACCATTTAAATATGAGCCAGTAGTGTGCAGCAGCTGCCAAAAAAGCCAACACAGTTCTAGGCTGCATTAACAGAGGGATAGAATCAAGATCACGTGAAGTAATAATACCACTTTACAATGCCTTGGTAAGGCCACACTTGGAATACTGCATTCAGTTTTGGTCGCCACGATGTAGAAAGGATGTTGAGACTCTGGAAAGAGTGCAGAGAAGAGCAACAAAGATGATTAGGGGACTGGAGGCTAAAACATATGAAGAACGGTTGCAGCAACTGGGTATGTCTAGCTTAATGAAAAGAAGGACTAGGGGAGATATGATAGCAGTGTTCCAATATCTCAGGGGTTGCCACAAAGAAGAGGGAGTCAAACTATTCTTCAAAGCACCTGAGGGTAGAACAAGAAGCAATGGGTGGAAACTAAACAAGGAGAGAAGCAACATAGAACTAAGGAGAAATTTCCTGACAGTGAGAACAATTAATCAGTGGAACAGCTTGCCTCCAGAAGTTGTGAATGCTCCAACACTGGAAGTTTTTAAGAAGATGTTGGATAACCATTTGTCTGAAGTAGTGTAGGGTTTCCTGCCTAAGCAGGGGGTTGGACTAGAAGACCTCCAAGGTCCCTTCCAACTCTGTTATTATTATTATTATTATTATTATTATTATTATTATTATTATTATTATTATTATTATTATTATTATTATTATTATTATTATTATTATTATTATTATTATTATTATTATTATTATTATTATTATTATTATTATTATTATTATTATTATTATT
>JALIGW010000004.1:4691439-4773939 GCA_023053685.1 Diadophis punctatus similis | reverse complement strand
CGGACCAATAATATTTTATGGTTTTCCTCTACAGAGTGTGATGGCAACTAGTTCATACTTGCCTGCTGATATCTGAACATCTGCCACAATCCTCTCTGGTGTGGGGAAAAGAGGAGGGATGGCTGCTAAGTGGGTGATGGCCCTCATCATCTGGTCCCAGGTCTTGAGCAGGAAAGCGACCCCATCATGATTACGTACAGCATCTGACGGCAGTGTGAGGATGATATTTTCGGTTTCCAGTTCCGCCCAGGGAGCGGGATAGTGGCGGATATTATCTTGCCAATCCTGGATGCTGGTTTCACCTAAAGAAACATTTAAAACAGAACACCTGGGTCTAATATTTTCTTAAACCAAAAATAGGTGGGAGGAAGAAAAATGCTTTCCTGATCACGATATTTTGAAAGGTGTGGCCAATGATACATTCCAAGAAAAGACAAAGAGGTACAGAAGTTTCATCCTTATTTTATTTAATTAAATAAATAATAAGCAAAATAAATATTTAAATGGAAGACATACAATGGTGCAGCTTACTTCTTGTAAATATTAGTCCGTAACATTTCTCTGACTTCCTGAAGAATATCCCTTTTTCTGCTGGGTTTCTAAATGGAGATGGACTCCTGATAGTTTGCTGGATCCAATGCCTTTTGGAGTCAGATCAGTTCAGGGACAACCAGCAAAGCAGAAAAGTTTTGAACTTCATAAATTGAGGAAGGCGTTGTCTTACCGTGCTTGAAATAAGGAGCCTGGGTGGCCCCTTCGATGGTGACAGGGAAGTAGCCCAATGAAGAGTTCTGTGGTACAATGATATACAAGAGGCCTCCCCACAAATTGGAGATCTTCATCTTCTCCCTCTGCACCGGAAACCGCCTTGTCACCACTGGAGGACGCTTCCATTTCTTGAGATCAACTAAACTATCAGTGTGGCACCCAATCTGCACCTGTGGAAAACAACGTTCATTGAAATGAACAAGTCACAATGAAGAGAAATGGCTTAATGGTGACTTTGAATGAGGTGGTGTGTGTTTCAAGCATCTAAAAAAAGGAAGACTAATTCTGAGATATAAAAATAAATCCTGAGACTGAAGAAGCTTGGAGTAACTATGCCATCTCAATACTTAACAGTGTGTGTGTGTGTGTGTGTGTGTGTGTGTGTGTGTGTGTGTGTGTGTGTGTGTTTTATATATATATATATATATATATATATATATATATATATATATATATATATATATATATATATATATATATATATATATATATATATATATATACACACACACACACACACACACACACATACACACAGTATATATACACAGTATATATTTATTTATTTATTTATTTATTTATTTATTTTGGAATTCTTATATGCCGCCCAACTCCCTAAGGACTCAGGGCGGCGTACAACAGTGAGAAAATACAAGAATAACCAAAATCTAAAAAGTTAATTAAAAGCAAATATAAAAATTAAAACACACTATAAAAAGAATCATCACCAACCATTCAACATCATACATACTTGGGGGGTGGGCTCGAATGAATTAAGCTCTACCCCCCGCCTGCAGGAAAAGCCATGTCTTAACAGCTTTCCGGAAGGCCAGCAGAGTGGGGATAGTTCGGGTCTCTGGTGGAAGTTGGTTCCAGAGCACAGGGCCAGCCACAGAGAAGGCTCTCCCCCTTGGGCCCGCCAGCCGGCATTGTTTGGCCGACGGGACCTGGAGGAGGCCCACTCTGTGGGCCCTAACCGGTCGAAGGGAAGTATGAGGCAGAATGCGGTCCCGTAGATAACCTGGTCCCAAGCCATGAAGGGCTTTAAAGATGGTGATCAACACCTTGAATTGGACCCGGAGACCGATGGGCAACCAATGCAGCTGGCGGAGTATCGATGTCACGTGGGTGTACCTTGGCACACCCACCACAGCACGCGCAACCGCATTTTGCACCAACTGAAGTCTCCGGATACTCTTCAAGGGTAGCCCCATGTAGAGCGCATTGCAGTAGTCCAAGCGAGAGGTGACAAGGGCATGAGTGACCGTGAGTAGAGCCTCCTTCTCCAAATATGGCCGCAACTGGTGCACCAGGCGAACCTGTGCAAAGGCCCCTCTAGCCACAGCTGAGAGATGATGGTCCAATTTTAGCTGTGGATCTAGAAGGACCCCCAAGTTGCGGACCTGGTCCGAGGGAGTCAGTTTCGCTCTCTCAAGGACCACGGAGGGACAGTTGTCGTAGTCCTTAGGAGGCAATATCCACAGCCACTCAGTCTTGTCGGGATTAAGTCTGAGTCTGTTCCTCCCCATCCAGATCCTGACGTCGTCCAGGCACCGGCACATTACATCAACTGCCTCACTGAAGTCAGACGGGGTGGTGATGTACAGCTGGGTGTCATCAGCGTACTGATGGAAACACACCCCATGTCTGCGAATGATCTCCCCCAGCGGTTTCATGTAGATGTTGAACAGGATGGGCGAGAGAACCGACCCCTGAGGCACCCCACATAATAGGGGCCTAGGGGACGATCTCTGCCCCCCTGCAAGCACCGACTGCATCCTATCAGCGAGATAAGAGGAGAACCACCGCAGAACGGTGCCTCCCACTCCCAACTCGCTGAGACGATGCAGAAGGATACCATGGTCGATGGTATCGAAAGCCGCTGAGAGGTCAAGTAGCACCAGGATGGAGGAATTTCCCCCATCCCGGGCCCGCCAGAGATCATCCATCAGAGCGACCAAGGCAGTTTCTGTACTGTAGCCGCGCCTGAAACCCGACTGGTAAGGGTCTAGATGATCTGTTTCATCCAGGAGCTGCAGAAGTTGAGTAACCACCACCTTCTCCACAACTTTCCCTAAAAAAGGTAAGTTGGAGACCGGACGATAGTTCTTCAAGTCAGCTGGATCCAG
The DNA here is from genome assembly GCA_023053685.1 of Diadophis punctatus similis. Lineage (NCBI taxonomy): Eukaryota > Metazoa > Chordata > Lepidosauria > Squamata > Dipsadidae > Diadophis > Diadophis punctatus. Next base: position 4,771,042 of record JALIGW010000004.1, on the reverse strand, counting down.
GGAAGGCTTCTTCAGGAGGGGTCGCACCACCGCAGCTTTTAACGACTGCGGTACAGATCCCTCTCTCAAAGAAGCGGTGACCACCGCCTGGATCCAGCCGCGTGCTACCTCTCTGCTAGCCGAAACCAGCCAGGAGGGGCACGGGTCCAATAAACAGGTGGAGGTACCCATCGCTCCCACAGCCCTGTCCACATCCTCGGGAGAAACAGGCCCAAACTCTTCCCATAATGATGGACTAAGACTAGCCACTGTCAACTCAATGGACTCTGCCCAGCCGGAGTCCAGATTTGACCGAATCTGAGCGACTTTATCCGACAGAAACTCAGCGAATTCCTCAGCTCTGCCTTGTAAGTGTTCCTCGCTCCCCCCTTTTGCAAGGAGGGAGCGAGTCACCCTAAACAAGGCGGCTGGGCGAGAATCTGCGGACGCAATAAGAGCGGAAAAATAGGATCGTTTTGCCGCCCTTATCGCCACTAAATAAGATCTGATGTAAATTCTTAATAGTGTTCGATCAGACTCGGTTTTTCTGGCCCTCCAGCGGCGCTCCAGACGTCTCTTCTGGCGTTTCATCTCCCGGAGCTCCTCGGTAAACCAGGGAGCTTTCCGGAATCCACTGCCATAGAGAGGTCGCTTAGGCGCAATTCGGTCTAGAGCCCCTGATGCTGCGGTGTTCCAAGCAGCCACCAGGGAGTCAGCCGAATTGTGTACCAGGGTTTCAGGTATTTCCCCAAGTTCCCTCTGGAATCCTTCCGGTTCCATTAGGCGCCTGGGGCGGAACCACTTAGTCGGTCCCGCCTCCCTGCGGGGGAGGAATGGGGCTGCGAAATCCAGCCTCAGTAGGAAATGATCTGACCATGACAGTGGGGTGATGACTAAGTCCCTTATCTTCAGATCATCTCTCCACTGCCCCGAAAGAAACACTAGGTCGAGCGTGTGACCACCCTCATGAGTCGGACCCTGGATTACTTGGGACAGGTCCATGGTTGTCATGGAATCCATGAACTCCTGGGCCGCCCCAGAGGTTTCGCCAGCAGATGGCAATGTGTATATATATATACACACAGTATATATACACAGTATATATACATACATACATACATACATACATACATACATACATACATACATACATACATACATATATATATATATATATATATATATATATATATATATATATATATATGTATATGTATATGTATATGTATATATATAGTATATGTATATATATAGTATATCGTACTGTATATGTGTATATATATATATGTATATATGTATATATGTATATGTATATATGTATATGTATATATGTATATATGTGTGTGTGTATATGTATATGTATATGTATATATATATATATATAGTCCGTATGTGTAACATTTTTTACTGATAAATGAAAATAAAGGGAGCCTATTATAGATCTATTTCGAGCTATTTTGCTCTCGTCAAATAGCCATACCCTTAGTGGGATTTGATGGTTTGTACACACACACACACACACACACACACACACTAATACATTGTGTGTATAATTATATATTATAATCATACTGAAACTATATTTAATATAAATATAAATTATATCTAAACTATATAAATACATATATGGATATATTTCTAACAAATAATAATCTCCTTTTTCTAGTACATTGTGCTCACTTCAATATTCGAGTACCTCCAGGTACACTTTTGAAATGAAAAACATTGGGAAAGAGTTTAAATGCTTTTAGGATGGAGGGCAGAGTTTATTTATTTGAGACCTGTAGAAGGACAACATACCTGAGCAGGTGAGAAGCACCTGTGCTCCTTCTCGGCCCTCCCCCATTGTCAGGACAACCCAGCTGCCAATCAAACAGCAGTGACCAATCAAACAGAATCATTGGGCAGGAGGCAGAGGGAAGACAAGATGGCTGCCTGGGAACTCTGCAGCCAAAGGACTCATGAAGACAGGGCTGAATAAACAGAGCCAAAGCTCAGGAGTCAAATAAAAAGACAAAGTAAAAGATAGACTGCCCTGATGAGGAGAGGCAACCAGGAAGGAGGCTGCAACTAAGGGAACTGGGGAGAGAGGGGCGGTTCCACCCCCCTTCCCTCAGGATCTGGCATGAAGGAGACATTTTCAAGCTATTTCCCTCAGAAGGAGCCAAGATTCAGAAGAGAAAAGCCATAAAGCCAGTCCAGAAGCAAATAAGGAGAAAAGATGAAGCCAAAGACAAGCCAAGGACCTATTAAATAGAAGTGCCAAGCAGGAGGTGAGAAGAAAGAAAGACAAGATGGCTGCCTGGAGCTCTTCTGTCAAAGGCCTCCTGAGGACATGACTGAATAAACCAAGCCAATGCCAGGAATCAAATAAACAGGCAAATTAAGAGTTAGGCAACTTTGATAAGAAGTGGCAATGGAAGAGCAATTGAGGAAATTGGGGAGAGAAATGTATTTTTCCTTCCCTCAGAGTTGCATGAGGGGAAAAATTTCCTTCAGGTGAAGCCAAGACTGGGGGGGAGGTGAACAATTTTTAAGCCCTGCCAAGAAAAGGTGGGAAAAAAGCCAAAATGTGAATAAAATAGGAAGCAGAAACTTAAAAAATGATCAAAGACAGATCAAATTCTGGTGAAAAAGTATAATTCTACAGAGAGTGACAATTTAAGACAAGAGAAATTGAGAAGTTGGCCATTAATAAATATTTTGGAGATAAAGAATATATATATATATATATATATATATATATATATATATATATATATATATATATATATATATATATATATATATATATATATATATATATATATATATATATATATATATATATATACACACACACATATATATATATACACACACATATATACATATATATACATATATATATATATATACATATATATACATATATATATATATATATATACATATATATACATATATATACATACATACATACATACATACATACATACATACATACATACATACATACATACATATATATATATATATATATATATATATATATATATATATATATATATAGTATGTTTTCACATACTGAAGTTGGACTTTAAAGAATGTAGTGTAAATGTAGTGTAAGAGCCGGTAGAAAAATACTTAAAATAGAAAATATTTTTGTTATTGAGATTAATTTCTGCTCTACTCGAAAGCATTATAATTGTTTTTGCAAGCTTTCTTTTTCGAAAATAAAAATATTCCTCCTTTTCTTTTCCTGCACTTGCCCTTTTCTCTGAGATGCAACAAAATCTCAACAGTCATTTGTTATCAGGCCATCTTTATTTTATCCTTATTTATTTATTCAACTTCTATGCGGCCCTTCTTACCTGGACGTGACATTAAGTGGTTTACAATTATGTAAAAGAAACATCAGGGAAAAATGATATTCAATTAGCTTAAAATGGACAAAGATGGGGAGGAGGGAGAAAGATGCATGGGAAGAGAGGAGGTGACGGTCTTATCTTAGTGTGTTAAGGACCTGCTGAATCTTAACTATATATCATGATATGTAATTTAGAATTAATATTACCTGCAATTTTGCGTTGAGAGAGGAGGGTGGGAATAATAAAGTGACTGTTGTTGCCGGAGGAGCATACATGCCAGTGCTTCTCCAAGTTTCATTTCCTAAAAACAAAATATAATTTTTTTCAGAGGGCCATGTCTATATACATCAATGAAAAATAATGTTCTGCACACACAGGTCATTATCTTGAAAGAAGAAGCACTGTATTCAAAATTAAGAGCAATATTTCATACCTTTATTGCTTCCGTTTACTTGAATGTTTTGAGGAGGTGCTCTAGGATAAGAGTTTGGGTCATTTGGCATCAGGCTGGGTACTAAGGCTTGAAACTCTGGTAGAAACTTATAGAGCACAGATGCTATTTGAAGTAAGATGGCTTGGTCTGATTTGGCTTGGATTGGGTTATGTACGCTGACCTCAGGGATCCCTTTAATCTGAACCAACTCTAGAGCGTCTTCATGAACTGAAGAGAAAGGACGGGAGTTCGTAGCTGGGATCTCAAGGAATATCGCAATGTCTTTTACCAACCTCTGGAGCCACAAGGAATATGGTGGTTGTAGAATCTGTTCATTTCGAATATGTTCCTTAAACTTCAAGAATGCTTTCCGGAAATGATAAGTGGAAGCTACTTCGCTGGCCTCTCCGGCAGGACAGCTGTTTCCAGGTACTTCAAAATAGTTTTCAATAATCCCAATTCCAAATTTATTCAGGATCTTATTTCCTGGATATTCTGCAATAGCACTGGAGTCAGGATTCACAGAAGCCCAATACCAAGACTGACCCCCAATTAGGAGTCCTCCTCCTTCAGAGACAAATTCGTGGATGCTTTCCATTTCTTTGGCATTGTAGGCCGTACAACAGTATATGCCTAGGCCTTCCTTAAAGTTGGTTAGCTCACAGGGAATCATTGCTTGGTTTAGCATGGAGTAAAGTTTCTGTAAGTTGTCTCCAATGCCCACCTTTCTTGTCTTTCTGGCAGAAAGCCAACTGATGGCATTGAGGAGGAAAGATTTCATTGATGATATGTTGAGGAAGCCTTCATGAGAGGCAACTACAATGCGTCCTCGACCATAGTATGCAGCTGCCAGGAAGGAGTGGTAGGTATCACTTATACCAACTGGAAATGCCAAGGCTCCATGGATAAGCAAGGGAGATGGAACCATTTCATTCTGGAGGTCATCGCCCTTTACATTGAATCTCTCCACTCCTTTCAGAAGAGTTTGTAAATCCCTTTGAATATCTAATCCATGTCTTAAAGAAATAACAGTAAAATTATATTTTCTATGGGTACAATAGTCTTCAGACTAGAATCCTAACATTGGAAGAGTGGCTTGACTAAATATGAGCTGTAATATCAAGTATCAGCACTGCAGAGTGGAGAAGGAGAAGAGGGAGGAAGAGGAGGAGGAGGAGGAGGAGGAGGAGGAGGAGGAGGAGAAGGAGAAGAAGGAGGAGGAGGAGGAAAAGAAGAAGAAGAAGAAGAGGAGGAGGAGGAGGAGGAGAGGAAGAGAAGGAGGAGGAGAAGGAGGAGGAGGAGAGGAGAGGAGGAGGAGGAGAAGAAGAAGAGGAGGAGGAGGAGGAGAAGGAGAAGAAGAAGAGGAGGAGGAGAAGAGGAGGAGGAGGAGGAGGAGGAGGAGGAGGAGGAGGAGGAGGAGGAGGAGGAGGAGGAGGAGGAGGAGGAGGAGGAGGAGGAGAAAAGCACTGAAGACTGAATGGACACTTATTTAGATTCTTGTACTGAACTTCCCAAAATTTCTTATTATAACTTTTTTGTAAGGTATAAGCCTAAGAATCTCTGTTTCCCCAAATTGAAGGCAATGCTTGCTGACATAATTTTATTGGAAGAATTGGATGGAAGCCTCATTCATAGATCTTCCAGAAAACCCAAATAATCTGCCTGCTTAAGAAGCTATCTGCTGTTTTACTGGTCCTATCCCATTTGTAGAATGTCATTTCTGACAGGGAAGAAATATAAATTTTCTTTTAACTCTGAATATGTTTTATATATTAATATATGGAATTTAAAGTATCCGTAGAAATAATTCCAAAATAAATGCATCACTTGTGTTTTTGTCAAATAATTGAGGAAACCAATAAGGCTGGATGCATTTTCCCCAGTCCACTCAGTTCAAGGTGGGTGAATCAAACTAATTTATACAATCATGGCAGTAGTGGGTTGTAAATCCCATCGCTACCAGTTTGCTCGTGCGCGCGTTCCGGGTGGGTGGGCGGAGCATCCCAGGTGGGTGGGCGGAGCCTCCCGTCACCGCCGCTACCAGTTCACCAAACCTGGCCGAACCAGGAGCAACCGACCGCTGAATCATGGTATATGAAACTGAAAGTCTTTTCAATTTGAGGGACATTGGACTTTATTGTTAAATTCAATATCCTTGCTTCTCTAAAGCATAAATATAAAATACAATTAAAACGTCATTCTCAATCAATCCCCTTTGTTAATGATTATTAAATTAGATATATAATAGTTTGTTCCTCCCCAGTCTAGTAGTACAATAATCCCATTCTTCATGGAGACTGCTATACAAGTTAGCAGCCACCATATTTGTACAAGCACATGGCATACAATCCAACATTCCCAAAAATAATTTTTGGAATGAGACAATTGCTTAATCTGGGGTAGTAGCCCATTTTGCAAACCTTAAATAATTGGGACACGGGTCACAAAAAAACCCACTGTTATATACAGGATTAATAACCATAGGGAAAAAAAGATGGATTACTTACTTAGTGATGAGGGGAATCCTGGGAATTTTTTCAGGCACAGAGAAAACACCATTTTCTCCCACATTGGCAGTGAAATATACTCCAGCCACACTGGTCACCAGATTTCCAGGAAATTGAACCAGGACTTCCTCCTTCCCATGTTGATATGACCAGTGCCAGGCCTGGCCACCAATGAGCAGTCCACCACCTCTCTTTACAAACTGCACAAGTTCATCAGCCTGCACATCATCATAAGCATCTCTGCAGAATACTCCAAGGGAGTCCTCAAGTGTTGCATCTGGTTGAACTTTAATACCATTACTGAGAAGCAATTTGGAGAGGGCATCCAGGCTTCTATGGACTCCTATAAGTGCCATTGGGGAAGGTCTGAGCCAGATCAGAGCATTTTTAATGAAAGGCAAGAACTGGGGAAGCTTTATCATGGCTTCATGTGCAGTGACCACCATCCGGCCTTTCCCATATTGGGATGCAGCCATGAGAACTTGGCCCTTGGAATCTACAAGCACCGGGAAGGCTCGGTCTCCTGTGAGCAAAAGCTCACAAGGATTGAAATCTCCTGTGGCATCGATGGACCGAATGCCCCTTACTAAAGAATCGTAAGAATTTTGGGGATCCATTAGAAAGTTATGCAGCTGGATCTGAAAAAGAAATTTTAAATTTCTCTTAGTATATTTTATGTTGCATATAATGCTGCAAGCGGTAACAGGACATGCAAATATTCACAAAACCAGATATCTATGTGGTGTCAAGTGGTGGAGTGTGATTTTTCTTGCAGTATTGCTAGACATTATTGTACAGCTATATCATTTTCTAAACTTCTGGCTGTGCTCAGTTTCCAACAGATTTTTTTTTCATTCGGATGGATGTTACCTTAGAGTCTCTTGTAATAGTTGTTGAGAAGTCAGAGATGATCATTGCTTGCAAAAGGCAAATGTTTCTATCTTCAAAAACACAGAAGGGCAAAAGCCCAGATAACTACAAAATCAAAATAGTAATGGAAAGTTTGCTAAGGATCAAACCATTTTTTCTCCTGTCATAGTATGACTCATTGATTGATACCAATCAATCTTAGTATGACTCGTTGATTGATACTGTTGAATAGGGTGAATGGAAGAGGCAGACAGAAGTAGCTTCAAAACAACAGCTCTTTATTTGGCAACTATTTACAACCCAGCAAAGGCTCTGTCTGACAGCCAGCGCTTTTATAGGGAGCTGCCAGACAGTCTAGCCCAGTGGTTCCCAAAGTGGGCGGTACCGCCCCCCAGGGGGCGGTGGGAACCCTTAGGGGGGCGGTGAGAGGCAAGGGTGGTGACAGGGGGGTGGTGAGAAGGGCCAGGGGGGCGGTAGGTGGTTCGCCATGCTTTTGCATTTGAAGCTCCCTTGCGTTCCTCGCTCTTGTGTGCAGGGCAGCCCATTCTGAAAGAAAACTCGAGATGTTTTCTTTCAGAATGGGTTGACCTGCACAGAAGAGCGTGGAATGCGACGGAGTTACAAGTGTTAGGTATGATGCCCATCTCACGGCCCACCCAGCCCCCGCCCAGGCTCTGCTCTGCTCCGCCCCGCCCTGCACGACTGGTCACCCCAAACTGCGTCTTGGTGGGGTCGATGTTGGGAGGCAGCTGGGCTGAGATCTGCGGGTGCGCCATGCTGGAGGGGAGCCCGCCAAATTGTGCACGCCGGGTTGCTAGGCGATGGGGACGCAGGGCGGTAAAGTCCGTGCACGCGCGCAGGTTCCACAGCAGGGCCTTCCCGCGGGTCTGCGAGCACTCGCCTGAGCAGCTTTGGGAGCGGTCGGCTTCCCTCGTCGCTGTGCCGCGCTCAGTACCTAGCACTTGTAACTCCGTCGTGTTCCTCGCTCTTGTGTGCAGGGAAGCCCATTCTGAAAGAAAATGCGAGATGTTTTCTTTCAGAATGGGCTTCCCTGCAAACAAGAGCGTGGAATGCGACGGAGTTACAAGTGCTAGGTACTGAGCACGGCATAGCGACGAGGGAAGCCAACCGCTCCCGAAGCTGCTTGGGCGAGCGCTCACAGACCCGCGGGAAGGCCCCACTGCAGAACCTGAGAGTGCGCGGACTTTCCCGCCTGACATCCGCGCGGCCTAGCAACCTGGCGCGTGCAATTCATCGGGATCTCCTCCGGCATGGCGCACCCGCAGATCTCAGCCCAGCTGCCCCCCCAACATGGACCCCACCAAGGTGCCTGTGGCCTTCGGCCGCCGAGGCCTCCCCAAGCTTAATGAAGAGCTGCAGCACCCCGAGCTGCTGACGTGGCAGCCGGCCTTGATGGTGCTCTGTGACCTGGTGCACGGCCCGGAGAATGCTTACCAAGCCATCGGCCTGGGTGAGTGGCGGTGGCGGCCTGGCCACGGCTGGCGGGAGGGAAGGGAAGGGAGGAAAGAAGGAAAAAAGGGAAAGAAAGAAAGAAAGAAAGAAAGAGAGAGGGGGGGAGGGAGGGAGGGAGGAAAGAAAGAAAGAAAGAAAGAAAGAAAGAAAGAGAAAAAAGAGAGAAAGAAGAGAAAGAAGAGGAAGGGAAGGGAAGGGAGGGAAGAAAGAAAGAGGGAGGGAGGAAGACAAAGAAAGATGGTAGGAAGGAAGGAAGACAGACAAAAAGAAAGGAGGGAAGGAAGGGAAGGGAGGGAAGAAGGAAAGAAAGAAAGAGAGAGGGAGAAAGACAAAGAAAGATGGTAGGAAGGAAGGCAGACAGACAGAAAAAGAAAGGAGGGAGGGAAGAAGGAAAGAAAAAGGAAAGAAAGAGGGAGGGAGGGAGGAAGAAAGATGATAGGAAGGAAGGAAGACAGAAAGAAAGAAAAAGATGTTAGGTAGGAAGGAAGACAGACAAACAGAAAGAAAGAAAAGATGATAGGAAGGAAGGAAGACAGACAGACAGAAAGAAAGAAAAGAAAGAAAGAAAAAGAAAGATGGTAGGAAGAAAGAAAGAAGGGGGAAGGTAGAGAAGAAAGAATGAAAGAAAGACTTATGACCACAATTGAGCCTAACTTTTTGGTTGCTAAGCAAGAGCGTTGTTTATGTGAGTTTCACCACACTTTACAAGTTGGCCAAACCCACCCGGTCACCTGATCACTAATCCACGCCCACCTGAGGGGGTGGGGTGGGGGCCGGTGAGGGTGAGTTTGTAGCACCAAGGGGGCGGTGGACTGAAAAAGTTTGGGAACCACTCATCTAGCCAATCAGCAGTCAGTATTTCCCCTCCAGAATGGAGGACCTGACTGAAGCCTATGTGCTTCAGTCTGAGAATGTAATACCCCTCCCCTCTTAGTTGAGCTAGCCCAACGTGTGACGTAGTCACGCAGGTAGGCAGGGCATTTAGTTGGTCTTTCAGACCTGCGCAGCTCAGTCGGAGCTGGGTGAGCGGTCAGGTCGGACGAGCTTCTGTTGTGTTGTGACTTGCCCACGTCCCGCGCAGATGATGGAGTACCCGGAGGATGTGGAGCCACTCATGTCGCAGCAGTACCACCCCATGTACCTGGCATCTGAGTCTGCCAGTGATGAAGACTCAGTGCCAGAGGAGGAAGACCAGCCAGGACCTTCTGCACCTGCTCAGCAAAGTGAGTCGTCAGAGGACGAGGAGCCTCTGCTGGATGCTAGGGCTCATAGAGCAGCCAGCAGACAGGATTGGCTTAGCAAACGGAGGTCTCCTCGGAGGTAGCACTGAGGGTGCCTATTTAAGTTTGGCGCAGTCAGAGATCCGTGCTGAAAACAACACCAGTGTTTCTCGAGCACCATCGGAGATTCTTGCAATCAGCATTCTTGTGTTTGGAAGCTAATATCTGTCTGGGACGCCAGCCAGCTCAAGTAAGACATTGAGATAAGGAAGCTAATTGCCTCTGTATTTGAATTAACCCACGAAGAGCCCCAAGGACATTATATCTGTTGTGCCTTTACTAAGAAGCTTTATTAGTAAAGAGATACTTTTATTTGTTTATTACAAACAGTTGTGTGTGTGTTTCTGGTCGGGTTGCGGTGCTGGGACACAACATGTTGCTCCCGGCCTCAACCAATGGAAGCTTCTGGATTTAGGCCCGGGACGTGGCTGGAGTTTTGAGGACCGGTTTGCTCGGAACTCGCCCCCCCGGCATGAGCGTCACTACGTAAGACTTCCGGACTTGGTTGGCTTGAGTTCTCTCTGTTAGGAGCGAATGATTGCTCCTGTTGGTTAGGCGTTGGTTCAGAAGTTAGTTCTGGTAGCCTAAGAGTGGAGCGACTGAGTCGGCCTCGGAGTTGGTCAACATGCCGCCTCCAGCTTCTACTATCCTTGAGCTCTACTTGGTAAGAGCGAGGGCCAGTGATCTCTGTAACCGTGGCAGGAACCAGAGAGGACCCCCAGCATAGTTGTGAGGATATACTTGATCCCCTATGCTAAAGCTATGTCTGGTGGCCTAACATGGACTGGGACATTACTGAATGGGTGGCCATCTGCTCTCCATGTCAGGAATCCAGACCAGCTCCCCCAGAGGCACCTGCACACCAGGGGCGGGTTGCTCGCTTACCTTGCTGCTGGAGCTATGCGCGCGCATCTCCACGCTTCGGGGGTGCGCGCGCGCTCTACACGCGCGCCCCCTCACACAATTTTGCTTCTGTGCATATGCGGAAGCAAAATCACACCGAAATCTCATGAGGGGACGCGCGTGAGAGAGAGATTTTGGCGCGATTTTGCTTCCGTGCATGCGCGGAGGCAAAATCTCACCGAAATCTTGTGCGCATGTGTCTCCTCGTGAGATTTCAGCACGATTTTGCTTCTGCGCATGCGCAGAAGCAAAATCGCCCGAAAATCACTGAAAAAAATGTCGATGTGCCAGTTGGACCGGCAGAGAGGGCTCCGGAGCGGTTGCAAAATCCGCCGCTCCCTACCAGAGCTACGTACCGGGGAGCTCTGGTAGGAACCCACCTCTGCTGCACACGAATGGGAACAGCCAAAGGCACCCTGGTCCAGGGTGCACATTGACGTCGTTGGCCCTACTCATGGGCAAAGTTTCCTCGTAGTCGTGGATGCATACTGAAAGTGGTTAAAGATAGCCCTCATGACCACCACCACGGCAGAAGCAGTCATCAAGGTGCTACAGAGACTTTTCTCCATGCACGGCCTGCCCCATGTCCTGGTTTCAGGCAACGGGCTCCAATTCACGGCCTTACCATTTGAAACCGGGGAGGTGGCGCAGTGGTTAAATGCAGGGCCGAGGTGGCGCAGTGGTTAGAGTGCAGTACTGCAGGCTACTTCAGCTGACTGCTAGCTGCAGTTCGGCAGATCGAATCTCACCAGGCTCAAGGTTGACTCAGCCTTCCATCCTTCCGAGGTGGGTAAAATGAGGACCCAGATTGTTGGGGGCAATATGCTGAACTCTGTAAACCGCTTAGAGAAGGCTGTAAAGCACTATGAAGCGGTATATAAGTCTAAGTGCTATTGCTAAACCTATTTAGCAGAACAGGGAATCAGACTGGAGGACCTGACTGAAGCCTATGTGCTTTAGTCTGAGAATGTAACAGATACCAAGAAAAATTTTGGAAAAAGATGATTATGAGGTGGTTTGTGAGCATTTAGAAAAGAATACAATGCTCTGCATTTTGATTTAAACATGAATGATTTAGCTTACCTTTTCAGAAGCTCTGGCAACTTAGGTGAGAGTCCTCCAAGTGCCTCCCTGTAAAGTGAGGCTAAGCATGGCTGGGAACATTATTTATACTGTTGGAATGGATGGAATGGAGTGGGTGGATGACAGGTTCCTTTTATTAATTGGAGCGAATCCAGAAGAGTGTTTTAAAGTGCAAAGGAAGAGCCCAGAGTTCAGATTTCCACAGAACCCTTTTGAAATCCAAAGACAGGGTGGGGGAAATTGGCTTGATCCTTAGCAAACTTTCCATTATTATTTTGATTTTGTGGTTATCTGGGCTTTTGCCCGTCTGTGTTTTTGAAGATAGAAACATTTGTATTTTGCAAGCATTTGCCTTTTGCAAGCTTTTTACTCTATTGATTGTGGTATTTATCTAAGCCAGCTTCCGGGACTGAGAACGGACAACACTTTATTGTGCTGGTTTTCCTCCTTTCTCCACAGTCAGTCCACTTAGTGTTAATTGATGGAGTGAGATCCAAGTCAGAGAGTAATCAGAAAAACATTAAATTCCTTGTAGGAGACATTTACAGTATAATTGACCTTCTGGCGATTGTGAGAACATGGCCTATTGTGACCTCATTAAGTTCCTGTTTTGTATCACTATCTACTATAAAGTGACCAGATATATTTTTTTTAAGCGGGACACCATTGACGGGGGGCGGGGCTGCCTGGACGCCGCCATTTGAGTTTTGCCCTCTGCGCATGCGCAGAACGCTGCGCATGCGCAGAGGGCAAAAGAACGCTAATGTCGGCGTCCAGGTGGGTGGGTGGGGAGGCGGGAGGCCTTTCCTTGCCTCCCGCCTCCCCTTCGGGAGCCGGCAGTGGCTTGGGCTGGCTGGCTGGCTGGCTAGCTAGATGCGGAGTCTCATGGTCCGGGAGGTTTCCGGTTCTCCTGTGCCTTCCTCGTTCCTCACTTGCGGTGGTTTCGAGCCAGGCCTGGCGCGGCCCCCTGGCCCTTGGAGCGCATCAGCGGAACAACCGAGCACTCCAGGGTTCTAGGATGCCCAATTGCTGGGGTCGCCGCCGCCGCGCCCGCATCCTCTCCCTCGTTTTCTTGGCCGGAGACGAAAGAGGCGGCGCGGCCGGATGAAGAATGAGCGAGCGAGGGAAGGAAGGAGGGAATCGTATGGCTCCGCCCCGGACGCACCAGCCGGCCATGCTACCTCCGTCGGTGCTGCAGCAACCCCAGGACCTCCCTCTCCAGGCACGGCTTCCGGATCCGGACTACTCGCTTCGTTCTCTGGAGAGGCTTCATGCGCGCTTGTGTGTGTGTATGTGTGTGTGTGTTCGTGAGCGCTCCAGCAGCCCAGCACTGGCGGAGGGGGAGCAGGAGAGCCAAGACTCGTAAGGTGACCAGACGTCCCGCTGTTTCAGCATTCTTTCCAAAAAAGCGTGACTTTTTGGAAAGAATGCGGGACGTGGGGCACACGCTTGAAAAGCATGTCTGTCCCGCCAAAAGCGGGACGTCTGGTCACCTTAATCTACTACCCAGTCACTGAATTCAGTAAATGCAAATTTCCCTATTGTTTAGGGGTTAGAATGATTCCTGGTGTCACTCACACAAAATATTCAAGGTAGGTAATTCATGCAGAACATGGATTTCTGAAATTCTGGAGTGGTGTGGTGGCCTAGAGGTGAAGCTCTTGCCTCAGAATCAGGAGGCTGTGAGTTCTATCCTAGGTAGAGGCAGATATTTCTCTCTCTGAGCACACTGAGAATATATCTCAAAACTCCGCATTGGCGACAGGAAGGGCATCCAGCCATTAAAACACTCTGCTAACTCCATTCAGTTGCCCAGACGCCATCCTGCAAGGGATTATGGGGTCGTTAAAAGATGATGATGATGATGATGATGATGATGATGATGATGATGATGATGATGATGATGATGATGATGGGTTTTTGGAATTCTCTCAAACCCTTTAACAGCAGTGGCCACAGAAATATCTGTATATTCCCCTTGTGTAATGAACTAATACGTTGCATATGTTTTTTGTGTGCATTTCTGTTCTTCCTCTTGAAGGGCTAATCAGTGTGTATGTACATTTTGTCTGTGAAGGTCTGATCAGACTAGGTGCATATGTGTTGCCTCTGAATGTGGGGATTATGCTCCCCTCTCATTCTGTGTTTGTATCACCCAGTGGAAGACGAGGCAAATGAGGAAAGCAGGGTGTGAGCAAGACAAATTCAGGCTTTTCTCTGTACATTGTGACATGGCACATAGACCCAAAAGGCTTCCGCTGCAATGGACAATACCAAAAATGTGGTAAAGTACCAGATCTCAAGTCAGAGGTATGACTGGGGTAGAGACTTGGTTAAACACATGTGAATTAAGAGTATAATCATATTGTCCTTTAACATATTTTCTTGAAAACTGTGCGCACCAGTTCCGTTAGCCTTTTTCTGCAGGACTTTCTATTCCTTGAAAATTTTGTTACCCCTTTCTGAATCCAAACTGCTGTCTAAATTGTTCTTAGATTGTGGATGTAAGGGCAAGACACATTATTTGAGATAGGATTTATTAATCCAAAATAATGCATAATGTGTAGTAGTTTGGAAAAATTACTTCGACTCAATAGAATTTGCCTTATTTACCGTCACATCACTCTGCTGGCTGAGACTCAGCATGCAATCAGCCACAAAAATTCCAATATCTTTTATATACCTCATCTATATCTCCTAATACTAGACCCAAATATTGAATTTCTTAAGTGGAAAATGCCACATTTGTCTCACAACACTTTCATTTTTTTATTTCTAGTTACTTTTTCAAAATTATCAAGAGATTTTGAGAATTTTACTCACATCTGCTAGGTAAATTTGCTGGCCAATCCCATTTTTGATTGACTAGAATTTATTTATTTATTTATTTATTTATTTATTTATTTATTTATTTATTTATTTATTATTTATTTATTTATTTATTTATTTATTTATTTATTTATTTATTTATTTATTTATTTCTTGGTTCTTATATGCCGCCCTACTTCCGAGGGACTCAGGGCGGCGTACAGCAATATACAAGAACACATCAAATAAACATTAATTAAAACCAAGTACAAAAATTAAAAAATTAATATTTAAAAATATCCATCAGCCAGACATACCCGGTGGAGAGCTCAGATGGATTAGTCTCTACCCCCCACCTGCAGGAAAAGCCATGTCTTGACAGCTTTTCGGAAGGCCAGCAGGGTGGGGATGGTTCGGGTCTCTGGGGGAAGTTGGTTCTAGAGCGCGGGGCCCCCCCCAGAGAAGGCTCTCCCCCTAGGGCCCGCCAGCCGGCATTGCTTGGCTGACGGGACCTGGAGGAGGCTGACTCTGTGGGCCCTAACCGGTCGAAGGGAAGTATGAGGCAGAATGCGGTCCCGGAGATAGCCTGGTCCTAAGCCATGAAGGGCTTTAAAGATGATGATCAACACCTTGAATTGTACCCGGAGACAGATGGGCAACCAATGCAGCTGGCGGAGTATAGGTGTCACGTGGGTGTACCTTGGCACACCCACCACAGCACGCGCAGCCGCATTTTGCACCAACTGAAGTCTCCAGATACTCTTCAAGGGTAGCCCCATGTAGAGCGTGTTGCAATAGTCCAAACGGGAGGTGACAAGGGCATGAGTGACCGTGAGTAGAGCCTCCTTCTCCAAGTATGGCCGCAACTGGTGCACCAGGCGAACCTGTGCAAAGGCCCCCCTAGCCACAGCAGTAAGATGATGATCCAATTTTAGCTGTGGGTCTAGGAGGACCCCCAAATTGCGGACCTGATCCAAGGGAGTTAATTTCGCTCCCTCGAGAACCAAGGAGGGACAGTTGTCATGGTCCTTAGGAGGCAATATCCACAGCCACTCAGTCTTGTCGGGGTTGAATCTGAGTCTGTTCCTCCCCATCCAGGTCCTAACGTCGTCCAGGCAACGGCACATTACATCAACTGCCTCACTGAATTGAGACGGGGTGGTGATGTACAGCTGGGTGTCGTCAGCGTACTGGTGGAAACACACTCCGTGTCTGCGGATGATCTCCCCCAGCGGTTTCATGTAAATGTTAAACAGGATGGGCGAGAGGGCCGAACCCTGAGGCACCCCGCATTAATGCGTAGGCTGCCCATATTCAATATAATATCCTCATCTGCTTAAAATGCTTTACTTCCTCGTAATGGAAAATTGCATGTTTCTTTATCTTTTTCTCTTCCAGAGAAGTCTGACTCAATTACTGAGTAACCAGGGCAAAACAATAGACACAGTTTACATAGACTTCTGTAAAGCCTTCGACTTAGTGGTTCACGATAAACTATTTCTGAAACTGAAATCCCACGGCATCTCTGGACCCCTACATGACTGGATAACTGTGTTCCTGTCAAACGGACAACAAGTGGTCAAAATAGGGAGTGCCCTATCAAATCCCGTTCCTGTTAACAGCGGTGTACCCCAAGGCAGCGTACTAGACCCACACTCTTCATACTCTATATAAATGACCTTTGTGATCACATTACAAGCGACTGCGTTCTTTTTGCTGATGATGTAAAACTCTTCAACACCACCGACAACACTGCTATCCTCCAAAAAGACCTTGACTTTGTGTCAGAATGGTCAAACATCTGGCAACTCCAAATCTCAACCAACAAATGCTCTGTCCTACACATTGGCAAAAAAAATCAGAACACTAAATACAAGCTGAATAGACAAGACCTTACAGACGATCCTCACTCTGTCAAAGACCTTGGAATACTCATATCAAATTTTAATTTAATTTTAATTTAATTAAAAGTTCTTATAGGCCGCCCAATCCTGTAGGAATTAGGGCGGCGTACAACAAGAATAAGAACAATATACATAATACATAAATTTTAAAAACATTTCGTAATTTTAAAAAGAACATTCATTCATGGGGGAATCCGATCTTCATCACCCCGCCTGCCGGAAGAGCCATGTTTTTACGGCTTTGCGGAAGGCCAATAGAGTGGGGATAGTCCGGATCTCTGGTGGGAGTTGGTGCCTCTGAATGTGGGGATTATGCTCCCCTCTCATTCTGTGTTTGTGTGTATCACCCAGTGGAAGATGAGGCAAATGAGGAAAGCAGGGTGTGAGCAAGACAAATTCAGGCTTTTCTCTGTACATTGTGACATGGCACATAGACCCAAAAGGCTTCCGCTGCAATGGACAACACCAAAAATGTGGTAAAGTACCAGATCTCAAGTCAGAGGTATGACTGGGGTAGAGACTTGGTTAAACACATGTGAATAAAGAGTATAATCATATTGTCCCTTAACATATTTTCTTGAAAACTGTGCGCACCAGTTCCGTTAGCCTTTTTCTGCAGGACTTTCTATTCCTTGAAAAAATTGCATGTTTCTTTATCTTTTTCTCTTCCAGAGAAGTCTGACTCAATTATTGAGTAACCAGGGCAAAACAATAGACGCAGTTTACATAGACTTCTGTAAAGCCTTCGACTCAGTGGTTTATGATAAACTACCGTATTTTTCGGAGTATAAGATGCACCTTTTTACCACCCCAAAGAGGCTGAAAACTTGGGTGTGTCTTATACACCGAATGCAGCCCCACCCAGCCAGCCACCCCACCCTTTGGCCTCTGTCTTCCAGCAATTTACCTGCTTGCAGGAAAGAGGGAAAAGCCTGTAAAACCAAGCAAGTCAGTAGCAGTTTCCCGAGGTACAGCTGATTAGGTTTGCCAGGTGGGAAAATGAAAGTGAAACTAACTACAAAGATAGCTGGGAGAGACAGGCAGATTTTTATTTTTTGCTGAACTGGATGGAAGGGGGTAAGTGAATAACTATAAATGTCTGTAGAATGTTCAAATTATTAGACTTATTTTTTAAAGACTGCTTTATTATTGTTCTAGAGCCAGGGGCAATTTTAAGACTTGTGGACTTCAACTCCCAGAATTCCACAGTCAGCTTTGTTAGCTTTGCTGGCTGTGGAATTCTGGGAGTTGAAGTCCACAAGTCTTAAAGTTGCCAAGGTTGGAGATCCCTGTAAATCTAGACAACTTAACAAAATATAGAAGCTTTTTAAAATAAATGCTTGCTCTGAAGAGGCCCAGTGCTATTGTATCTTCTTTTAAATAATAGAGAATAATGTATACTTCCAGAAATTTTAATTAATTTTAACAGCTCTGTACAAGTATAGTCTGAAATGTAACAGCGTCCTGTTTAGTATTAGAGTTTAGTTACCTTGGAGTAGATCTATTTAAATAATTGGGAGCAGTTAGTGTGACTACATTTAAGAAAACTTTCTGGCATAATGTACATTTCTCCAATTCTTTGCTATTTCTATGGGTCAGGCACACATGCACAGAAATACACAGCAAACAGTGTATATCGTCTGTGCTGTTTGCTGTTTGGCAAATTGCTTAGAGGCAGAGGCCTTTTTTCCTTGTTTTCCTCCCCCAAAACTAAGGTGTGTCTTATACTTCAGTGTGTCTTATACTCTGAAAAATACGGTAGGTTTTGTGTCCCAAAGTTTCAGACTATGACTGGTGGTTGGCAACCAAGACTCTTGTAGGTGATAGAGCAACGATGACATCTTAAGAGGCATCAAATCCCCACCCCCTCCTGGATCTACCTTACCAACATCATTTCTGTCCATAAGATGGCCCTGCTTCGATGGATGGGGCCAGACAAAATGACATGTATAGGCATTACACTTTGCAACTTCTTCTGCATTAATTCAGCTCTTCCATTGTATGCAGGTGGAGAGATTTCTCGCTAGGAAAGTGTCAGAAGCAAAGAATCAGGACCACCTGTCAAGTTGCAGTTCAGAATATTTATTGCTCAAGCCTACACACGAGAATAAAGTCGACTAAAGTTCAACTCTTAAATCGGCACTAGAAAGGGTCAACAGAATTGGGGTTGGACTTTGACCGTTTGTGGGAACATAATCACTCTAGGCTGATGACTTGCTTCACTCCACCACCACCCCAGCTCTGCCTGCTGGTTCTCCTACAGAACAGTGGCTAATTAAGGACAGAAATTTACTCCTATGCTATTAAAGAGGTCTGCACTTGGACTACTTCCATGTGAAAAAAAATGGTATGGTCACAGCCACCATCTTGAATTTGTTGCTACCACCCACCCGACGCCCACCCACCCTGGTCCAGTTGGTTATCTCTTAACAGGAGCCGTTGAACAGATCAATTTTCTCCCGCCCATAGAGGTCAGCAAGAATTTTCTGTAGTTTCTCCAAGCTCCATTCTTTTACTTCATTCTCACTGTTTTTTGCAATGGCCGCCCATGAAGCCCTCTTCTTGTTATCCTTCACGCAGCACGCTGCAGACCAGATGTGGCTAGGTTTATTGACCCGGTGATCCGAGAGATACTCCTTTCCCGGGACAACCCCCGCAATGACATACATGTCAAGGCAGGCCTGAGCCTCCTTTCTGATACGGTTCTCGTAGTTTGCCCAGGAATCTTGGTTGAGTTTGCTGAACTGGGGCACGATGTTAGTCAAGGTGGAAGTGGCAGCTCGGCTGTCTTCATCAGGTTGATGGCCCACTGGGTTCAAGTGTCCCTTTTCAATACTTAAAGACTGGGTGTAATCCCCAAAAATGGCCTGGGTCTTTTTTATCATATCAGCAGGAATGTTGGCTTGACGCTCGTCCTCCATGCTCTTGCCTAAAGTGGGATCTACAAGCTGGGAAACAAATGGAACCGAGTTAGTAGCTCACAGGAAACATGCTACACCAAACTAGGTTAGGGGATCAACCGATGAGAGCTTTGAAGGAAGAATCTAGACAAGTATAGAATGTTAGGCACATAGGAACATACTACCATCTATGGTGGACCTGCCCCAAAGCGAAGAACTTTTGGATTAAGATCAAAAACTGCCTTGAACAAATTACCTCAAAAACGATTCCCCTAAAGCCGGAGCTTTTCTTATTAGGTATTTTCAGAGAAAAAATGACGAATGAAGACATATATATAATTCTACACATTACAACAGCCACAAGAATTATATATGCGCAAATTTGGAAAACTGAACAAATCCCAACTACGTTAAATCTCGTTAATAAAGTATTTGAGTGAGCAGAACTTAGTGGGATGTCATTGGAAATGCAAGATAAAGATGACTCTGAATTCTATAAAACTTGGGACAGGTGGTATAATTGGCTTAACCAAAACAAATATCAAAAATTGCTATAATTATGTGTCATGATCTTAGACAGTATAAATAATAACAAATGTCTACTTTTTCGCACAGAACCTCCAGAGGCTGACATGAGCGAGGAAGAAGAACAGGAGGAGCCTGTTCTCAATGCGCGCATGCGCAGAGCTGCCAGAAGGCAAGAACAGTTTCAGAGGAGAAGGACTACTCGGGAGTAAGGCTTGGGGCTAATTGGCCCCTCCCATAGGCTATATAAGTGGAGAACACGAAAGGGTTCGTTGCAGGAAGCAACTAAGTTCATCTCTAGATCTCGTCATTGCAACTCAAAGACTCAGTTTTGTTCCTGTTTGAACTTGCCAAGTTTTTCCTGCAAATTGGTCTTTGGCAGTTTGCCAAAGAAGAGCAAGGTTCGTGTGTGTTATCTGCTTTTCCCTGAAAGACTTTAGCTGGACTTGTTTTAATTTGTTTGGACTCTTATCTGCTTTTCCCTGAAAGACTTTAGTCGGACTTCTTTTCCTTTATTTGGACTTATGACGACTGCCAATGACAATAATTAGCGGCCGTAAAAACAAAAGAGGTTTGTTAGACGCCGTTTGTGCCGTTTTATTTACTCAGGAAGCCTAGGTCAGAACAGTACTGCAGCTAGCAGTCAGCTGAAGTGGCCTGCAGTACTGCACTCTAACCACTGGGCCACCTCGGCTCTTTTATCATCAGAGCATTGATAAGGTTACCTAGTCTGCAAGAAGACCACAAAGTTTAGGGAGCACCAAGGACCCCTCGTGGTTGGGGAATTCTGGACATCTCCGGAATCCAGCTTAAAGCCATGGAGATTGAGAAGCACTGAGCTAGATGGGTCAATGGTTAGAAACAGTATGAAGCAGACCATCTCTAGAGTCCGAGGGGTGAGGAAAAAAATGCCTTTACCTGAGGCTCAATCATCCAACCTCGGTATCTGGGACCTTGTCCGGGTTTGCACTTGTAAGCAGAGTATATGGGGATGCGCTTCTCTCGGTCATACATGGTGGCAAAATGGTAGGCGTTATTGTAAAACTGGCAAATCCTGGCAGGGTTGCCTGGCGTCAGAGCATCTCCGGGTGGTGACTTATCCAAAAAGAACTCCAGGCAATTCTTGAAGTCTTGCACCACTTCAGTTTTTGCAGCCAGGGGAAAGCAGGCAACTATCAAAAGCAGGGATGGGAGCAACACCATGGCTTACGAAGCTCTGAGCCTGGAAGAAAGATGACCATCAAAATCCTCACCAGACACCTTGCCCTCTTACCTGGGCAAAGTATTGATTAAGACAGTTTATGGCTTCACAC
This sequence comes from Diadophis punctatus similis, assembly GCA_023053685.1. Taxonomy (NCBI): domain Eukaryota; kingdom Metazoa; phylum Chordata; class Lepidosauria; order Squamata; family Dipsadidae; genus Diadophis; species Diadophis punctatus. Next base: position 4,749,714 of record JALIGW010000004.1, on the reverse strand, counting down.
AACAATGAGCAATGCCAATAATGCCACTGCTTTCTTTTCTACCCTGTTTCTTGCCGTTCACATTCACACTTTTTCCTTGTGCTTCTTTCCTGACAGTTACAGCAATTACCATATTTTTCAGACTGTAAGATGCACCAGTGTATAAGATGCACCAAGATTTCAAAGAGGTAAGAAAAAGAAGTTTTGCAAAAATGAGTGAAAACGGGCCCGTTTTTGCAAAAAACATGGCACACAGAGGGTTTGGGAGGCCTGCACACTAAGATATAGGTCTAACAGACTTTGGTTACCAAAAGGCAGGTGCTAATTCCATGTGGGAGGGGGGGAATGCTTGATAGAAAGAGCATTTGACTGTGGGATCAGTGTCCAGAGTAGTTTACCGTTTAGTTTACTTTAACGTTCACCTGGAGTTGAACTGTCATTCATTCTGGATGCCCTGAACTGAGCCCCAACTCACCCATCCTAGTTCTACAGCTTGCTTCCCGTAACGGGCAAAACCAGGCCAGTTAAATATCTATGGGCTGCATTCGTACAACTTGCAAACGTTGTTAGTTTTAGCCTTGGTTCGCTTTCTTGTGGCTTAATACGTTCAACAGAGCTTAAGCAGCTATTTGGTTCGTTTCTGATTCAGGGTATCCTGTGGGGAAAAGCAAGCTAGCAAGGCCTGGTTATATAAACGCAGCCTTTACTTGCAGAGTCTTGGAAAACAGAGGTGCTCATCTGTGAGCTTATTTCTCTTAATTATTTTTTGAATTGCAACCTGGTTTGATTGGCAAAGAAACAACGAAATGGGTCTATCATCAAGCCGGTTAGCACCAATTGCCCAAAAGTAAACATCGCCAAATGGTTCAGTCCAAAGTTTGAATCAGAGTTTGAATACTTATTCAGAAGTACAGGATGGGTTATGATATACAGCAGCTATTCCAAAGACACACACACACAAAAAACCCCACTTCCTAAACCCATCTTTTAGGGTGCAAGACTCACCTTTGGCTGTGCAATCCTTGGAGCAGGAGAAGATGAAGGTGAGAACTTGGTGGACAAGTCTGAAGTTTGAGAAGAAAGTCCAGGCTGTGAAAAGTCACCCCATGACTAGGATTTATAAAGGAACAGAAAATTGCCCCCAGGAGCTGAAGCAATAAATGCAAGGACGAGTCTGGAATCTAAATTCTAAAACGTTCGTCTTGATAATATTTTATTTTTTTAAAAGAAAGCCCTAGTTTACCTCAGATTTGCAATTCAAGCTAGAGGAGCTTATATACCAGAATCTCATCTGGATGCGCACATCAGAAAACCTGGGTGTGGTATTAAAGGGGAAGATAGTGCCAGCCTGATTGTAATGCACCTTGTTTTCCCATCGATTAGGAAACTGGAGAGCAAGTGAAATGTTTATTAAGTTGTTGGGCTTCTTTAAAAAAAAAAGAACTTGACACATCTGTTTATTTGTAATAGTTAAAAAATTTAGATTTTGTTGTTAGTTGCGAAGTTGTGTCCAACCCATCGCGACCCCATGGACAGCGTTCTTCCAGGCCTTCCTGTCCTCTACCATCCTCCGGAGTCTATTTAATCTCATGCCGACTGCTTCAGTGACTCCATCCAGCCACCTCGTTCTCTGCCGTCCCCTTCTTCTTTTGCCCTCAATCGTTCCCAGCATTAGGCTCTTCTTCTCCAGTGAGTCCTTCCTTCTCATTAGGTGGCCAAAGTCTTTGAGTTTCATCTTCAGGATCTGGCCTTCTAAAGAGCAGTCAGGGTTGATCTCCTCTAGGACTGACCGGTTGGATGGCCTTGCAGTCCAAGGGATTCGCAGGAGTCTTTTCCAGCACCATAGTTCAAAGGCCTCAATTCTTTGGCGCTCAGCCTTCCTTATGGTCCAACTTTCACAGCCATACATTGCAACTGGGAAAACCATAGCCTTGACTATACGCACTTTTGTTGGCAGGGTGATGTCTCTGCTTTTTAGTATGCTGTCTAGATTTGCCATAGCTTTCCTCCCCAGGAGCAAGTGTCTTTTAATTTCTTGACTGCAGTCCCCATCTGCGGTGATCTTGGAGCCCAGGAAAATAAAATCTGTCACTACCTCCATTTCTTCCCCATCTATTTGCCAGGAATTGAGAGGGACAGATGCCATGATCTTAGTTTTCTTAATGTTGAGTTTCAAGCCAGCTTTTGCACTCTCCTCCTTCACCTGCATCAAGAGGCTCTTTAGTTCCTCTTCACTTTCTGCCATTGGAGTGGTATCATCTGCATATCTGAGGTTGTTGGCATTTCTCCCGGCAATCTAAAAAATTTAGATAGGGAAGAAAATGAAATTGCAAAAGGCTCTGAGGGCTTAGCTCTACAATCTTGGCATTTCCAATTCAGAATGCAAAATTCTGGGCTCATTTGTGGTGCTGACAAAAACTGTCACTGTTTTTGGAGAGCTTTCTGGTGTTTAACAATGGCAACAGAGTCCCAGGGGCCATTCGCACTTCAGGCCTGAAATTAATAGGCCACCCACATCTTAAGCCAGAGTTGCAAAAGATCCATGCATGCCACATAACACCCGACTCCCCCCTCCCCACTATTTTTGGAGTTGAGGAATATGAGCAAAATTAGTGCTAAATTTTGAAGAGCTTTATGGCAGCTATTCTGCTTCTTAAAATGCAAGTAGCACAGTCTCCAAGCTAGACATCCATGGATGAGAGTCGAGGTGCCGCAATGGTTAGAGTGCAGCACTGCAGGCTACTTCAGCTGACTGCTAGCTGCAGTTCAGCTGTTCAAATCTCACCGGCTCAAGGTTGACTCATCCTTCCATCCTTCCGAGGTGGGTAAAATGAGGACCCAGATTGTTGGGGGCAATATGCTGAACTCTGTAAACCGCTTAGAGAGGGCTGTAAAGCACTATGAAGCGGTATATAAGTCTAAGTGCTATTGCTATTGCAGTATACCTGATTGTTGGATTTGGTTGATGTGGATTCATGAGAACATTGTTGGTTTATTTTGAATACGAACTCATCAATATGTGCACAATTTTCCTTCCTACAAATGGAAAGAATATGAGATTAAGAGACACAATTGTGAGAAAAAGCAAAACCCAGAAATTCACCAATTCCTCAGCTGAGCATGTTAACCAACCTTCTGCTCCTTGACTGCAGAATAAGCCAGATATAATATCAATTGATTCATCACATACTCATTCAGTAAGACTATTTAAAAAAACCAGACATGTCCAAATACTAACCTATAATCTTGCAGTTGTGGATCTCAGAAACTCTGCAAACCAAATGGATTTAATCTTGCAGGGCACTGCGTGGCTTCATGGGATGGCAGCAGTATTGCACATGTTACTATTATTGTAGCCCTAAAACTTGTGAGACCATTATGTCTGGAGATTATTATAGGAATCTTGCTCATGAGCTCTCTCTCTCCAAGAATTTATTGATTGATTGATTTATTAATCAAATTTATATTGCGGCCCATCCAGGGGTGGGTTGCCTATTCTTCGCACTACCGGTGCACTGTGTGCGCATCGCCATGTTTCGGCATGCACGTGCGCTCGCTATGCACGCACACCACCTTGCGAGATTTTGCTTCAGCACATGCGCAAAAGCAAAATCTCGCAAGGGGGCGGGCGCACATGATTTTGGTGCTTTTTTTGCTGAAATTGCTGAAATCTCACGCGCACGGGTGTCTCCTCGCGAGATTTTGCTTTTGCACATGCGCAGGAAGCAAAATCAGCCCAAAAATTCCCCAAAAGATGGCACCGCGTGACAGACCGGGGAAGACGGCACCGGAGCTGTAGCGCGCAAATAGCACCATCTGCTGGCTGCTACCGGAACGACAGAGTGGACCGCACCGGTAGGAACGCAGCACTGGGCCCATCTCCCCCAAAGAAGACTCTAGCGCACAATAATAAATAAATCAGCCTATATATAAAACCAATAACAATAGAAAATGCCTCAGTAATAATTAGCAAAAACACAAAACTTCTAACCCTGGGCAACGGGATAATAACAGCTCCCTCAGCAGAGGAATCATGGGGAGAGATCTTTGATCCTGGGGTGTCCCAGGCCTGGCAGCAATTCCAGGTCTTGAGGGCCTTATGAAAAATCCAAGGGAGGGCCAATCTAATTTCAAGGGGTTCAATGCTCCACAAGGTAGGCCTCATGGCAGAGAAGGTACCCACCCCCAATGAAGACCCCTCCCCAACTTAAAGCACTCACAAGCATGCCTTGTCTGCCAGGTGGGATGGAGTGGGCTCATGCCACTGGGGGGAGGCAGCTGTTCTCATTCAGTCTTGGCAATGTTATACCATCTGCTTTAATCCAGAAATGACGACTTCCACTCGCTAGAATCTTGGCCATTTATAAGAAGGATTTAATCAGTTACGGATGAAACCAGGTCACTAAAGAACATGGTGGCTGAACACCATCAAAGCTGACGCCAGTCAGAGCAGAGAACAACTCAAAGAAGTAGCGCAAGAACCGAGGTGGTGCAGCAGTTAGAGTGCAGTACTGCAGGCTACTTTAGCTGTGATCAGCCGTTCAGCTGTTCAAATCTCACTAGGCTCAAGGTTGACTCAGCCTTCCATCCTTCCGAGGTAGGTAAAATGAGGACCCAGATTGTTGGGGGCAATGTAAAATATATACATTGCTTAATGGTGTAAACTGCTTAGAGAGTCCTTGCACTTTGAGGCGGTATGTAAGTCTGACTAATAAATAAATAAATAAATAAATAAATAAATAATAAATAAATAAATAAATAAATAAATAAGAAAGATGTGGAGAGATCTGACCTAGAGAATCGCCAAGAGTCAGACTTGACTTGAATGGGTAACACCATTATCATCAAGATGTCATGGTTGCTGTTATCATGTAGAGGACTCTCGGTTGCCTATCACTGTCGTAGATGGGAGCCTTGGAAATCAGAAACCAATTTCTTTTTCATATCTGGCCTTTGGTTTTGGGAGTTCAAGACTTCTAACCTTTCCTCTTCCTCTTAGTTTTCCCCACATACTCCCTGTGAAATAGAGGCAAGAGAGATTCACCGACCCCAAGTCAAGTTGGAGGTAGGCCTGAAGCTGTGTTTCCCCTTGTGTAGAGCAGACCGTTCCCTCCTCCACCACCCGGGCTCTTGACCGATGGGGAGGAACTGGCCAAAGCCCATCAGGGGAGCTTCTGTGGTTGAGGGGGCACCACAAACTGGCTTTTCCTCATCTTTGCCACAATCCACACTGTCTCTTGTATCTCAACTTTCCTTTTTCCAAAAGGGCATCAAGAGAGGAAGGCACCTCCGATTTTACACATGAAGATGTAACAAGTAAGGATGGTGGAAAAATTCATTCCACGTGGTTTCCCCCCCCCCCTCGTTCTTCTTGTAAGACTGTACAGTTCATAAATGAGACTGAAAAGCATGGAAACAAGAGGAAGTGACAAGTTGTACCAGAAACAAATCTTGAATAGTCCTTTAGACAACGTAAAGGGGAATTCTCCACCCTTGACAGCCCCATTTTCAGTAACTGCAATTTACACAGCTTTTAATCTTCTGCTAATAAGTCCTGTCTGGCTCTTTTTAAGAATATAGCCTGTTCTGGCAATCCTAAAAATAATCAAGATTGAATCTCTCCGCATCCATTACAAAGGCATTATCTCACTGATATTTTATTCTCTCTAGTATGGCCATTTCAGAGTGAGATAAGGAGAATAAGAATGGAACCGGGACAGGCAAATGCATGCATTCGTTTAGAATATCCCCAAGAGGCGAAAATCATTGAATTCAAAGTAGGTTTCTTCCTTTGGGGGAAAATGTGAATAGAACATTTTGGCAAGACTCCAAGTAATATTCTGATTTTTTTTGAGATATGTTCCCTGGGCAGTGCGCTGAATTGAATCTGCTGGTTTTGCAGAAATGATATAGCTTGAATTACTTGCCCAACTGCTAAGGTCAGTTTAAAAATGTGTTCTTTTTTAGTCAAAGGATCCTAGAATTACAGACTTAATCTCCCTGTATTTGGATATCTTTACTAGATATCCAGCCTCTGCTTGAAGAAACCACCCTACACAGGAGCCACTGATTGGGCGGCCTATAAGCCACTGATTTGGGCGGCCTATAAGAACTTTTAATTAAATTAAAATTAAATTAAAATTGACAGCTTTTACTGTCAAGTTCTTCCTGATGTCTGATTTATATCCATATCCTTGACATTTCTTCCCATATCCTCATGCATTGTCTCTATAGCAACAATTCACCAGTACAATGTATTTTACTGCTGTTTTGTTTGTACATTTCTTTGGCACTGATAGATCCTCTCTTATGGTATCACATGTCCTAAACAGTCTATCTTCTTTCTATATATCTTTCCTCTCTTCACTACATTCTTCCTGTTTTATTTTTCTTTTGCACTTTTCACTTTCTATTGGATTTTACTATTGAAGTAAGTATATAAATAAAAAAGGAGAAAGCACAAAACTTTTTTGACACACTTTGCTTGGCTGAGATTCCCATTAGCTGGACAATGTGAGGATTGCAAAAGTTCAGGAGCATCTTGGCTGCCAGCAGAGTGCGTAGAGGGTGTGTGTGGAGATCAGTGGTGGGTTCCTACCAGTGCGGTCCACTCTATAGCACCGGTAGCGGCCCACTGGTGACATCACAGTACCAGTGTGGTTGGTTGCCGGTGCCTGGATGATGCCATTTTTTTAAAAAAGTTTTTTTTAATTTTCTTCTGCGCATGCCCAGAAGCCGAGCTTCCGGCACTGCACATGCGCTGCCTTCCTACCCCACAGTGAGTCCAAGCAGGGGAGAATGGCTGAGGGAGCGCGTGAGACGCTGAAAGAATGGGCGGCAGGAGCTATCTCCATTCCCCTCCCTTCAGCAGTCCGAGAAGCCACGAACGTGCAGTGATGATCCTAGGTATTTTCGCACGCTTGAGGCTTCTTGAGCTGCTGAGGGGAGGGGGAATGAGCGGCAGGACCTATCTCAGTGCCCCTCCCTTCAGCAGTCTGAGAAGCCACGCCCACCCGGTCACATGGCTGGCAAGCCATGCCCACCCGATCACATGGCCAGCAAGCCACACCCACAAAATAAGCCACACCCACAGAGTGGTAGTAAAAAAAATTAGGAACCCGCCCCTGGTGGGGATTGAGGCTTGGAGAACCAAGAGGAAGAGAAACAAAACTGGTTGCAGCTGGTCTGGTCCAGAAGGGATCAAGCAGCCAAGGAGAGTGCAAGAGATATTGTTCCAAGAAACTCCCCCCCAAAAAAGTGGGAACTTGAATTTCTTGGATTTTTCTCTTGAAAACACTTCAAAGAACGAGGAATACACAAGCTTGAATGGAGGGTGGTGACTGAGGCATCTCCATCCATCCATCCCACTGCCCCCCTCCCTGTGATTTCCAGTGAAATAGCAATAGCAATAGCACTTAGACTTATATACCGCTTCATATTGCTTTACAGCCCTCTCTAAGCGGTTTACAGAGTTCAGCATATTGCCCCCAACAATCTGGGTCCTCATTTTACCGACCTCAGAAGGATGGAAGGCTGAGTCAACCTTGAGCCGGTGAGATTTGAACAGCTGAACTAGCAGTCAGCTGGAGTAGCCTGCAGTAGCTGCATTTAACCACTGCGCCACCTCGGCTCCTTGAAAGTATCTAGGCACCCGTTAAAGCCATTTTCATGGGTGGCTACCAGCCTTTCCACGGCAGCAGATTACATAACACTTAACTGTATTGTCTTGACCCTTCTTGCGTTGAGCTTCTGAAGATGACCCAAGTGCTGATCTTGCGAGAGCAGGAAGAGGCTAAAAAAGACTTGCCTTTTACACTCAAACCTTCTTCTCTTACAGTGTTTGTCCTTTCCTTGAATACCCTGATGTGTTAAGTTTCGAATGGTGGTTGTGATTTGTGGCTTTTAGAGTTTCAAAACTTGCCCAGTTCTTAAAAGTCTTAAGATAGCGGACTATATTTTCATGCCATTCGTGATGTGATCACCTCTGTATCATTTTCCCTCTTATCTGCCTTCTTAATCAGATGCCTTTGATTAGATACACTTGGATAATGTGAGTCTGCTTCTGGTTGTTGCCATCTTTTGTTCCTTTTTATTATTGGATTGGGGTGTGGGTGTTCTACTTGTGAACTGCCCAGAGTTGCGCCATGTACACATTTAATAAACAAATTCCAGATAATGTCACAAACAAATATTCACCATGTTTGCCTATCTCCAATGTGTGCAATACAAACTAAGGACATGCCGGAAACCATTTGTACCTCCAGCAAATCACAAGGATGCCAACGTGTTGACACATGTACAATGATGTAACTTCACAATGCCACTGTAACAATTTTAAATGTAGCATGTATTATAGGAAACAGATTATTTTAAACGGGAGTAACACTAGAGGGACGCAGTGGCTCAGTGTCTTAAGACGCTGAGCTTGTTGATCGAATGGTTGGTGTTCAGCGGTTCGAATCCCTAGTGCCGCGTAACGAAGTGAGCTCCCGTTACTTGTCCCAGCTTCAGCCAACCTAGCAGTTCAAAAGCACATAAAAAATGTAAGTAGAAAAATAGGGACCACCTTTGGTGGGAAGGTAACAGCATTCCGTGCGCCTTTGGCGTTTAATCATGTTGGCCACATGACCACGGAGACGTCTTCGGACAGCGCTGGCTCTTTGGCTTTGAAATGGAGATGAGCACCGCCCCCTAGAGTTGGGAACAACTAGCACATATGTGCGAGGGGAACCTTTACTTTTACCTAACACTACAGATTCTTGTCCTTAAAACTATCCAGAAATGCCCCATTCCTGCTCAGTTTTGTTGAATTACAATTGGAAAGCCGACGCCAGTTAAATTGGATTAAAATCAATATGATGCTTAAATGAACCTTTGCCCAGATGCAAAAATCTTCCCACCACTGTGCCAAAAAAAACCTTACAGACGCTGGACAAATGTCAATGGAGACTCTCAAATCATCCAAGTCATGGTTGTCATGAACTGAAGAAGCTTCTTGGACAAGAAACAAAACATTTTCAAAGAGAAACAAAGTCCAATTGCCTTTTGGGGGAAAACACGTTGGCTGTAGACACTGACCTAGTTTATACAGCACTCAGCCACAGTGGTGGTTCAGTCACTGTGGTTTGCAGGCCATGATTGACATACCCAGTTTAGTTAGGGTTAATCTTAGATGATGATGATGATCTCTAGTTTAACGTGTTGTGCGAACTGCCACTTTGTTCAATGTGGTATTTGGATTCAGAAAATGGGTCGGCTCGATAGAGCTAAATATGTTGGGCGGACGTACAAAGTATGAATTTACACATATAAACCAGGAAAGTGTGGTATTTTTAGCAAGCCATGGTGTCACAAGCACACAATCAAGTCAATCTTAAAGCAGGCAGAGTTCACAATCAGGGCTCTCCTATAAACTCTGGCTCCCCCTTGAGCCTAGAGGCTGTAATTACTACCTGAAGTCAAGACAGAACAGTCTGCCTTTTGTGCTCAGTACAATTGTGTCCTCTTTGGTGTCCATCTAAAACGTTTAAAAAAGGAACTTAGGAAATATATATATATATAAACAGGAGCAGGAGGATTGTGAGGGCAAGAGGATCTGCTTTGCAGGCAGGCAGGAAGTATTGAATGTCACATCGCATCTTCAGAAAAAAGCTCCGAATCCTGAATGCATCTGAAACTGTGAAGTGGCCGGAATCAAGAGCCACCTTCCAATCCTGTTCTGGTTGGAGAGTGTTGGGTGGAAAAATTACGGCTAGAGGTGATAAGATCTTTTTCCTTAGAAACCAATCCTTGTCAAAGGAAACCCGATTATACAGTCTAAGTAATAAAACATTTATTTCAGTAGAAAAGAACATAAAAAACCATAAATCTTAATAGCTACATTTCTGCTAACTAAATACGTCCTCCCTCGGCAGAGGACACAGCAGAAGAAAAAAGAATGCAAAGGAATGTTGTACATGTGTAGATCACTCATCACGTGTCTGCTTTGCTAGGAATGTCTAATTACCATAGAGTCTAGTATATGAGCACAGCTGACAATCAAAATTCACATCGTGATAGAGAGGCTGGAAGGGAATGAAGCCACCCCCTCCTTTTTGTATCCAAGGAAAAGGCCACCCCCCTTTCCTGCCGCTTCTGCGCATGCAGCGGTTCCTGCTGAGGACCTGAGAACCTTCTTCACTGCCTACTCTGCAGTGTAACTGGACCAGCCAGGATTTGCAGCAGCTTTTTCACAAGAGGGCTACAGATCCATGCAATGTGCTCTAAGGTGAGCATCCTCTCTCTCTCTCTCTCTCTCTCTCTCTCTCTCTCTCTCTCTCTCTCTCTCTCTCTCTCTCTCTCTCTCTCTCTCTCTCTCTCTCCCCCTCCCCCCCCTCTCTCTCTCTCTCTCTCTCTCTCTCTCCCCCTCTCTCTCTCTCTCTCTCTCTCTCTCTCTCTCTCTCTCGTGAACTACCCATCAATCTAGCTGTATCTATCATCTCTTCCCCTCCCTCCCTTTTACATACTTTGGGCCTGGATGACTGAGTCCTCATTTACTGTACATATCTGAAAAGCAACTAAGTAGAAAAGGCTGCGTTGCGTCATTCCGCAATACGCTGCTCGGTCTTCCGTCAACACCTTCAGGAGCCTTACCAATGTCCATAAAGTAATGACACACAATGGCGTACAACTGGAGCTTTTCTGCTGCATGGCTTTGGTGCGGGACACCTCAGTGAAGTAACGTAAACTGCTGTACCCGTGGCCAATCACACACATTGTGGAGTGTGGTTACTGTTTTGCTGGGTGAGACTGTTTGAAAGCAGAGAAATTTAGAGCTGGAGATATTCCACAGTCCTTTCCTTCCCTCCTCAGCAGCATCCATGAAATCCACGAAACGGTATAGGCTCTCCTGCCTGACTAGGGGGTTGGACTAGAAGACCTCCAAGGTCCCTCCCAGCTCTGTTATCCTGTTAAGTCATTGTTTGTGGCGATGAACGTGTTCCTGGAATGAGACGTGGCTTGTTTTCTCCCAGTGTGCACACTCAAGACAGCGACAATCTTCCACTTACGATTATTACTGCTGCGAAGTGCAGCCTTCGTTGTAATTGCGTTTCACAACCACGTGATACTTTGTCGGCTGTTTCTTGTGTCCCTTCAAACGGGAGAACCACAACGTGTACCAGTTGCGACTTTTTTCTCGTAATCCCAAAGACTGACTGATGGGAGGCATTTCAGCCTAAGCTTTCACATCTAGATCTTAACCACCAACACCGTTCTCCACCTGGGTCCAAACAGGGCGACATTCCCCAATCACTATAACCGATTTCAAATGGTGCTAGAAAGAAGAATAGACTCCGAACACCAGAAGAAATCAGTTATCCTTTAAAGGGGTCACTGGAATCTGAGAATCCATGAATTTGCATGTGTGGCTACCGAGAATCTCTGAAGTACTTTGGTAGAGCCACCTTCACTTCCGTATTTATAAACCCCGACTAAGAAACGGGATATTAATTATACCAATAGAAAAACTTGGCTCTTGTTCAGGATTTCAGGTGCTGGCATTATATACCGTTAGGCCTCAAGTTGCCATCTTTCTCCAATTTGGGGTCTTCCCAAAGACCCCAAAAGGTACATGGGAATACAAATCCGACAAATTTCCAGCCAGCTGCACCAACACACCTGGGGGGGAATCCTTGAACATCAAGCCCTAAATATTTGCTCACTTAATTTATTTTTAAATGATGACAATGTGGCACAGAAACCATTCTGGAAAAAGAGGTTTTCTGCAGTCAGCTTATTAAAACTTCTTTGCAATCAGCTCTGAATCTCTCCTATTTGCAATCTTCTGTCAAGGACATTCTCAAAGTATGCATAAACACGCACACTTCCAAGGCCCGGTATCTTCCTGACTGGCCTAAGGCGGCAGGTATATTTCTGTAAGGGAGAGATTCATTTCAATTGTCTTAACCCGGATTAATAATTAACTCAGTTTTGCTGCCGAGGCTGTACGTGAAAAGAGGCAATACATCCAATGTAAATGAGCTGGTTGCGGAAGCTTTTATTGGAAGCCTATAGGAACCAAGGTGGACTTGGTCAATGCGTAGCCATTCTTCCCCCAAAAACACTGATTTCAAATGGTGCTAGACATTGTGTACTTAAATCTAAACCACCATATGAAACCAGATTCCTGAAGGAGCTCCAGGCAAGACTACCTTGTAGCTGAACGTGTTGAAGACCGATATTAAGGCATGGTGGCTATTTCCTTTTCGTTTCAACGAAGCTGAGACGGTAAAGGCTCCTGAAGAGAAAGCCATGTCCTTTTCCCTCCCACGCCATCTTCTTGAAAAAGCCAAAATATACTTCTGAGCTTGTTGTGGGAAACATTTAACCACTCTCGGGGTGAAGGAAGCTGCAAGAATAAAAAGACAGCTGAGCCCACATGCAAGAAAAAAGCGGTTGACATTGCCTCTTTTCCACTCTCAACAGCGCATCTTAAGTCTACATAAATTCATAAACGTGCCACAAGGATCAAAGTAAAGGAGTCCCCAGGGATTTTACTCCACTAGTCGTTGCTGGCTACAAATAGTCCTCGACTTACAACAGTTCATTTAGTGACCGTTCGAAGTTGCAACGGCCACTGAAAAAAGTGAGTTGTGACCGTTTTTCACACTTACAACTATTGCAGTATCCCCACAGCCATCTGATCAAAATTTGGATACTTGGCAACTGACTCATATTTATGACGGTTGCAGTATCCCGGGGCCATGTGCTCACCTTTTGCGACCTTCCAGCAAGCAAAGTCAAGGGGGAAGCCAGATTCACTTAGCAACCATATTACTAACTTAACAAATGCAGTGATTCACTTAACAACTGTGGCAAGAAAGGTCGTAAAATGGGACAAAATTAACTTAACCACTGGGAACACTTCACAACAGAAATTTTGGGCTGAATTGTGGTCATAATTCGAGGACTACCTGTATATTGAGCAGTGCTCACCTCCGTTTCAAGGGCCAATGAGCCAGCACCGTCTGAAGACAATTTCCGTGAGTCATGTGGCCAGTGTGGCTATACGCCAAAGGTGCACAGAACACTGTTAACCTCCACCAAAGTGGTACCTTTTTATCTACTCGCATTTGCATGCTTTCGAACTGCTAGGTGGGCAGGAGTTGGGGCAAGGAACGGGAGCTCACCCCAATCAGTTCAAATGAGGGGGAAGGAGAGGGTCTGCCCCAGGCCTGGAGACACCATGGGGTTTGCTAATGCTGGTTTCCCTCAAGTTCCTCCTCCAGATGACAAATAAATAAATAAATATGCAAATGAGGTCTTCTTCCCATTCATAAATAGAAAAGACAAGTTTCCTTCTGGATCCTCTTTCTTGTTGTAGTCACCAACTGGCTCAGAGATGGAGACCATCCTGAAGGCATTTCCTCAGCGAATGATAAACTGACCGTCTTGAAGCAGAGCATACGTGAGATGAGCCTCATGACCCACTAGTATAAAAAAAAGGGTAAAGCTCTTTTTGGTGGTGCTCAACTCCTGATGACTTCTCCACGTGGCTCCCTTTGCAACAGCATGGAATTGGCATTGACTACTTCCAGGATGTAAGTCTGAGGTTTAGGGTCAGGGGAGGTCATCAGTTGTTGAATAGCAACCAGGAAGATTTTCTGCTCTATAATCAAAAGGTTCATTCTTGACCAAGGCTTTAAAATTTGAAGGATCTAAATCTGACATCCGCCTAATGATAGCCCAGGTTACAGCACTGATTCTTTTTTTGGGGGGGGGGGTTAATCCTTTCGATGCTGCCTTTCCCTCCATCTCTTATCTTGAAATATTCATGTTTTCATTTCATTTCTTGCCACCTGTAAAGAATTTAAAAAAATCAGATTTTATTTCGCGGCTGAACACTTCTTCCTTCTCTCTTCCCTAGGGAAGGATATTTTTTATTATTATTAATAATAATAGAAGGATACAAGTAGAAATAGAAATAAAGATAGAAGGAGCTGCAGGCTGTCTAGTCCAGGGGTCTCCAACCTTGGCAACTTTAAGCCTGGAGGACTTCAACTCCCAGAATTCCCCAGCCAGCTGAAGTCCTCCAGGCTTAAAGTTGCCAAGGTTGGAGACCCCTGGACTAGTCCAACTCCAGAAATTCAAAATCAGGGCATCCACAGTGATTTTCTCTCTTCTGCGTGAAAGCCTTCCAATGAAGAGAAGGAGAAAATCCTGTTCCATTCCGAGATGCATCCACTATTATTTATTTATTTATTTATTTATTTATTTATTTATTTATTTATTTATTTATTTATTTATTTATTGTTTATTGTTTATTGTTTATTTTATTTATTTATTTATTTGTCAAACATGTACAGGATAGTAGTTGTTTGTATAAACATAAGTAAAAAGTACCAATAATAGAGGACAATAGGACAGGGACGGTAGGCACAGTAGTGCGCTTATGCATGCCCCTTACAGACCTCTTAGAAACGGGGAGAGGTCTACTGTAGACAGTCTAAGGTTAAAGTTTATGGGGTTTGGGGAGGAAACCACAGAGTCAGGTAATGCATTCTAGGCATTGGTCACTCTATTGCTGAAGTCGTATTTTCTGCAGTCCAGTTTGGAGCGGTTTACATTAAGTTTGAATCTATTACGTGCTCGTGTATTGTTGCGGTTGAAGCTGAAGTAATCATTGACAGGAAGGACTTTTTGATATATGATTTTATGAACTACATTTAGATCAGATCGGAGGTGGCGTAGTTGTAAATTGTCTAATCCCAATATTTCAAGTCTGGTGGAATAAGGTATTTTATTGCGAGCAGAGGAGCAGAGGACTCTTCTAGTGAAATATTTCTGGACTCTCTCGATTGTATTAATGTCTGTTATGCAGTGCGGGTTCCAGACAGGTGAGCTATATTCCAGAATCGGTCTAACAAATGTTTTGTATGCTCTGGTTAGCAGTGTAATATTGACAGAGAAGAAACTACACAAGATTAGATTAACAACTCTCAGAGCTTTTTTGGCAATGTTGTTACAGTGGGCTCTAGCACTTAGGTAATTGGATATGAGTACTCCAAGATCTTTGACAGAGTGAGGTTCATCTACAAATTCGTTTCCTCCAAGTTTGTATTTTATGTTCTGATTCTTTTTGCCAATGTGTAGGACAGAGGATTTGTTGGTTGAGATTTGAAGTTGCCAGTTGTTTGATAAGTCTGCTACATGGTCAAGGTCTTTTTGAAGGGTAGTAGCATTGTGGGTGGTGTTAAATATCTTTCTGCCGCCTTTTAATTTAACTTATCCCTTTTTTTATTTACATTTTACTAAGTCCCTGAATCACAAGACAGCACCACATTGAACAGCAAATCATGGCCCTCAATCTGTTTCTCATCCTCTTTTGATTTCTCAGAGTACAATTTAAATGTTGTCCCAGCAGGGGGCAGCAGTTACCCAAATTTGACTGAGCCTTGAATGAGAAAGGAAACATTTTCAAGGGGGGGGGGGGGAATAAAACCCCAAGAAAGTCCGGTTGCCTTTTGAAAAACACCTTTGGGACAACGGTGACCGGATGATTGAGAATCTCCATAGAGATTGTGAGTGGTGGGACCTGAATGGCGCCTGCATGGGGAAAATCACCCAGGCACTCCAGGACTGCAGATGAGACCGTCTCTATCAAGTCACCAGGAATCAAGCTTGTGTCTCTTCCTCTTGGTTCGCCTTTCTCAGTGGTTCAGTTCACACAGTACTTAATTATTCACTTAATTAAGAGTGATTAATTAATCAATTAATTAAGAAGAGCCGAGGTGGCGCAGAGGTTAGAGGCAGTACTGCAGGCCACTTTAGCTGACTGTGATCCGCAGGTCAGCGGTTCAAATCTCACCGGCTCAAGGTTGACTCAGCCTTCCATCCTTCCGAGGTGGGTAAAATGAGGACCCAGATTGTTGGGGGCAATGTAAATATACATTGCTTACTGGTGTAAACTGCTTAGAGAGTGCTTGCACTGTGAGGCGGTATATAAATCTCACAAATAAACTTGAAGATCTGGAGGATGTGATCTACACGATCCATGGAGCTTGATTAATGTTAACCTTATTTTGTGCTTCGGCCAGAGGTGGTATGCTGCCAGCTCGGTCCGGTTCAGGCGAACCGTAATGCCGTCCTATTTAGCCACATTTTTGTGGCTGTGCACATGCACGAAAGGCATGCGTACGAGTAATGAGCATGCGCGGGAGGCTGTGCGCATGTGCGCTCACATTTGCAAACTAGTCGGGAAGGTAAGTGAAAACCACCCCTGGCTTCGGCATATTGTGCAAAATAATATTTCACTGGCAACAGCAGAGAAGCGGATTGCCGCCGTTGCCTTCTTCTTTTCAAATCCCCAGACAACCTAGGGTTCTAGGATTTTTTGGGTGGCTTCCATATATAATCTATTGGAGAGCCAGTTTGGTCTAGTGGTGAAGGCACCAGGCTAGAAACCGGGAGATCGTACCGTAGGCCGTGAAAGCCAGCCGGCTGACTTTGGGCCAATCACCAGGAGACTATGAGTTCTAGTTCTGCCTTAGGCATGAAAGCTGCCCAGGTGACATTGGGCCAGTCCCTCTCTCTCAGCCCAATTCACTTCACAGGGTTGTTGTGGGGAAAATAGGAGGAGGAGGAAGGTGTGTTGGATATGTTTGCCGCCATATTATTTATTAAATTGGGGGGGGGGGAAGCTCATGTACTGGAAAACAAAACTCACCTCATCTTTGTAACAATCATCTTTTGGTTCAAGACCTCCTCCTGAGAAGAGTTACACACCTGAAATTAGAAAGCTTTGTTATTATTCAAAATATGCCAGCAACACTAATTAGACCAAAGAAAATTTGGAGACCTTGAAAAAACAGAATTAAGCTTTCTCTCACCCCAACAGTTTGTGCTGCTGTACCATATGCTGTCCATAAAGTTACCTCAAACAACATTCCTATCGAACGTTAGAGGAAACTTCTAGACTTTAGCAATAGAAACCAATGATCCTGAGCCATGTTTTGCAACCTTGGCAACTTTAAGGAGGTGTGGACTTCAATTCCCAGAATTCGTCAGCCAGCATTCTGGGAATTGAAGTCCACAAATCCTACGGATGCCAAGGTTGAGAAACACTGACCCGGAGAAGTAGTGGGTACCACTGCACTGTGTATATATTAAAGCAGAAGAACAAAGTAAGGCTGAAATTGGAGAAGCTTCGATTTGGACAGCAGCACTAAACGAGCCGAGGTGGCGCAGTGGTTAAATGCAGCACTGCAGGCTACTGCTAGTTCAGCAGTTCAGCTGTTCAAATCTCACTGGCTCAAGGTTGACTCAGCCTTCCATCCCTCTGAGGTCGGTAAAATGAGGACACGATAGCAGTCTTCCAATATTTGAGGAGCTCCTGCAAAGATGAGGGGGGTCAAACTATTTTCCAAAGCACCAAAAGCAAGGCAAGAAACAATGGATGGAAACTAACCAAGGAGAGAAGCAACCTAGCAAACTAAGGAGAAATTTCCTAACGGTGAAAGCAATCAACCAAAGGAACAGAAGTTGCCTTCAGAAGTTGTGGGTGCTCCATCACCGAAGGCTTTCAAGAAGAGACTGAACAGCCATTTGCCTGAAATGGTATAGGGTCTCTGCTCATGCAGGGGGTTGGACTAGAAGACCTCCAAGGTCCCTTCCAACTCTGTTCTATGTTCTATATATCTATTCTATATATTCTATTCTATTCTATTCTATATATCTATTCTATGCTCTATGCTCAAAATCGGGGTTACAGATACAGGACCTGCAACTCTCCAGTTTTTCCACAGCAGAGCTATTTCAACTTCCACTCTAATCTGAAATAATCCCTGCACGCACGTCTCCAACCCAAAACAACTGAGCTGGATCCAACGGAAGAATTCTCTGCCTGGCTCTTTAGTTTCACCCACTCCAAATGCCCATCGTGAAAAGGAAAGTGGAACTCATGACTGGCCATCCCCACCCAACAAGTTCTAGAGAAGTTGACTGTTTTGTAGTATTACCCTGTAAAAAAAAAATTATGAAACTCTTTGGAGTTTGAACAAAGGAATGACAGAAAGCAGGCCTTTGGCCCTTTCTCAGAAAACAGCCTTGTACATACCGTACAAAGCTAGTAACTTCTGGAATTTGGTTGATTTCCGTCATCTCATTTAATGAATCAGAATCATGTTAGCTCGTTCCTTACCCTCCCAATTTTTGCAAAGCCTTCTGGTGAACTGGCATAAAAGAGAAAAAGTGGGGAAAGGATGGAATTGTGGGGAAAGCATTTCTGGGTTTTTTTTAAAAAATGCATTTGTTTTGGGACTTTGGCAGAAAATTGCTGAAAGAAGAAACTACTCTGCTAGCAATTCTAATTCAGACATTTCAAATCAGGGAGAAAACTCGAAGGAGCTTATTGGGAAATGCAGGAACTGGGCACTGACGGTACCAATTAAAATCCAGAATCAATTCAGAAGGGAATCAAACCAAACAAATAAAAACCTACACATACAATCCATGCCAGGAACCAAAAAGTATTTTAAATATGCAAAGGATCATGTTCTAAACAACAGTGTGCAAACTTATGGGTATTTCTCATATTTCTCTAGTAAATTCAGTGATATTTATTCTCAAGTTCTGGTGTACACAAAGAACTTCTTGGACATCTGGTACAAAGAGTTAATTACAAAGAAGGGACAAAGTCGTTGGCATCTTTTCTCTTAAATTATATGCAAGTTTGCATATGTATGCATTGTATGTAGAATGCAATGACAGATAGGAATTTTCCTATCAAGAGGCGATTTAGGATCTTGCTTCCCTGAAGTCATTCGTACTTAGAAAATAAAACCGAGATTCAATTCTAATTAACAAAATATTTATTTTAGTACAAAAGTAACAAAAGAATAAACCTTTAATAAGCTACATCTTCTCAGCTAAGGATTTCACGTCTGCCTCGGGCGAGGCTTCGAAGAAGAAGAAAAGTAGGAGGAGACAAACTCCTGGAATGCACGCATGCGTAGTGAAACATATCACATGTCTGCTTGATTAGGAAATACAATAAACCTAGAAATAGTAGAGATGCACAACTGGCAATTTTCACATCGTGACATGCAAGATGTGTACAACTATGTATTTCCACCACTAACGGTAATGCACATGCATTATAAAACTTTATAAAGAATTCTATCCCACTGCGAATACATGTCATCCGTCTAATAAAGGCTGCTGGAGTTTCATAATTTAGGATTTAGCCTAGTTTTAAGGTATAAAAACACTACAGAAAAGTCAATTCATTGTCCAAACAACTTCCCAGATTAGAGCTATGATGAAACAAGAATTTCAATTTCAAGTTATGTCAATCCAGCTTTGCCCCAGCTACTACCGTCTTCAGATGACAATACTCGGAACGCATAAACCACTGGCAAAGCTACTCAGGAGGGTAGACATGTACCCACAATTATATCCAAAGAATTCTAGATGACTAAGTGTTTTGTCTCTCTATTTTACCATATTGTAAACATCTATATTTTTTTCCTCTCCTGTAAAATATATTAACACAGTTGGTATTTCTGCTCACTGGAATTCTCTGATGCTGAATTTGTTTACCTATAGTACATCTTCCTTCTTTCTCACCTTTTTAAAAACATACATCAGTGGAATCAAGGAAATTATTGTAAGGATCTAACTCTGCATGGTAGAAAAAGTACACAAATTATAGGGAAAAAATAAATATAAGAGAAATTCTCCCCTCTCCAAAAGGTATGTGTGGAAGTCATGTAAGACCTCATACATGGGGTATGATATAATACAGTGTTTCCCAACCTTGGCAACTTGAAGATGTCTGGACTTCAACTCCCAGAATTCCCCAGCCAGCGAATGCTGGCTGGGGAATTCTGGGAGTTGAAGTCCAGACATCTTCAAATTGTCAAGGTTGGGAAACACTGATATAATATATAGTATTGTTAGCATCTCTCTACTCTGAACACTTAAAGGAAGGTGGAGTGTATATATTATTCTAATAGAGATTTCTAACTGACAAGGGATAGGCACATAGGCGGTTTTTGGAGGGGGGGGAGAATACAGAAAGTTTACAGATTTGCAGTTAAATTTCCTAGTCCCTTCCCAAAATAGGGTGATTATTTTTGCTTTGTAGACAGTTCTGTAAGGCTGTTTAAACTGAGGAATGATATGCCAAAGGAATGAACGCAGATGATGAAAAGGCAATGGGCAGAGAAAGTTTGCATGCATGGCTAGAGATGGAAGGAAAAATCTGGTGATTTTTCACACGAACCTATCTTATTTTTGCATTTTTGAATCAAAACTTTCTTCAAAACGTACAGTATTTTGCAATGAAGTTTGTAAACAATAATAATAATAATCCAAGAAAGAGTGGCACAAAAAAATAGTAAGAAAAATTGTTTGTAAAAAAAATGGGTGTGCATTAAAATACATATATACTTTTTTTTTGTAGCTCAGCATGTTGTACAAATCCAAACTGGTTAGATTATAGTTCAATGCACTGAGAGCACTAAGAACATGGTTTAATTTATTTATTTATTTGTGACATTTATATACCGCCTCACAGTGCAAGCACTCTCTAAGCGGTTTACACCAGTAAGCAATGTATATTTATATTGCCCCCAACAATCTGGGTCCTCATTTTACCAACCTCGGAAGGATGGAAGGCTGAGTCAACCTTGAGCCGGTGAGATTTGAACCGCTGACCTGCGGATCATAGTCAGCTAAACTGGCCTGCAGTACCCCACTCTAACTGCTGCGCCACCTCGGCTCTTAATTTCAAAATCTAGCAGAAGACTAGTGTGTGAACCCAACCACAGTGGTCCTGGAGGCCAACCAGATGCCTCGTAGCATCCCTCACCGAGAATCGGAGCCCCTTCTCACAAACAGACCTACCAGCTTCCAATCCAACCCATGATACAATTTGGCAACGTCCGGATGGAAAGGCCCATTAAAACCATCCAAATTCGCTGAAACCCCCCACATACAAAAGGGGTTCTCTTTCCCCCATTTCTTCTGGCAGAAGCATTTCCTGGCACCCTGATCCTGGGTCCAGCATTGCTTTGATGCAGAACTATAAGCCCACAGACCCTTTATAGATGTACAAAAAAAACAACAACAACAAGGAAAGTATTTCTGATCAATGGCTGCAAAGGACTTGACAGTAGAGAGGTTTTGGGACCTGTCATTATTTCTAAGAGCTGCATAATTAGCCCTGGAGTTTTGAAAAGCTTGGAAGTCGTGCACCGCAATGTTCTTGAGAGAGAACATGGGCCAGCTTTTACTAATTGGACGGATTGTCTAACTGGTGCCAACAGCATTCAGGGCAACAGGGCCCAGCTGCTAGACATGGCAGCTCACACCTCCCAGAGAGAGAGAGAGAGAGACCAGTCTCCCCAGGGCAAGTGTGTGGACTTTGTCTTTGGGCATGTGCAAACAGAAGCATAAAAAAGCCACACACACACACACAAAAAGGGGGGGGGGAAATCCGAGAAGTGCTGTTTTTCTTAAAAACAAACATTAAGCTTCTAGTCCTTAAGCTTAGAGGAAGGAAACCAGTTATTCAGGTGAAGCAGCAGTGATAAATGAGCTACCTTCTGCTTCTGCGCGTGATTAACAACAAAGTTTTAAACTGCTAGAAAAAATGCAACCTGTCGAAAAGTAAAATCTTGTGGTATATATTTTGAAACAGAGATGGTCTAACCATTCTCTAGGAAGACTGAAATTTGAATTCGCACAGTATATACTACTTAAGCCTACGCTGGTTAAATAACTGCTGTGTTCACACAACAAGCCATTGCACGCACTAAAAAACCATTGAATGCCTCATACGAGGATTCAATATAAAATAACATACTATGGCAGGGGCTGGGTTCGCACAAAATACTAAACCATAAAGTATCCAACATTTTAGCTTAGTTGAGTAGAATAGAATAGAATAGAATTCTTTATTGGCCAAGTGTGATTGGACACACAAGGAATTTGTCTTTGGTGCATATGCTCTCAGTGGACATAAAATAAAAGATACGTAATAAGAATCTAACCAGAGTGCAAAAAAATAAAAAAATAAAAGGGAATACGTCTTGACCAAAGAAATACTTCAACACATTTTTGAGAGTTCTATATTTTCCTTACCAAAACAGTGTTTAAATGCCTAAATGAAATTGAGTTTACAGGAGATGTAAATGTGTAGGAGAATCATAGTTAAGTAGCTTTTCTTCCATTTCTCTCTGGAGAAAGTTCTACTCATGAGAAACTAGCTAACACATCGGAGGAATCTCTCCCCTAAAACTCTCCTCGCTGTCATGCTAAGTTTGTACCTGTGGAGAACCAGGCATGTACGTTTCTTCCAGTCTGAAAAGTAAACCTAACCTAAGCCACATTTGGATACAATGCTTCACGTTAAACCAGGGCCCCCAAACTTGGCAACTTTAAGACTTGTGGACTTCAACTCCCAGAATTCTCCAGCCAGGCTGGAGAATTCTGGGAGTTGAAGTCCACAAGTCTTAAAGTTGCCAAGTTTGAAGACCTCTGCGTTAAACTGTGATTCGGCATTGCAGCAATTCTAAATTCCGTGTGCTCCTCTCTTCTCCCCAGTTGCAGCTTTGAAGAAAGACAGCTTTCACTTCCGCTTTTTGTAAGAATAGCAGAAAGAGAGAGCGTATTATTAAAATGCTTTAAAAAAACAACAACAACCAAAAGCAGGAAGCAAGAAATACTCTGTGAAAAGAAGGGCCTTTTTGAAGCAAGGCGAAGCCTGTTTAGTAGTCTGGACTCCTGTGTTCAGCAATGGACTTCTGAAAGTCCACCATCTTGAATGCGAGCCTAGCGTTCTTGCGAACGTGGTTCGTGCACTGAGCTGCCCTAAGTAATAGCTGCCGACAGACTCTTCAAAGATTCTTCCAATTCGGCCTTCCGGTGGCACCGCGAGCTTCGCTGGACGCTCTTTATGGGCGCTCCACTCCAGGCTCCGTAAAAGCTGCCAGATAAGCCACATCAGCTGTCTGGTGGCTTGGAAACTCCTGTCCCGGGCAAAGGGAGGGGAGAAGAGCAGATGGGCAGAGGTAGAGCCCCCCCTAACACCCCAGAAGAAGCTCTGGGGTGCGAAGGGCGAGGGCTCCCTTGAAGCCTGTCACAGCTCCGGACCTGGAATGCCTCTGCTAACTTTTAGTGGAGCAAGAAGCCGCGACCATCTCTGCTGGTAGCAAATGGTTTTATTACTTTATTACTCTAAACAATGCAGCAGACGGAACATACCAGGAGAATCTAAAAGCAAGTATTTTTACCTAACTCCGGTGTTGCTTTTTGGATTATTTGGGAAGCAACAAAGTAGCTAAAGATGACGCTTGGAATTTGAAAGGCGTGGAGAAAGCGAAAGCTACTGAAGCTAATGAGAGTTCTGATTGTTAACAGATGTTGGTGAGAACTCCTCTTGTTTTTTGCTCTCTTCTTGGATGAACTTTGTTTTTTGGCTATACAGAATTAATACAAATTGAAGATGTCTTTAAAACTGGCAAAGAATGCTTCTTTTAAAGGAATAGGAAAAATTGAAAATCTTCCCACAAATATTGTTAATTTGCATGACTTTGCCCCCCCAACACAGCCTCTTACATTGGAAAAATGGCAGCAAATTATGAAAGATATGCAGAAAGAAATTGTTTTAGTAGTTAACAAAAAAATTACTGAAATTAATGGAAAAATTACTGAAATTAATGAAAAAATACAAGCTGTCTCAGAGGAGTTTGTTTCTCAGACTCAACAAACCAGAGACAATGTGGAATCTGTATTTAAAGCCTTGGCAGTTAATATGGACTTATTGGGACAGGACGTGACTCAAATTAAACAGTCTACTGGGACTTTGGTTGAAAAAGTAACTGAGATCCAGAATAAAATTGATGGAACTGAGGCAGAATTAACGATGTTTCAATATAAAGACATGGAATTTGCCTTACGGCTACGGGGGGCAAAAGAAAATAATAAAGAAAATTTAAAGGAAAAGATCCTGGATGCATTGGTGAAGCTCTTGGGGGAAAGAAAAGTTGAATTGGAATGGCAGATTGAAAAAGTATTCCGGGCTAATTCTTGGTTTGCCAGAAAAAATCATTTACCAAGAGACATTGTAGTATATTTTACCACAAGGACACTGCGAAATCGAATCTTACAGGCGACTTATAAAAACAATCTTAAGGTCGAAGAACAAGAGGTTCTGATGTTTAAGGAAATTCCTCCAAAAATATTAAAAGCACGTAAAGGTTATACTTTTCTGGTGGCAGAATTAAAAAAGCAACAGATACGATATAAATGGGAAATCCCGGCTGGACTATCTGTTACCTTTAGGGGGAAAAGATACAGACTTATTACGATCTGTGAAGCAAAAGATTTTTTTGCCAACGTGTTAAAGGTTGAGAGACCAAAGTCACCAGAAGACAAAAGAAATGAGGAACAGAAAGGAATCCTGAAAAGTCAAGAAGAACCAAAGGACCCAAGACAAGTTAAAGAGGTAAAGATTGAAAGTGAAGAAGACAAAAGATATGAGGAAATTAAAGAAGAGGGAGAGGAATACTGGTGGTTTTCACAACAGAAAGGAACTCTGAAAAGTCAAGAAGATACAAAGGATTTAAGACAGATTAGTGAAGTAAAGGTTGAAAGCGAAGAAGATTCAAATTACCAATTTCAGTCCTCAACTTCTCCAAATGAAGCAAGAATGGATAAACATATCTTCAGATGCCAACTTAAAGAAATATTTAAGGGGAGAAGAATTGAGAATTGACGTTTTACTAATAGTAGGATAATGTAAAAGAAATAAGAATAAAGTTTAAATGTATATATGAGGCTGTTTAAGTTTACAGAAATTAGATTACAAGATTACTTATGGGGAATAATTATAGAAGGTAAAGTAATGTAATAGAGATTAAATTGGTTTAAATAATAAGATTAAATTAATTTTACAGTTTGGGGAATAAGAATAGAAGATAGTTAATGTAATAGAGATTAAATTGGTAGAGAATAAGATTAAAATTATATTAGAGGTGGAAATAAGTATAGGTTGTAATCTAATGTAATAGAGATCAAATGAATGTGATGTTGTTAAATATTTTTAGATTTGGTTAAGTTGGTTTGGAATTTAATAATTGCTGCCAGGTGTTGGTGGCATAAAACTGTAAGAGGAAGACTTATTTAAAATTAATATTGTAAAGGGCAAAAATTTTAGAACATGTTAAAGATTATTTAAATGATATTCCTGATAAAGGAGAAGATGAATGGACTAAAATAGATGAGGAAGGACATATTTCAACTTAATTTTTTGTTTAATTTACTGTATAAGGAGTTAAGAGTTTTTGATATTTGGAAGTTAATAATTTGTTAGCATATTTTAGTTTTGCATTTGTGTAAACTATATTATACCCTGTGTATGTTCTGGGAAGTCCAGGGAGGGGAAGGGATGGGGAGGAGGGGGAGGGGGAGGGTTGGGGTTAGGGGGAAAGGGGGGGAGAAAAGAGAAAAATGCTTGTACTTTGTACTAATAAAACTTTTTGAATTAAAAAAAAAAAAAGATTCTTCCAATTCTTTTCCAACGTGCATCACAAACACCGAAAGCCAAGCCAGCTTGTGGCTTGAGGAATCAACTCCCTTTCGGGATAGTTACCAATTACTCACCCACCCAGTAGTAAAACAGCATAAGGATATAACAGTTTTAAACAGGACGAAAATTATCAGGGCCTTTGACTGCTTGCAACGATTTCAGTTTTGCTATATTTCTGTTCCTAAAATAATAATCTGGATTCACACCATACGCTGAATTATAAATAAGCCACAGAGGTGGATCTCCATCAGTAGCTGGAGCATAAACCTAGATAACCGTCATATTAAAATTTATCCTGAATGCCATATTGATAGTATTCAGTCACTGACTGCATTGTACCTATTTATGCCAGTATTTCTCAAGCTTTGCAACTTTAAGATGGGTGGACTTCAACTCCCAGAATTTCCCAGCCAATCTAGCTGGCTGGGGAATTCTGGGAGTTGGAAGTCCACCCATCTCAAGTTGCAAAGCTTGAGAAACACTGATCTATGCTATAACCTTCTTAGGAAAACAATACTATTCCCCCTTTTTTTAAATGTCCCGAATAGTAAAAATGTAATTATAGGCCACATGAATCAGAAATAAGTTCTCAATCAGAGTCAATGGTAGTGACTTACAACCTGCGCTCTCTCTCTCCCTGGCTGAAAGTATTGTGTGGGTGCCACACTAGATTCAGAGAAAGGCAATGGGATTGATAAGGTGACTATGAAGAGCTGGTTCAACCTTAAGACTGACAGGCCATACGAAAGATCTAGCACAGGGGTCCCCAAGCTTGGCAACTTTAAGACTTGTGGATTTCAAGTCCGCAAGTCTTAAAGTTGCCAAGTTTGAAGACCTCTGATCTAGCACTTACAAGGCTGGGTTCACATCTAGGCTCTCTCCTTCCAGCAGGCCTCAATATAATGGATTTAAGTTATCAGAAGGCACATTCCGACGGAATGTCAGGGAAAAGTTGGTAATAATGCCGTATAAGCAGTTGGCAAGGAAACCAATAATTAGTCATAAGTCACTTTTTTCATTGTAACTTGGAGCAGTTGCTAAACAAATGGTTGTAAGTCAAGGACTGCCTGCATTCTATTTCTTGTCCAAGGACTCTGAAGAGAAAGGAAATGCTACTGTGATGATGAGTGTCCACAAATCTCCCAAGAGGCTTGCCAAAATTGAGTAATAGTAGCTTTCATCTCAAAATTTCTGTCTCAAATATCTGGAAAACTTTTAATAGACCTCCAAATTCTGGTTAATCCCCACTCGAATTTATTTATTTTATTTATTTATTTTTGTCAAGTACGTGTTGGTAATATACACAGATATAACATTGTTTATATACATAAGATGAGTATTGATAAGAGGGAACATTAGGACAGGGACGGTAGGCACGCTGGTGCACTTATGCACGCCAAAGAACATCCACAAGTATTGCCACAGTACCACCTAACCATTTCCAGGTTTATTCAAATGTTTATTTGTATATATTTCTACAGCTGGAGAAATTTTGTAGAACTCGGATATCAATCTGTACAAATAAAATTACAGCCTTATATCTAAAAATTGTTCTGCCTTGGACTCCGGTGCTAAAGCTGTAATTCTGTCCGAAAGACTTCCATCAAAGTCGCAGGGATGCAGAAGTTCTCATGACAAGTAAATCTTGTTGCCTCAAGTCTTTTTTTCAATGCAATTTTCCCATTGCAAAGCTTTAAGACTTGCTCATGAATATCATAATATTTGGTAATACCCAGTGCTCTATGGAAAACACTGATGAAAGGGGATCTGGAGCGATGCTTTCAGGAATCCCTGTTGAAATCATGAAACCAGTAGCATGATTCTCTAGTCTATAAAACGGCCGTGCTCATTGCACTTCAAAATACTGTTAA
The DNA here is from genome assembly GCA_023053685.1 of Diadophis punctatus similis. NCBI lineage: Eukaryota > Metazoa > Chordata > Lepidosauria > Squamata > Dipsadidae > Diadophis > Diadophis punctatus. The sequence goes on along the minus strand of JALIGW010000004.1, from coordinate 4,722,291 downwards.
CAGAAATTTGAACTCCATAATCTGGATTTGCTGCAAAGAAAACAATGGATCTCATAACGTTAAACAAACACAAAGATTCTGGACAGTTATAGCCCAGGGCTTTCTTTGGAAGGATGCCCACCTGCTTAGGAAATAGAATATATATATATATATGTGGATATATATATATCCACAAATGGGAAGGATTAGAGAGAAGAGCAAACAGGATTCTGCTAAATCACTGTATTGTAACTATTTTGTCCTCCAAGTGTTGTGGTAAAGTGAGACTGGAGCCCAACCATGGGAATTGCTTATTACCAGGGAGTGTTGTTTAGGACATTGGGAGTTGTTTTGGGGTGTATTGTTTTTTGTGTGTTTTTATTACTGTTCCTGGGAGCCACCCACGGTTATTGCGTATTAGATAGACAGAGCAGTTACGATGTGAATAAACAGACATTTTGGAAAGTACCCACAAAACATTTTGAAAATTCCAAAAGTGCCACCAGACTCAGCACGCACTGTATGCAGGCCTAACCAATATTTAAAGCAATTACCGGTAGTTGACCGACACTTAAAGGAAATAGGGAAATTTGAGATGGAGAAACAGGATTTTTAACCTCATTCTTACCTACTGTTTCTAATTATCTTCCTGCTTTAACTTTTTTTGTCCCACCCTGGATTAAGCAGGATAAGGTGAATAACTACTCTCTGAAGACATATTTCTTTAAAAACAGATTCAGTGACACACACCTGAAGTAATTTGTCAGTATCATGTACAGGAAAAAAATCATGGTGATTTTATAGCTTCACCTCTTCATAATTATCTGCATTAAAAGCATCATTTTGTTCCCACTCCTGTTTTTTTTTTTTTTTTTTTTTTTTGGAAATCTAAATTTCTATTCAGGCCTATGTGAGCTAAGTTGTATACATAACCATTTGGAAAATAACTTTCATCCTTCTATAATTTTCTCTGTTGGGAGCTAGAAACATTGGCCAGCTGTGTCTGAGCTCAAAAGCTAAGTAAGTTGACAAGCAGGATGCATATAAATAAAATAATAAAAAGATTTTATTTCTGAATTGCTTAAGTTATTTAAGATATGATTTTGCTATTGATATGAAGTTACATTGTTTTATTTTTAAACCATGTATATTGTTTGCTTGAACCAGCCTAAAAATACTTGAAATCATAAATACAATACATACAACAATGTGGATAATACCACTTTATAAAGCCTTGGCAAGACCACATTTGGAATACTGCATTCAGTTTTGCTCGCCACAATGCAAAAAGGATGTTGAGATTCTAGAAAGAGTGCAGAGAAGAGCAACAAAGATGATTAGGGGACTGCAAGCTAAAGTATATGGAGAACTGTTGCAGGAATTGGGTATGTCGAGTGTAATGAAAAGAAGGACTAGGGGAGACATGATAGCAGTCTTCCAATATTTGAGGGGCCAACCTCTTCTCCATAGTGGATGGAGCTAACATCCAAGGATGGGATGACACCGTCCATTCAGCCAATGAGGACTGAGTCTGTCAAATTGTAGCTCTCCGCCTCTGCCTCCATTCCCCCCCCCCTTTGATCTAAAATTTGACAGACTCAGTCCTCATTGGCTGAATGGGCCGTGTCATCCCATCCTTGGATGTTAGCTCCAACCTACAAGAAGAGGCGTATCAGGTAAGACCAACGCCTCTTCTCCAAAGCAGCTGAAGGCAGGACAAGAAGCAAAGGATGGAAACTGATCAAGGAGAGAAGCAACCTGGAATTAAGGAAAAAATTTCCTGATAGTTAGAACAATTAATCAGTGGAACAGCTTGCCTCCAGAAGTTTTAAGTGCTCCAACACTGGAGGTTTTTAAGAAGAGACTGGACAACCATTTGTCTGAAATGGTATAGGGTTTCCTGCCATGGGAAGGGGATTGGACCAGTGGTGGGCTGCTACCGGTTGGCCCCAATTCAGGCGAACCAGTAGCGGCAGCGGTGGGAGGCTCCGCACACCCGCCCGTACGTCATTACGGACGATCTGTGCATGCGCAGAAGCAGCGCGCGCACATCTCCGAACCAGTAGCAAAGATAAGTGAAACCCATTACTGCAGTGTTTCCCAACCTTGACAACTTGAAGATGTCTGGACTTCAACTCCCAGAATTCCCCAGCCAGCATTTGCTGGCTGAGGAATTCTGGGAGTTGAAGTCCAGACATCTTCAAGTTGCCAAGGTTGGGAAACACTGCATTACTGGATTGGACTAGAGGACCTTCAAGGTCCCTTCCAACTCTGTAAATTCTGCATTCTGTAAAAGCAATTACATATGCATATTTTACAAGATAAGTAATTAGGAGGTGTCTTTCTGGGTAACTCAGTTTACACACACACACACACACACACACACACACACACACAAATCTTTTCCTGTCACCTCTAAGACATGTGATGAAAGAGAGCTTATGTATTAGAATTCACAGGCAGTTACTTTCACAGAAAACTGAGAAAAAGGCCCCCCTCCTTAGGATCCCGATCCAAGCAGATTGCTTGGATAAAATGTTGAAATAGATTTCAGGTGTAGACTATCCCTCTTCACCAAAGCAAGCCATCTCTCCTCTGCAATGGATATCTTTATGAGTGGGAGAGAAACGCTGGGACTCCCAAAAGCTGTGAGTGTTCAGTGGTTTACTATGCAAATTAGACACCAGGTGACTTAAGTGTTGGCAGAATCTGATCAGAGGGCAGGAACTGTGGTGTAAATCAAGAGTTAGCATTTGAGCCCAAGCCAATGGCCCAGTTCCCTAACACTTCTATTAAGAAGTATCCAAGGACTGGCTTGATAGGCTGAATCATTTCAGGTCTTGAGTTACTGACCTGTCCCCAATGGCAATCTTCTGCTGGCTGTGGATAATGGGACTGCATGTAGCCTTTGACTTACGACAACAAGTGAGCCTCATATGTGGGTATATGTATAATTTTTTATTTTTTGTCAAGTTTATGTAGTGCATATTGGAGGTGGTGACCCTTGGAGAGCTGTATGCAACCAAATTTCATTTTAATGTAAGCCGATTAGTGTACATTCAAAGTGACAATAAAGTTAATCTAAGTCTAAGCCCAAAAATTCTATTGCCTAAGCGAGATATTTGTTAAGTGAATTTTGCCCCATTTTACGGCCTTTCTGGCCACAGTTGTTAAGTTAAATCGCTGTTGTTGCTAAGTTAGTAACACCCTTGTTGAGTGGATCTGGCATTGACTTTGCTTGTCAGAAGGTCACAAAAGGTGATCATGTGATCCTGGGGCATTGCAATCATCAGAAATATGAACCAGTTCCAAGCATCTGACTTTTGATCACATGACCAAGGTTGCTGCAATGGTTGTAAGTGTGAAAAACGGACATCAGTCACTTTTTTCAGTGCTGTTGCAACTTCAAATGGTTACTAAATGAACTGTTGTAAGTTGAGGACCAGTTTTATATATCTATATAATCTATTTTATCTGTATAATCTGTCTAATCTATCCGCACATAGTTAATTGGAAGGTGCTAGGAGCAGTTTGACCCAAGCAACAAGCTTTGAGGTAGTTTTAACACCATGAGCCATGGTGGTGCAGTGGTTGGAGTGCATTAAGTTGTCTTTGAGCAGTAATGGTCCATTCTGGTTACACTTACATAAAGTGAAAAAACTGTGTTAGCCATATAGTGCAAATTAGTATGCATACATTTATTATTAAATTAGTATATTGTGCAAATAAAATGGTTAGCCAGTGTAGTGTTTAAGCTGATGGGTTGGGACAGAGAAGCTTCACATCTGAGTTCATCCTCAGCCACAGAAGCTCACTGAGGGTAATCACACTTTATTTATTTATTTATTTATTTATTTATTTATTTATTTATTTATTTATTTATTTATTTATTTATTTATTTATTTATTTATTTATTTATTTATTTATTTATTTATTTATTTATTATTTGTGAGATTTATATACCGCTTCACAGTGCAAGCACTCTCTAAGCGGTTTACACGAGTAAGCAATGTATATTTATATTGCCCCCAACAATCTGAGTCCTCATTTTACCTACCTCGGAAGGATGGAAGGCTGAGTCAACCTTGAGCCGGTGAGATTTGAACCGCTGACCTGCGGATCACAGTCAGCTAAAGTGGCTTGCAGTACTGCCTCTAACCGCTGCGCCACCTCGGCTCTCTTTCTCAATCCAACCTACCTAACAGGGTGGTTTTGGGGACGGATGCGGGAGACAGGAGCATTATGTTAACTTCAGTTCCTAGAGAAAATGTGCGCTATAACTCCAACCAACCAACCAGAAAATGCTTCAAAAGACAGAAGGGGCCGCTTAACCATGGCTGGCGGATCAGTTGAGCTGATCGGGAGCTGCCTCTCCTTCTCTCTCTCTGCGCGCCTGGAGGTGTTTCTTGCACACTCTTGCCAGCCCCAGCCCTGCCGCGGAACCAGGCAACCTCGCAGCCGGGGCCTCTTGTGGAGTCCCGATCCAGACACCCAGAGAGATAGAATGAGAGGCAGCTCCCAATCAGCTCAGCTGATCCACGGGTCGCGGTTAAGGGGCCCACCTGCCATTAGCTGACAGGGGAAGGGAAGGGCTGCCTCCTGTGCTGGCCACGCCCACCTTCACTAGGTCTTATTTTTGGGGGAGGACTTTTTTTAGCGCATGCACTCAAAAGCATGGTAGGTCTTATTTCCAGGGTAGGTCTTATTTTCGGGTAAACACTGTTTTTATTTTATACAAGCCAGACAACTAGTCTGTCGAGAAGAAAGGTTTTAATCACACCCTTGTTGACTGTGCTATTCTGCCTGCAGGATATATTTTTTTTGAATATCCTTTGGGGATTTCCCCCCTCCCCAAAATGAGCAATGGTGTCTGTTCTCAGTTGGTAGCAGTGCATTCCACGCCACCATCTAAGAATTCAACCTCCCCGGGAGCAATGCTAGATCTAACTGGCAGTGCCACAGCAGGGCATGAAGAAGGGAAGACGATACAGCAAGCCCTAGCCAGCATTTGGCTCTGCTGGCTTAGAGAAGGAGGTTAATTCAGTCTCCATGTTGGCACCCCTGTTTCCATTAAGCATGCAAATGATGTTCCCTTTTCTACAACCACATTTCTACTTTGGTTTCCCTCAGGGAGGCTACAGTCAGTGCTGCTTTGTGGGATACACAATTTAAAAGTCACCACAATCAGGCAAACTACTATGGCCAGAACGATGGAGGAAAATAAAATTGTCAATTTTGCTGAAAAAGCAGTGCATCTTCTAGGCCAGGGGTAGACAACTATGGCAACTTTAAGACCTCTGGACTTCAACTCCCAGAATTCCTGAGCCTGCCATGGCAGACTCAGGAATTCTGGAAGGCCAGAGGTCATAAAGTTGCCCACCCCTGGCCTAGACAGTTATGGGGCAGACCTTTAAAACATGTACCTGAGATATGGATGCATCACAAGCAAAACCACAAATGAAAAGGATACTTCATTTCTTTGCTTTTTCCAGTATTTTAAAGCAAGCAATGTAACCTGTTAAAAATTCTTTTGATTACTTTGAACGTGCCTATTTATTTTCTGAACAGATGCTTTCTCAGCATCACATAGTTAATGTAAACAGACCATGTTTTAACTGGTCCTCAGACGGATCAAATGTTCTTCCTTCCATACAACGTATTTATATCAGGCTAGAAAATATGAAATATGCAGGACATGGCAGAATAAACCATATTTTTTCTGACTCAGAACAGCTTTGTTACACCTGCCTGGAGGAACAAAAAAAAAGGTTGACCCTCTGACACAACAATCCACTACAGCAAGGGTTTCAAATGCAAGACCCGGGGGCCGGATCCGGCACGCAAGGTACTTAGAACTGGCCTGCAGGGCTGCCCTGGAAACAGCGAAGGACTGGCCCATGGTACCTCTGCCAGCGAAAACGGAGCTCAGGAAAGGGCTCTGTTTTCGCTGGCAGAAGGTTGCAGGAGGCCATTGCAGTCGAAAACGGAGCTCAGGAGCCTGTTTTCTCTGGCAGAGTGCTGAGGCCACCACAGGCGCCCCTGATGCGAGTGACGTCGAGCTGGCCACGCCCACACCAACCCCCCCCCGAGGTCAAACACAACCCTAATGCGGCCCTCAATGAAATCGAGTTTGACACACCTGCACTACAGGCATAAATGTGCCACCTTCCCTTGATGATCCTTTGGTTCCTTCCCATTCCCTTTTTTGTTTTATATTCTTTTAATTATTTATTTAATTTATTTAAATAGATTTGTATGCCGCCCAACTCCCAGGGGACTCTGGGCCGCTAAATTACAAAAACATTAAATGGAAAAGCTATAGGGTATGCAGAGTGCCAGATTCAAAAAGCAAAATTATTTCAAGCATGCACTCACGTAGCAGCTATCAGGATCCCTCTAGAACAGTGATGGCGAACCTTTTTTCCTACGGGTGCCAAAAGTGCGTGCGCGAGTGCCCACACCCATAATTCAATGCCTGGGGAGGGCGAAAATGGCCTCTTCCACCCCCGCAGAGGCCCTCTGGAGGCCGGAAACGGCCCATTTCCCGACTTCCGGTGGGCCCAGTAGGCCCGTTTTTCGCCCTTCCCAGGCTCCAGAGGCTTCCCTGGAGCCTGGGGAGGGCGAAAACGCTCCTCCGCCCCCCCTGGAGGCCCTCTGGAAACCTAAAATGCCCTCACAGAGCCTCCGTGTGAGCCAAAAATCAGTTGGCCGGCGCACACATGCATGCTGGAACTGAGCTAGGTCAACGGCTCGCGTGCCGGCAGATATGGCTCCGTGTGCCACCTGTGGCACGCGTGCCATAGGTTCGCCATCACTGCTCTAGAACAACTGCACCTGTTCCTGGGTTCACAACTGCCCTCCACAGCTAAGCATGCAATCCAAAATAAAAATAAGCTATGTATGGAAATGACAAAGCCAAGAAGGCCGCACTGTGCCTAATGTTTTAATGTTTATTTAATAAAAATTAATAAAAAATAAAAACCAAAATAAAAATGAGCTTTGTCCAAGGAGTGCGTGAAAAAGGTTACATCATCCATGCCTGTACGCATGCATGTAAATCACATATTTGTTTATTGTATGGACACCCATCTCAAATACAACTCTGGGCAACTCACAACAATAAAAACAAGTAACTACAAAACCATAAGCCATAAAAGCAAAAAGCAAAACCGAAACCTGGTGCCACAATCATCCTTTAAGGAAGTCCTACTACCAGCTCCAGATATTCCCATTCTATCCCACCACTTGGGGGAAAAGCTAGGTCTTTATGGCCTTCCGAACGGCTGGGGGCCTGGTGAGTCACTAGGGGGAGGGGGGCATGTATTCTATAAGGTAAGTGAAGCCGTGGAAAAGGCCCACTCGATGGCAAGACTTCAGGGAAGGGACCTGCAGCGTGCTCACCCGTCAGGCACCAGGAAACAGAATGACACTCTTGAGCCGATCAAAGTTACCTCTTTATTGCTACGTGCCTATTTACAAGAATCTCACCGGACTTTAAACGACATTCTCTCGGGAACAGCCATATAAAGGGCATTCTAGGGGAGTTAAAGCCTGCGTCACTGTGCAAGGACTCTAAGCTTGCCCCTCTCTTCACACCTCCTTCCATTCTAGCTGGAGATTCCACTCACTATCCTATCGGATGTAGTAGGGCAGGCAGATCTCTCAGGGAGAGATGGCCTTGCAAATTTTGCCTTTCAAACCTGGGTCCCTAGCCCTGGGAAATACAAAATGGCAGGCATCACTTCCAACTGCTCGGGTGAGGGCAAAGGGAAGACATGGAGGCCTTCTTAAGTAGATGGGACTAGTGAAGGTAGAATGAGAAGCCTCCCCAATTCTCATTCCAGTAAATGGGTTTTGGGGGACCAGAATCATCCACAATGGCACCCATCGGATTAACAGGCAAACCTCTTTACGGCAGCCATTTTGTGAGAGATGCCACAAGCACCTCCTTTTTCAAACGTGGGCCACAAGGCTTCCGAAAGTAGCTCAAGGACCATACGCTGCTCCCCTGGATCTGCGGAAGGCCCACAAAGAACGGTGACTGGTGTCTCTTTGATAGCTTGAGACGTATTTAGTGAAGTCTAGCATATTCCCCTCCTGTTGCGCAACCCGTGGCATTCGCTCCCATTCTTTCCCTTCGAAACACCTGCCTCTACAGGTCGTATAAAGATTAGAAGGAACACAATGTTTGCAAAGTTATTTCCTTTCCCTAATCTGCAGCAACTTTTTTGTATCTGGAATGAAGGGAGGGGCTGCATTTTTCCCCTTTTTACATAAGAGTCAGAAGAGTGTGTGTTTTAAAAAAAGAAAGAAAGAAAAGAAAAGAAAAGAAAAGAAGGAGTAATCTAATGCATTTCTGGATGGAGGAGGCAGCGATGGCCATTTGCTTACTTTCAAAAAGGACCTGGATAGACTTACCAATTAACTATCTGTCCTAGCTTAATAGATCATCCATTTTCAATATGACCAGGAAGTTGAAAAAGCACTCCGTGCTTCTAGAAACAACAGCTTAAGCCCTGTTGGAAAACTAATACTAGACTAGATACTGATCTGGACAAACAAAACAAATCTTACATAATCCAGTGAATGTCCAATGAAGTTCATTGTGATTTTTTTTCCCCTCTACCTCCAAGGATCTCTGGCCAGTACACATAATCTCAATGTTATTCCATCAATGCAACAATCCTAAGTAGTTTACTAACTACGTAGGAACAAATCACTGGTTCAGTTTCCTAGATACCAAAAAAAAAAAAAAGGCTATACTATTTTTGTGCATCCAAGCCTTGAGACAAACAAGCCTACTTGTTTTCCAAGTCCGAAAGCACACGCTTCCTCGAAATCACAAATCACCCCCTCGCCGAGTCTTTCACTCCAATACATAGTGTGCATAACTTAATAAACACAATCAAAGAGCAGGAAGTTGTAGCAATAATGTTAAAACAATAGATCGATTGTGGACCGCTTACGGTCAGAGTGGCAGGACTGTAACCTTGACGTTCCAAGTTAATCAACAAACAACAACTAAAGCATTAAGCACACCTAGTGCCGGAAGTTCTCTCCGTTTCTAAAGAAAATCTTTGCCTATTTAAATAGGTATTCAAACCTTGGCGTCCGTTTCCACATCAAAACTGAGAGTGTGGTAGGGAAAAAAAGACACCGGATTCTTTAGGAGGAAATCTAGCTCTTCCAAAGAGAACTGACTTGGTTCTAGAGAAATCACAAGGAACTTGGGAAAACGGAAGGAACTGTTTTGCTGAAGTCTAATGACAGTAACAAAACCCAGATTACTCACTGGCTGGCTACACAGATCCATAAAACCCTATAGTTGTATTCAAAAAGCACAATTCCTATTGCCTCAGAATGTGATATACCGTGTTTCCCCGAAAATAAGACCCTGTCTTATATTTTTTTGAACCCTGAAATAAGCGCTTGGCCGTATTGCCATGCACGCAAAAGCCCGATTGGGCTTATTATTAGGGGATGTCTTATTTTGGGGGAAACAAACCAAATATATGGTTAACCCACATCACATTATTCTATTTTAGTGTGCTGTGGAAATCAGCCTTCAGTTCAGGGGAGTTTTACTTCCAAATTAAGTAGGAATATAGTTACAGAGTTTAGTATTAAACGTAAGTTATATTATCCAGAGGGCTCCCTCTTATTTATTTATGCAATTTTTATCCTGCCTTTACTACTTTATAAGTAAGAACATACATAATACTCCTTTATTTCTTCTATTTCCCCCACAACAACAACCCTTCGAGGTGGGTTGGGCTGTGAGAGAGGGATTGGCCCAAAGTCTCCCAGCTGTTTTTTCATGCCTAAGGCAGGACTAGAACTCATTGTCTCCTGGTGATTGTCCCAAAGTCACCCAGCCAGCTTTCATGCCTAAGGCAGGATTAGAACTCACCGTCTCCTGCTTTCTAAACCAGCACCTTGGCCACTACACCAAACTGGCACTCATAATTCTTATAATCTTAAATGATTGTCTACCTGGCATCCAATGGGCTCTATTCTGGACACAGTCCCCAGAGTGAGCTCTAGGATTCCCAGGGAAGACAGGAAACGGATCTGTTTTCTCCTCATTCTCACAGTGCTCTCTACTTTTGGGCAACCTGGGCAATTTAGAGTAGAAGCCACTGAAAAAGATATCCAATCTCTGACTTTCTAAGAATGAAGAACCCACCTGAAAAAAGGAATAGAATAGAATAGAATAACAGAGTTGGAAGGGACCTTGGAGGTCTTCTAGTCCAACCCCCTGCTTAGGCAGGAAACCCTACATCACTTCAGACAAATGGTTATCCAACATCTTCTTGAAAACCTCCAGTGATGGAGCACCCACAACTTCTGGAGGCAAGTTGTTCCACTGATTAATTGTTCTAACTGTCAGGAAATTTCTCCTTAGTTCTAGGTTGCTTCTCTCCTTGATTAGTTTCCACCCATTGCTTCTTGTTCTACCCTCAGGTGCTTTGAAGAATAGTTTGACTCCCTCTTCTTTGTGGCAACCCCTGAGATATTGGAAGACTGCTATCATGTCTCCCCTGGTCCTTCTTTTCATTAAACTAGACATACCCAGTTCCTGCAACCGTTCTTCATATGTTTTAGCCTCCAGTCCCCTAATCATCTTTGTTGGTCTTCTCTGCACTCTTTCTAGAGTCTCAACATCCTTTTTGCATTGTGGCTAAATGGATAAACTCCATCACTCAAATACTCCTACAACATTATTTAATGCCCAATAACAAACCCTATGATTTATACAGCTATTTTTATTTGTTTCCCCTCTTGCAAGAATCTCTTGGCAATTCTCTCTCTTTTCCTCCCTCTCTTTATGGCTGTGTTTACACAAGTTAGTTGAAAACTCAGTGGCTCCATTTGTCCAACTTTCTAAACCTGGAGGTCTTAATACTTGTTAGTTTTTTTATTTACCTATTGTGGAAACTCTTCTGAATATTTTATGTGCCAATAAATTGTCTCGATCCTATAAACGGGTTCTTAAAAGTGGTGTGTGAACATAAAGTATCTGTCACACAACTATTTGTCACTTTTTTCATGACCCAATCAACTGTTATTTCTGCTTCGACACCAATAATTATTTGTTAGCTACATGCTAAGCTTTAGTCATAATTTAAAAAATAAATAAATGGTGGACAGTAATTAATTCTATCTTACGAGCTGAAACATTTTCACATTTCAATCGGTGATACTTTACCAGGAATAAATGTATCATGTCATCATGTCTCACTGCTAGATAGTTCCCTTGGGTTATGATGCGCCTAAAATAAATGAGCATGGTGGTTCTTCCATATAAACTAAGATAATTTATAATGAAGAAAGAACAAAGGCGTCCAAACAGATACCATGGAATTAAAAGGCGCCAGATTTAAGTGTAATTCTGGATGCCTCTTGGGGACAAACCAGCCGTTAGGTTTATTGTACAGGTAACAACCACACCTAGTTCTTTTTTTTTTTTAATGTAATACTCCTTTCAGGTTGCAATTTTCAAGAGGAACACGGGTACAGGGAGTGGAAGCTGAACTCTCCTCCCTCCTTCCACAGTCCCTTCCTTGGCCCTGCTGGAGGGAGGGAGACCTGGTGTTTGCACCCAGGCAGCCTTGTTGTTCCCCCCAAAAAAACGGGGGGGGGGGCCTTCCAATTCCTCAGAGTTTATTCTTCCCCCTGTATCACTTTGTGAAGGAATCAGGATGGTTGCTAATGAAATTGGCCCATTTCTGAATTCATGTTCGCCAACTGTTCAACCAAGTGCCTGCTTCTCCTCCACTTGCCAACTTAATTAACCTCCCACTCACATAATTGCTTGCTCACGCACCCGAAACACACACACACACTTCCCTATTCAGTATTGTGCGCAACTTAATTCTTCGACATTTCCAATTCAGTTCCTGGGTCTTGTAACCAGCTGCTACTTTAAAAAAAAAAAAAAGAGGTCACCGCTTCCATCTTTCCTGCCCAAAAGCTCTGGAAGGCCTTGAGCGGCTCCCTGATGGGTTTCGTGTGAGCTTCCATATGCCTTGCATGGAACAACCAATTGCTACAAACAGGAGTTGATCAGTTGCATGCCTAGAAACACCCGACAGAATTTTCTTTCATCTCTGTGTAACAATCTTTGAGTCCAAACGCAAATTTATATTGCGATTGGTTTAGGTTCAATTGCAGACTTTCTCCATGGGGGTGCCTTTCAGAAGTGGATTGCTATTCTCAGAATTCCCCCTTCAGCACAGCCAAGACTAAGAATTCTGGGAACTGAAGCCTACACACTGGGAGGGTAGTTTGGCCTCTTTTATTCTGTGAACTCAGATAATAGAGTTGTTAATTGTGTTTTATTGCTTTCTGCACATCATCATCATCTTCTTTTAACGACCCCATAATCCCTTGCCGGGTGGAGTCAGGGCAACTGAATGGAGCTGAGTGTTTACTGGCCGGGTGCCTTTCCTGTTGCCAATGCGGAGTTTTTTTTCCAGCAGATATATTCTCAGTGTGCCCAGAGAGAGAAATATCTGCCTCTACCTAGGATCGAACTCACAGCCTCCTGATTGTAAGGCGAGCTTTGTGCACCATATGAGTACAAGTTAATTGTGGCTTATTCAACAAAGCGTGAACAAACAAACCATTACTTACTGCAACATGTGAATCGGGTCACATGATACAACATCTAAATCTACATCTAAATAATGTTGCACAGAGATCTTTATGGATAAATTAAACTCCCTTATATTACTCAATTACTGATCCATCCTATTGAATGAATCACTTTTCCTTAGTATCATCTACTTTCCAAAATGCTAATGGATGTTTTCACCTAAGCATGCCTAACCTGAACAACAGAATTAATCACATTTTCTGGGTTCCATTAGCCAATGAACTAACCAGACAGGCTGGGTTCTCACAAATTGCTAATCCACAAAATAAAATAACCAAGATTCAAAACTCAGCAAGGGGCTCATGTTGTAGAGATGGAACAGCAAGATCTGTAATTGGTTTGGTTTATTGTACAAACCCAACTTCTCCTTCAATCTTGATCCCTAATCTAATCTACCTAATACCTCTGCACAGCATTAGCCAGGGTTGTTATAGAATGCTCAGTGGGATCTGTAATATATTTGCTAACTCAGCTGGGAAAGATAAGCCCCGACAGATCTTCAGGAGCACAAGTATCCTATGGCTGAAACCCAAAGATCAGGCAGACTGTGAGGAAAGTATAATAAGTATAATAATTTAAGTATAATAATTCAGTTCATGCTGGCTGGAGTTTGTAGGCCACAGCATAACAGCTTTTGGCTTGTAGCAGCTCAGCGACACTAAGCCTAAGATTGCTTCCTGCTTCCATACTTTTCTTTAGCATCTATGATTAGAATCACTTCCTGTAGTTGGCTGCTTGCTCTTTTCAGCAATTCTAGCACTCTCAAATTTTCCTGTATTGGACATGGGCACTGTGCTGTTTTGGCTAGATCCATGTGAGCATTCCAAAATTCAAATTGATATACGAAAATCAAAAACTTTATGACCTTTCCTTTACATTTTCATTTAGAGAACGCATGGCCCTGTGAATTGTCCCAAAGGTGCTTTTGCAAAAGGCAACTTGGCTTGTTTTTTTCCTTGAAAACATTTGAAATCAAAACATTTCACTTCTCATCCAAAAAGCTTCTTCAGTTCACAACCTAAGAAACTTCTTGGATGAGAAGCAAAATGTTTTCGAGGGGGGGAAAAAACTCCAAGGAAGTCCAGTTGCCTTTTTCAAAAGCACCTTTGGGATAGCCATGACCTGGATCTCCATAGACATTGGTCTTGTGAATTGTCACACTATAAATGTTGAAGTCTCATTCATATTACCTCCTTCATTGTCCCTGGTTGGGTTACCCATTAAATGAGACACAACCTTGGAGGCCAATATGGCAGTGCATCTGATCTGCTGGGCTCAAAGTGTCATGGAAGTATAAATGTGTAGAACATGAACAAAATGGAAAGACAAATCTTGCATGGACAGAGGAAAGGAAAACCCCCAAAATGGAATTTTTCCAGAAAGGAGCAGCCAACCACAATGCATTGACTCTTCTCTTGCTAATAGTATTGGTGAAATAATGAAGTTTAAAAGGAAGGCTAATCCCTTCATGCCTTCCTATATTCCTGCATATTTTTATTGATGCTCCCATTCATCCATCCTACATCAACACATCAGAACCCTAACCTTAACCCTTTCCTCCACCTAGCGACAAATATCTTGGCAAAGCACACGCATGCAGTTTGGCCTTAAAAGGAAGATGCCACCACTGACAATTTATCTTTCAGTCTCTTGCCTCTATTTCTTTAATATTCCACTTTCCGGGTTATGTTACGAATTAATTAAATACCTTTATGGAATATCAGAAACGATGGCATCAAAGTTGGATTACTGCCTCCATCTTAGCTGATCTCCAATTTGTTCTGAGCAACAACTGTGTACACCAGAGTCTCTCAAACCTGGCAACTTTAGGATAGGTGGACTTCAACTCCCAGAATTCCCCAACCAGTATCGATGTAAAGCCAGTGCTCTAATGATGTTACCTGGTTTGGGTAATGAAATGTTTGCAAGAAAACAACCAAGCTCAGAGAGCACCAAGAACTGCTCAGGCCTCCCCGAGTCACATTTATGCGATGGGCAACTATATACATTCAATAAATAAATATATAGCTGCTTCGCATGTACAGCAGAACAAATGATGTGGAGAATCCAAGACCCATGCCAACAGGCCAAGAAATTTTACACTTCCTAAAGGTATTGGTGCTGATAGAATCTTCTTCTCCTTTGCCAAATAAGAAGACTCAAAAGAAATTGGGCAAGGGTCAAACGCACCTCAATGACAAGAATGCAGATGTTACACACATAAACCAGACGTGCTTGCCTGTACTGGAATTTGCGCACATGCACATATCCGCCCCCACGTATTGTTTTGGTGAATCCACAAAAACCAAACATACCTTCCCTCCAATCTAATGCATTCTTCTCTAGCATGGTATTTTGGCAACAAGATTTATCATGTTTTCCAGTAGAAGCTTGTGGTAGCATGTTTACAGAAA
Organism: Diadophis punctatus similis; assembly: GCA_023053685.1. Lineage (NCBI taxonomy): Eukaryota > Metazoa > Chordata > Lepidosauria > Squamata > Dipsadidae > Diadophis > Diadophis punctatus. The sequence continues at coordinate 4,707,240 of JALIGW010000004.1, read as the reverse complement.
GAAAGAAGGCTGGTAGTAGCTTTGGTTATGAATGCTTTCTTATTGCCCCATATTGCTCAATCAACAGCAATTCCCCAGCACTTGGTTGACTTTTTTCCCCCCATTCCACCTGAAGAAGTGAGGATAAGGTCTGAGTTCATCCGCCTGAAATCTACTTTCCAAAGCCCTTGTGTTGATATCAGCACCTTGGACAAAGTTTTTGTGTGATTTCTTACAGCTCCTCTATTGTGTATTTCAGGTCTCGATAAACTAGAGCAGGGGTCGGCAACCTGTGGCTCTGGAGCCGCATGCAGCTCTTTGGGCCCTCTGTCGCGGCTCCCTGCCCCTTAATGGGTTGGCCCCACCCCTCGCCCCTCTTATTTCTTTTTTGGACTCCAGCCCGAAGCAGCAGGAAGCGAAGGCTGCCTTATACACAAATGTGGTACGAAGGCAGGTACAGGGCCGCTTCGCTCCTGCACTCTCCTCCCCCTCCTCCTGTCGTGATGGTCTGGCTGGCTGTGGTTGAGCCGAGAGTGTGCTCACGCGTGCGGAGACCCTCCTCAAGCGAGCGCCAAAGCTCAGGAAAGGCACGCGCGGGGCAAGCAGGGGCTCGTTTAAGGAGGGTCTCCCCACGTGTGCTCACGCTCTCGGCTCAGCCACAGCTGGCCAGGGCATCACGAGAGGGGGAGGAGGAGGTCACCGGAGATTGCAGGAGCGAAGCGCCCCTGTACCTGCCTTTGCTGCACGTAAATACTTGTTGTGAGCCGCCCAGAGTCCCCTGGGAGTTGGGCGGCATAAAAATTTTATTAATAAATAAATAAATAAATAAATACCTTCCTTCACTGCACATAAGGCAGCCTTCGCTTCCTGCTGCTTCAGGCTGGAGTTCACGCCCTTCGCATTCAGCCGAAGAGCTGCTAAGGGTGGGGAATGACACAGCAAGATAATGGCAGAAGCATTAGTGCAAGAGAGAAGCTGTGTCCTGTTAAGTGCAGCACCTTGAGCGCCTCCTCAGCCCAGCTTAACATACACTGGAGACTGGGAAGAGGAACAGGAGGGAAGCTGGATTCCCAGTCCCCTTTCCTGCCTCCTCCCTAGGCGCAAAAGCTCTCTGTGTTTAACCCCTTCACTAAATCGCTGCACTTTGCTGTGCTTTGGCGCTAGTTTGAGGAGGGTCTCCCTGCACATGCCCACGCCCCCGGCTCAGCCACAGCCAACCAGGGGGTCACGAAAGGTGGGGGGGAGGAGGACTGTTGCCTGAAGGAAGGGGGAGAGACACACACATACATACAGAGAGTGGAGAGAGGGGGGGTGAGAGAGGGGAAGAGAGGGACAGACACAGACACAGAAAGAAGCGGGAGGGGAGAGAGAGGAAGAGACAGAGAATGGTTTTGTGACTGGGTAGGCGTGGCTAGGGGGTCATGTGACTCGGTGGGAGTGAGTGACATCGAGTTGGCCATGCCCACCCAGGTTTTGTGGCTCCCAGTGTGTGTTTTTTCTGTGGGAAACGGGTCCAAGTGGCTCTTTGATTGTTTAAGGTTGCCGACCCCTGGACTAGCTAGAGGTGCATGGCAATCACTACTGAGCAGTCTGGGGGAAATTCTGTAAAAACATTAAGATACTAATAACAATAATTGGAGAAAAAACTAAGTTCTATCACTTCTACATCAGCATCATCTGGGAAAACTTCTAAGGGGTATTCTAAAATACTCTAAAATAGCCTGATGAAGATCCAGTTACATCGAGATGAAGACAGTGGGGAAGATGGAACAATTGGGTTGAATTCAAACAGAACAGAACACATTTTATGCCGAAAGAGTTTGGGGCTTGTCATCTCTGTTATTTAATCACACATATCCTTCCTCACTGTTGGTTGTGGCACTCTCAGAGGTAAGAAAACCCAGGTAGGTTGTGCTGCTAAAGAGCTGCAGAGGTATAATGCATGGCTGGTGGAGGAATTCTGAGAGTCGAAACCCTCAAGCCTTAAAGTTGTCAAAGTTGGACACTCCCAATGAAATGGCTCACAAGCTGATAAGAATTCAGGAAACTGTTTTGTAAACAGTTACCTGCAATTCCTCCGTTATCAGTGAAAATAATTGCTTCCTTGTCGTTAGAAATAAACTAAGAAGATATCTGTTAAGGTACTAGAGGGATAAGCTAGCAGGTTTGAAATGAGAAACAGTTCCACTGCTGAAATTCTGGTCACCCCCATCCCCACTCTCTTAGTTTCTTCCTCAAGAGACGGAGAGGCTGAGGCTTGGAGAAAGAATTAGTTTTAGTCAGAGACTGACAATGGCCTGTCTACCTCTAGAAACAGACCCAGATTGTTGGGGGCAATACACTGACTCTGTAAACCGCTTAGACAAGGCTGTAAAAGCATTGTGGAGAAGTGTGTAAGTTTAAGTGCTATGGCTATTGCTACAGCTGGTGCAGAATGCAGCATTGTGCATAGTTCTGAGGGCCCCGAGGGCGACACATATAAACCCCACTGTTGCATGAACTGCACTGGTTACCAGTTTGTTTCCAGGTCCAATTCAAGGGGTTTTGTTGGCTGGTTGGTTGGTTGGCTGGCTGTTCGTTCATCCGTCCTGTCCCGTCCCGTCCCATCCCATCTTATTTTATTTTATAATATTTTTTTATAGGAGCTGCATTGGTTTCTTCTTTTAAAAAGGCTACACTAAAGCTCTGGATTCATACATGCTGATCTGCTTCCTGAACTAACCCATTTTCGTGAGTAACATCAACCAATGCACGGGATTAGGGCCGTGATGGCAAACCTAAGGCACGTGTGCCACAGCTGGCATGCAGAGCCCTCTCTGCGGGCAGGCGAGCTGTCGCTCAGCTCAGTTCGACCACGCATGCACGCATGGGCTTCCCGCTGGCCAGCTGATTTTCGGGATGCATGGGGGCGTATGCGGGAGACACGCACGTATGCATAGAGGGTCACACGCGCATGCACAGGGGTGTGGGGGTCACATGTGCATGTGCTGGGGCGGGGGGAGTGCGGGGGATGCAGTGCCCCCCCTTGCGGCCCGTTTTTGGTCCCAGGAGGCTGTAGGGAGGTCTACTAGGCCCAAAACAGGGCACGGGGGGGTCGTCCCCGCATGCATGGCGGGGGGAGTATGGGGGGTCATCTGCGCATGCGCAGGGGGCCGCATTGCATTATGGGTGCTTGCACATGCGCATAGTGTCGCACGTGCGTGCTTTCGGCACATGACGACAAAAAGGTTAGCCATCACTGGACTAGGGTTTGTAGAAAAAAAGGCCAAGAAAAAAGTAAAAAAACCAACAACCAACCATGTGTGAGATTAATGTTAATCAAATTTTGCATATTTAAGATCTACAGCTACATTTACACACATGTAAAGTTTTATTGGTTTTTTAATAACTAGGGTTTTTCAATGGCTTAGCACAGTGATGGCAAACCTTTTTTGGCTCGCGTGCCAAATGGGTGTACAAGTGCACTAGTGCGTGGATGCCCACACCCATGCCATCCCCCCGCACATGTGCACAACCCCCGCGCTGCCCTCTCCCATGCATGTGCACAACCCCCACGTTGCCCCCCCCTGCATGCGCACTGGCCTCACTGAAGCCTCCAGACTCCTGAAGCCTGGGCACGGTGAAAAACAGCCCAACGGGCCAACTGGAAGTTCAGGAGGCTTTCCTGGGGAGAGCGAAAACAGGCGAAAAGAAGGCCGAAAATCAGCTGGCCAGCGCACACATGCGCACTGGAGCTGACATCACTGGCTTAGCATATGGAGAAAATCCAGCTTTTGGGGTTTGTGATGAGGATGGGGTGACAAGCTTCATGATTCAATGTAGTGTATGAACCTAGAAATTAAATTAAGTCAATGCTTCAGTAATGTTGTGTCTATTGCAAGAATCCAGCCCGCACCTGAGATCATGAGATCAGATTCATGTCTGTTCTTTCGTGTGAACGCACTGACACCTCCGACAGAAAACAATATTTCCCTTTTAATGCGATTTTATGTGCCAAACCCAGCAAATCCAGAACGATCATTGTTAGCTCTCATTTGCTGAGAAGAATTAATACTATAAAGCCATTGCAGTAAACCAATCCCCAGGGCTGTTTCTCCCCCACCTTGGCAGGTGGATGGGTAGCAATTGGCTGCAGATAGTGTTGCCTTTTTTTCTTTGATGTGGTCGGTTTTGGCTTTCTCAACAATTAAGCCCCACTGGTTTCAGCTGGGAGAAATCTGATGCCAGACTATTGTGCTTCGCGAAACCTGACAGTTACAAATCACAAAGCCGTAAAACTGGAGCACTTCCTCTGTTCCCTAAGATAAGAGCAAACCGCATTTCTCTTGGAATTGACAAAGTGGCTGGACTGGAAGATTTAAGGGGGAAACCAAAAGTCCCCAGGTAAAAACAGATCCTGTTTCTCTATCCGCACTTTTGCCTTTGATGAATCTGGAGCAACGTATTTATCTCCACCCTCTCCCCCTTTTTATTTGGGGTGTACCCACCTCCACAAGCACCACCATAAAGTGACTCTTTCTGTGACCTTGACTCCCAGGTCTTTCGAAAACGTGGCAATTACGTTTGAGGACTTTATGTAATTTAATGGAAAGTTTTGTTGGTAACGTTTAGCCCAGTGAATCTTATGAATGGCTTATTTCGCCTAGTGTTAATGCTATAAAGACCCTACCAGTCTGCTACAGGGAGTTCTCAACTTACAACCATTCGTTTAGTGACAGTTTGAAGTTAACAATGGCACCGGGGGGGGGGGGAGTGATTTATGACCATTTGTTTTCACATTTACGACCATTACGGCATCCCCATGGTCACGTGATCAAAATTTGGACTGTTGGCAACTGGCTCATATTTATGACAGTTGCAGTGTCCTGGGGTCATGTGATCCCCTTTTGCGACCTTCTGACAAGCAAAGTCAACAGGGGAAGCCGGATTCACTTAACAACCATGTTATACTTAACAACTGCAGGGGTTTACTTAACAACTATAGCAAGAATGGTCGTAAAATGGGGCAAAATTCATTTAATTGTCTTGCTTAGCAACAGAAATTTGGGGCTCAATTGTGGTCGTAAGTCGAGGACTACCTGTACAGGAAACATCTTCGGCATATGGCTCTGTGATCTCTAATTGTAAACCTCCAGCAGTCAAAAAGTGGGGCAGCAGCAACTTTGTATGAAATGGTCCCGGGTTCAGTTCTAGACAAAACTGATAGGTTCCTCTGCCTGAATTGCATGCCTGTCAAAGTCTATGGAAATTCTCAGTCATCCAGGTCATAGTTGTCCCAAAGGTGCTTTTCAAAAGGCAACTGGACTTTGTTGGGGTTTTTCCTTGAAAACGTTTCGCTTCTCATCCAAGAAGCTTCTTCAGAACTTTGAAAACTCTAACTTATCTCCTTCAGAACTGAAGAAGCTTCTTGGATGAGAAGCGAAACATTTTCAAGGAAAAAAACAAGAAAGTCCAGTTGCCTTTTGGAAAAGCACCTTTGGGACAGGCGCGTCAAAGCCAAACCTCCATAGAAGTTTCATTTACCTTCTCTATTCCATTCCAGATGCCTGGACTGGTCTTCCAAGATTGCACAAAGAACTGTATTATATTGTACACCACCCCGAGCCCCTCTCTGAGGGAGATAGGCAGTCAAGAAATATAAAACATAAATGGATAAATAAAATATAAATAATTGTTGAAGACCCAAGTTGGCTTTCAGGAATCTGGTGGTCTTTAAAAAAGAAAAAAAAACTCTTAACAGGCCACTCATAACCTTAGATCAGTTCAGTCTTTTTATGAAAAATTCAGCCATTGCCTAGTGGGATAATCAAACCAGACCTTCAGGTTAAATTATGCATTTGGTTCGGTCACTATACTTTTCTTCCCAAAATGTGCTTGCTGCCAATTCACTGGTGACTTATTATCCTGAGCTTCAAGTTTATAATGTGTTGTAAGAAATGAGCCACTGGCTAGTTCTTTTCATGGTATAATTTGTACCGCGACAGTGGTTAGAATTTTTCAAGGCGATAACCTCTGGAGATCATCAGACTGACCACACTTAATTGAAAAAAATCCTTCAGGATCCCACAGGGAATTCAGCCTCCCCGCATTGTCATCTCAATTTCACATGACATCTTAAAGCTCTGAAGACCTTATGGTCTTTTCCACCATTTTCCACCATTTGATCTTAAATTCAATGTTTGCCACATGACAATATGGGAGATACTGGGAGCAGTCATACTGGAATCTTAAGGAAGTCTGCTTAAAATTAAATCCTAGTTAAGTTCCATAGAAAAGACTGCATTCCTCTAGTCTAGAGACTAATCTGGGAATAAGTCTTAATGAGCTCAATGGGCTATTTCTGAATAAACATGTCTGTAATTGTACTCATCTCCTTAATAAGCCAGCTTCAAATTGCAGTGATAGAGAGAGGGGGGGATTTGACAACTTTTAAAAAAAAACCAGAGGCGAAAATAGCTAGCAGTGTGTGATATTTATTATCAGACATAGTTACACTGCTCTGGAAACAACCATTATCCCAGGATGTGGGAGGAAGAAAAGGAAAGTTGGGTGTGGTTTTTCACTTTGGATTTCAGTACAAACGGAACTGCAAAGAATTATTTTCAAATATATTTAGAATTTCCTAAACCACTCGATTTTGCTGCTGAAGTTAGCTTCAAATTGATATAGGTTGTCCTCAACTTGCAACCATTCGTTTAGTGGCCATTCAAAGTTACAACGGCACTGAAAAAAGTGACGTGATCAGTTTTCACACTTACGACCGCTGCAGCCTCCCCGTGGTCACGTGATCAAAATTCGGACATGTGGCAACTGGCATATATTTATGACAGCGGCACTGTCCGGGGGTCATGTGATCACCATTGGTTACCTTCCCAGTCCGTTTCCGACAAACAAAGCCAATGGGGGGAAAGCCAGATTTGCTTAAGGGTTGCATGATTAACAAGTGCAATGATTCACTTAACAACTGTGGCAAAAAGACTAAAACCAATCCAACAGCATGAAACAGTAGCATAATACAGATGTAAAAAAATCACGTTACTGAGATTCGTAATAATCCAAGGATTCACACACATTGGCTGCATTCACATAACCCGATTCCAAAATTAACCCATGTTCTTAATTTATGTAGTGTATCTAACCATAAACAAAATGGGATGTGTTAGCACAAACAAGCTAAAAACAACAACAACAACCCCTACCTCTAACCATAGTTAAAACTAATAAAGTATCTTGTGTGAATGTGCTCTTCCACTTGATTCGGTTAAGCATATCATGTAATTGCAACCTCTTTCTTCTTCTTTTCCCTGCCTATACTTTTGAAAGAGGAGTGCAAACAATGGTTCAAATGGTCTTTTTACTGTATTGAGATTTTTTTGTTCACCATCCAGAGTTCCTTCTGGTATATGGGCAGCCACGTAAGTTTGTTTAATAAATAAAAATAATTAAAACTAGCAGGCTTTAGCAAACTGCAGGCACACAAATACAACAACATGCCTTGCTCCTTGAACAACGTACAATATGCTACACATGGACCCCATTTCATTGCAATTTAGAAGTAGAAATGTCCAATCAAAATGGTACTCAGGAGCACCAAAATGTCCAAAGATTTCCCCTGGGAATCTGGTGGACATTCTGGCTCTACTTGAATTTATAATTTGGGGGTTTGGGTTTAATGATTCCTTGACAAAAAGTAAAGAGGAAACTTCCTAGTAAAAAGCAAAGCATTTCCTTCCAGGTTGATCTTTATTCATATCAATGCATTCCCCACCTGCGTAGTCCCTTCTGGCACATTAAACAAGTTGGGAGGCTGCAGATCACTGCTTTGTTTGGAAGTATGCCCAAGTCCTCATAACAATAACACACACACAAAGTAGACGGAGATATAAGAAACATTTAGGTTGTGTATCTGGGATGAGTCCATCTATAGTATGGAATGACAGGGAGTAACTTCACCAGTTTGTCTTCTAGTAAAAGGGTATTTTGGCAAAGAATGTGGTCCATCTCTTTTCAGAAGCAATTACACAGAGGCTCGACAACACAACTTAAAATGTCCACCATCACCATCCACATGGAACAATAGTAAATCTCAGAGAGTGAGGCAGTTCTCAAGAAAGATTAGTTTCAGTGATACAAGCTGATGCAGGCCAGGAGGTACGATACAAACCACAAACAAATTAAAATGCCTTACAAGGAGTCCGATTATTCATGTGGGCAACACACAGAGCCCCTCTCCAAGGAGATGGGCGGTTAAGAAATACGAAATATAAATAAATAAATTTGCCTTTCTCTCTTTCCCCCTGGAAATGCCGAGAATCAAACTATAAGCAATATCACAAAGTAACTAAGTACTTTGTTCTTCAAATGCAAACCTTATTTTTGCCCTAAACTCACCAGCTAGTCTTCCAACTAGTCACCATCTCTTAGCATCACCCCACTTGTCCATATGCGATACAGAAATGAAAATAGAGACGGGGTTACGATGGCAGTAGTAATCTATGGGGATTGTACACCGCCCAGAGTTGCCTTTTGTGAATTAGACAGTTGTACAATTTTGATAAATATATATTTACAAAGGATAGTAAGCATTCATAATCATATCGCATTATAATGGTTCCAAGAGATACACAAGAAACAATTTCCTATTTTAGATGGGTGAATTAAGAATGATTTACCTAGGGGGGTTTCTGAACTAGTACCTATTTTTCCCCAAACTGAGCTTGGAGCATTCCTCCTACAACTTGGTTGAGGAGGAAGAATGGTCAGTTGGGCATGGTCCTACACACCCTCAGTTCTTTAGCTATAAAATGGGAGTAGTAATAAAATGGGCTAGATAGTGAAACATGTTAAAAACATAATACAATAAAGCAGTGGTTCACAACCTTTTTTTCACCACAGATCCCCCTTTGAATACCTTTTGTGGCCATGGACCATGGCTACTGACCACCAAGACTAACTCAAGAGTTAAATCATAACATTTCTTCAAGCCTTCGCGGGGGCCCTGTAACAACCCTCCCTTCCAAGGGTCCGTGGACCACAGGTTGAGAACCACTATAATAAAAGATTAAAGGAAGACTGTGTTTAACTTACCACTCGGGCTAAGCTACCAAAATCCTCAACAAGGTAGTGGCTAAAATCATCCCAAGCATCAAATCCACGTGCGGCCAGGAACCAGGAACGTTGCAGCTTTCTTTCATTTGCTACTGGAAGACTCCTGAATCAGCTGCAGGCAAATGAAAGGAAGGGGGGGGGAGGAGAGAAACACGCCAATGAAGCTTCCATTTCCAATTCATTCTGCTCTCTGAGTGGGGAGGTCAACAATTTACACAAAGCAATTCTCCCAAATTATTATCGGGTTTTTTTGTTTTTTGTTTTGGTCTTGTATTCCTCTTCCGCCTCCTTCCTACTGACGGCAGTTCAGCAGATGTTGGGAAAAGACCAACAAGCTCTTGAGAACTAGGCATTTGCTGTGGATGCCAGTCCCGGATCGGTACAAAAAAAAGGTTAAAAAAGAGCCATTTCATTTCATATTTTTTTTAGTGAAAATATTTCTTGTTATATTCTCCTTTTCCAAGCACTGGTACTCCCATCTTCGTCTCCAGAAGCAGAGTGGGAAAGAAAAATATATATAATAAATCCAGCAGGAACTGTTTGTACTGTTCAAATTGCAGAACTAAGCACATACTCCTAGCTGTAACATAACGAGGCTGCTTAAACTGTGTCCCTAGCCTTTCTTGCCAACCTGTGATGCAAGAGGCTGCCTTGAATCCAGTTTCATAACAGGTTCTCAATTCCACACCTACTCACACAGGAAAACCCTTTCTGTTCCCAATCAATCCAAGAACAGTATTCCCTTTAACGATTAGTACAATAATCCTTGCCTCTTGTGCCCCAATACATATACTGCCTGCATCCGTATATTTTAATAATGTAATAATTTGACCCAAAGTTATCTTGAGTTAAATGACTCTAGAAAGAGTGCAGAGAAGAGCAACAAAGATGATTAGGGGACTGGAAGCTAAAACATATGAGGAACGGTTGCAGGAACTGGGTATGTCCAGTTTAATGTAAAGAAAGACTAGGGGAGACATGATAGCAGTCTTCCAGTATCTCAGGGGCTGCCACAAAGAAGAGGGAGTCAAGCTATTCTCCAAAGCACCTGAAGGCAGGACAAGAAGCAATGGATGGAAACTAACCAAGGAGAGAAGCAACTTAGAACTAAAGAAATTTCCTGACAGTTAGAACAATTAACCAGTGGAATGACTTGCCTCCAGAAGTTGTGGGTGCTCCAACATTGGAGGTTTTTAAGAAGAGATTGGACAACCATTTATCTGAAATGGTATAGTGTTTCCTACCTGAGCAGGGGGTTGGGCTAGAAGACCTCCAATGTCCCTTCCAACTATTATTATTATTATTATTATTATTATTATTATTATTATTATTATTATTATTATTATTATTATTATTATTATTATTATTATTATTATTATTATTATTATTATTATTATATCCAAGTACCTTCCAACATTGTTATTCTGCACTGAGATCCTGAGACTGATTGCCTGATCAAGACCAAGGAAAGTTACTCATGTGCAACATCAAGTGGATCAAATAATGGAAAACCAGAAAGCTGCTTTCAAGTCATTCAGTAGAGACTAGCCAGACAGCAAGTGCATGTATATGTATTCCAACCAGCAAAAAAATATCCTGTCTCCAATCCTTTTAACTAGAGGCAATACTGGTCAAATCTGAGACATAGTGAAGGTTCTACCAATGGACTGCAGCCCTAGTCCTTTGCATCAGTAGGCATAAATTTAGAAACACATTACCTGGCTAAGAAAACAAAATAGCAAAGCATACAATCAATCAGCCACCTGGTTCAAAGCACTCACATACAGCAATGGTTCCAGGTTTCAATCTTGGTTTTCTTGAGCAATCCATTGATTCTGCCAGCCAACATGGACCAACAATGGGCAGTGAACTGTCCTGGTTATCTTCTTATGTTGTTATCCATTTCTTTGTGCCTCCAAGGAGCCTACATAGTCCATCTGCAGGCTGAGATATTCTATCCTAGGGTAGTCCTGACTTCCAAAGTTGATTGATAGAGAGAGAAGGAAGAGAGAAGAAAGAGAGAAGAGAGAGAGAGAGAGAGAGAGAGAGAGAGAGAGAGAGAGAGAGAGAGAGAGAGAGAGAGAGAGAGAGAGAGAGAGAGAGAGAGAGAGAGAGAGAGAGAATCTCAAAAGGTCTCAGAAAGAAGAGGGCAAGATAAATAAGGTGTGACATACAGCAGTTTCTTTTCTTTTCTTTTTGGAAAGTTTCTTTCTTAGGTGACCAAAAAAAAAAAAAAATCTAGAAAACTTGCCTGCCAGATGAGACCGGTCTCCTGTACTATTCATAGCAAGCAAGAAACTCAGCTCTCTGAGTCTTGAAATCATTCACTAAGAATAGAGAGAAATGTCAATTCCCAGCAAGAGACCTCGCCTCCTATTAGCATACAAAGGTGGCCCTCTGATTGCCAAAAGCACATCCCCTGACTCATCTAAGCCATACGGAGAATTGCGGAGAACGAACGATTTCCTCTCTGCCCAAATCCTGTTTGTGCACTGTAAATGGGACGGAGTGGGGGTATCCTGCTCGCTTTGATGGTACTTCCAACCCAAGCTCAACTTTGCTCAGCACTGAGCAAAGTTGGAGGTGGCCAAATCTGAGCTTTGAGTCAGCCCTCAATTATACATCGAAGGAAATTAGTCAGCAGCACGCAGCACATGTTTTGCAATGAGTAGCTGTTCAGGCTCTCATGCAATGTTGCTTCTGACAAATGCAAGATCCTGGCAGTGCCCGAAGCCCAGGAAAATTCCATAAACCAAAAAGAAAAAAGAATAAAGAAAAAAAGAAAGAAAAAGAAATGAAAGACAGCGGGGGAAGCAAAGACGAAAAGAGAAAAAAACAAAGTGGCTGATTTGTAAAAGTATCGTGCCCGAAACCATGTTCAACTCGATCTCATTCTACAGCCTGTGTATTTGTTTATTCGTTCAATTTATTTAGCTGCCCATCTCTCCTATGTAATTCTGGGTAGTTCACGACAATTAAAAAGAACGGAAAGAATAAAAAAATATAAATAAAAGCAACAAACGCAAAAGCAACAAAACATACAAAAACCCGCAAAGCATAATAATCACAGCAGATAAATATGATCAACGCATCCAGTTCACTGTGATCTGACTTGAAACACCACGCAGAGTTAGGGATGGTGGAAAACGGAAAGACAAGAATATTCTCTTATATGCACACACACAAAAGGAAACGAGACCGTTCCTTGTGCGTGCTGAGAAAAATAATTGGACAGAGTACAATCAGCTACTGATGGCATGGTGGTAAAATTAGCTCCTTTCAGGATTTGTTAAGATACAGAATGAAAGTTCTTCAGCTTTTCTTGAACCATCACACACTCCTTGGATTATAAAAAATGATCAACTGGATAACGGAAGGAACAGCAACTGAGAGGACAGATTGAAGATAAAGCTAGTTCTCCTTAGATTGCTTCATAGAGGATAAAAATCACCTCAAAAGTTTGGGTTGAGAACACAAGTTTTAATATGGATAGGGGAGATATACGTCCATGAAAAGTTGGCCCAATCTGACTTCAAGATTTCCTCTTGTGCAAATAAGGAGTGGCAGATTGAATATCATCAATGTATCTATAAGCTCACACATTTCAGCTGATTCTTGACTTAACCCATTTTCCTAGGTAACAGCACAAAAATATAGAAAACTCTTTACTGCCATCTATTAATCTAATGATTACAGGTTAGGGCTACTACAGATGTAGTAGCCCTAAACATAGTGAATGCATGTGATTTCACGGTTTATAATTCATGGAGGATGAGTTTCCTATAAGCTATTATACGAGAGAGAGAAAAATGTAGTTGAGTTACAAGAATTGGACCAGAGACATCCACCTTACTCAACCATGGAGCTCAGTGGATGACTGTGGCCCAGCCCCTCTCTCTTAGTGGAGTCTTCTTCACAAGATGGCTGCAATTGCCAAGGAAATAATGGGAGGCCGATCCCATGTAAGGTATCTTACATCACGCCAAAGGAAAACAAGACATAAATCTGAAAGCAAGCAATCAATAAATTGGTTGTGCCACCCTGCCCGTTTTCTGTGTTTTGTTTTTGTTACACACTAATCAAGAATGGGAGAAACTGAAATAGTGAGATAACTCTTGGCGTTCAAGATAGCCTCTTCTCTATATGAGAGATAACTCTGATTCCACACAGGGGTGTTATCAAACAATACCACTAGTTAACACCTGTATCTCAATTCCTATAAGAAAGTTCCTGAAAGCCTTAACCATAATTTGTTCACCTTTAACTGAGATTAATTCAGAATAACAAGCTGATCTTTATGCATCTGCATATTCATAGATACATACAGTATATACATTCATACAGATACATATATACGTACATACATACACACGCACACTATATATATAAAACCCTTTCCTGGTGAAGAGCTGATAGGGAAGAGAACCTTGTGGCCTATAGGTTAAACTTCTGTCTTACAAGCAGACTGCCCAGGTTCAATTCCCACTAAGGGTGTGGCTATCTGATGAGAGCAAAATAGCTCAAAATATATCTATAATAGTCTCCCTTTATTTTCATTTATCAGCAAAAAAATGTTACACACACACACACACACACACACACACACACACACACACACACACACACACACACACACACAGAGTGTAAATAAAATCACATAACACAAGGGTCCCCCCCAGGCTGTGAGCAGTTTGAAACCTGGCCGTGGAAGCAGTGGGTGAGCGTGTATGCATGCGCATCCCCTCCTTGTGCAAGCTGCGCACGTGTGCTCACATTTGCACACCACTTGCACAGAACCATCCCCTCTCGTCCCCCTGAACAAAGTCAGAAAGGTTGGTGAACTCTGACATAACAGACTTAACCAAATCAGTTAAAGGCCTAGAAGCTGAATTCATAGATTACTCAAAGCTTAGTTTAACCTTGATTTTGCAAGCAAAGGTGCTGGCATCTATCCATCCATCATTATCCCGGCACTCCAAAATCATTTAAAGCAGCTCCTTTTAATGAACAGCAACAAAGAGGAAAACAAGGAAATTGTGGCAGGCATTTCATCGTCCAGCCTGGCCCAACTAAATGCAGAATTTAAACCACGGCTGTAAGTTTTCCACCAGCCCACAAACAAACTGTGGTAGCAGGAACCAAATCGAAAAATCTCAGAAACCAGTGTTTCTCATAACGTCACATTCGATTGACTTTCCTTGACGCATGGGAGGGGGAAAAAAAGAGAGAAAACCATACCTAAGCAATGCTTCAAAACTCACTTTGGAAAACTGCCAAATACTGGGAAGAGAATGCCTAAAGCTGGAAAAGTCTGATCAGTTTGTAGGTCTCAAAGCATTAGGTATCACTACCCATCTCTTTAAAAAAAAACTGAACATAGATGAAAGTTAGATGAGATTATTGTACTTGACTCAGAAGGGGGGGGGGGCAAAAGAACACCAAAAAAAGGCTGCCAATCTCCAGCCCATAACCCATAAAACTGGAATGTACAAAGGGGTTAAACATTCATACTGTATCTGTATTAGTCAACTGGAGTCCATGCCAACCTCACTGACTAAGAGCACGGGTAGCATTACAAATAGCTGTTTCACACTCACACCTGCTGCAAAGATAAATCCTCATTTTGCCTAACTGGCACTGAACTAATAGAAGAGGATGCTAATGTTATAGATGAGAAACCAGAGCTTTTTTCAGCATTACAAATCTTTTTAGCTCGTTACAAATGCTGTTTTCTGGGATTTCCCCCTTAAGCATGTTAAAGCAGAAACATTCCTTCTCCATTTTTCAAGCAGCAGTATGTCTAGCACACAGAGAATATGTTCTCCTCTCCTGAGCTGAACAGATACAGCTCTAAGAGAGCAACAGAATATGACAGTTTCCTAATTCTAGAAATTATTTGAAAAGTTCTGGCTACTATGGTTATCAGTTAGGGTTAGGTCTTGTTCTGCCCCTTGTGAAGGTTGGCTCTTCCCTGAAGGGGCTGGTTCCTCTCCGAGGTGGGCAGTAGCCTTAGCTTTCAATAACAAAGACTTGAATAGTCCCAGAGGGAACAAACTAGTGAAGGCGTCAGGGGTAATCCCCTCGTCCTCAGAGAGTTCCAGGTCCATTTGGCCCTCTTCCTCCAGCATAGAGTTATCACTCCCGATGGAGCGGTTGGATTGATGATCCCTCTCAGATGGATTCACCCCTGGAGAAGCTGTTGGAGGGGGGATTTTGAGCGAATGGGGGCAGCTGTTGCTGAAACTGCCCTGGAGACTGCCTGGGCAATAAATGGCTTAAGATTGTCCGACAGGTCAGTCTCTTGGGTCTACCCCGAGCGCAAGCCTGCTGCCGTGGAGGTAAAGGTAGCCTCAGGAGGGTGATTATTGCTCCTGTGAGGCTGCTGCCATACAAGAGGAACAGAATAGCCAAAAGGATCCTCTGCAACGTCCCCTGTGACAAAATCTGCTGGTGAAGGGGAGAGCTCAGTAGCGCCCTCTGGCTGCCGAGATAAAGGAGCTTGGCTACAGGAAGCTGAAGGCTCAGAGGCTACAGGGCGGGAAACCGCCGGCTCTGGCTTCCTTGCTTTTGACAGCTTGGCTGCCTGCTCTTTTTCCACCCTGGAAATGTGCCGATCTAGGGCTTTTTGTCTTGCCTTCTCTGCTTTGAGCTCAGCTTTGGAGGCTTGGGGTTTTTTTGTGTTTGGCAGAGGACTTGGGGTCCTTGCCTTTCCCC
>JALIGW010000004.1:4613939-4686439 GCA_023053685.1 Diadophis punctatus similis | reverse complement strand
CAGTTGATGCATTTGAGAGACTGCTTTCAAGAAGAAGAAACAAATAGATCAAGGGCAAAGATTTGTCACGTTTGCTGTGGCATATTGCCGAGCATTCCCTACACCTGTAATCTTCAATTCATAGGGCTTCACATTTCATTCAGACTGGTGCTTAGTGGAACTGGTCCCCAAAGCTGGCAAAACAGACTTCATTTTGATTTCAACGGCAAGAAACACAAAGTGATTATAACAGGAAAAAAGCTGGATTTAGGGAAGTTTCTCCACCTGATCTGCTCTCTATAAATCCTCCCTTGGCACAAGCAACGATGGCTTGACTCTGGAGGGCACCAGGATCAGGGAAAGCTGTTCTATGATCTGGTGTATTCCTCCCTTTCTCCCAATAAAACCTTCCGTGCTTAGCCTCAAAAGGGAATCGATTTACCTTGTGTACAAGGAGGCTAGCTGAATACACAACACATGATTTTTGGCAGACGCCCCAGAGAGACACATTCTTGGATAGATGGACAGGAAGACTGAACTGTAGGAAGCTGGCACTAGAAATAGCATTAATTTAAACTGGAACGGCCCCCAACTCTCAATGGCTTTGTAAGTCTGGGCATTGTCTGCAAAACCAATAGACAAGCTAGCAATTCTAATAGGCAATCTGGCTGGCACCCTCGCATTGAATTCCTACTAGCCATGAGGGAAATCTTTAGTCTCTGCCATGACTTCCTAGTAGATGGTTTATTAGCAAGGCCAGATATCCTTGCTAGGAACTCAACATCTTGATAGCATCTCTTAGTGAATGGTGTTTTGCCTCTTGTTATGGTCCCAGGTAACACAGCAAAAGAACTAGAAATTGCCTTAATTTCCCTTCTCTACTCTAAGGTATTAGGAAAGTCAAGAGATGGCTGGGCAGGGTTGCTTGGTAAATAGAGCAGGACCAACTGACTGATAAGGAAACTGCCCCAGGAGAGTTGGCTGAAGCTATCCTGAGAACTATTAGTAGTCCCACATGTATGGACGGCTGAAAGAATTTTCTCATCCAGAAAAAAAAATATCATTTATTTGTCCATCGTATTTATATGGCCACACATCTCATTAGAATGTGACTCTTTTTTACTATTTTTACTTCCCTGTGTTATTATCTTGGTTTGATAGGTTTTGAATAGGGGAAGTATGTTCCTTTATTTATTTACTATCCCGCCTTTATTATTTCTATTGTTTTAATAATTTTTAGAAGAAAATGTGGACCGAACAAAACTGGGATGGCGATGAATGGACATGCCTGCAACGTATTAACCGAACAAAAACCTTCCCAAGTACTTGTCATGATATAGCACAAATTTCACCATGATTTGTTCAGTTTCTGCAGAGATGTCTTCATATGCGGCATCACTCAGACACACACACACACACACACACACAAAATCTCCAATCTGTCTGCTTCTTTATTTACTGTTTTTATAATGCAATGTTTCACAAGACAGTGCTGTATTGCTTGTTTCTGGCTTAGCATCCTATATGAATCCATCCTATTTAATTACTAAAACATTCAATGTGCTGTACAAATAAACCCAGAAAAATCAATAGCCAATGTCAATTTGACTTGCAAATTCAGCTGAGTGTTGCGCGTTGCTTCTTTGTCATCTTTTATCCTCTGAGGACTGTAAGATATGGTAGATTATGCTTTTTTAAATTCTCTAACAAATTTTAAGATAGGTTAGACTGAGAAATCGTGATTAGTTAAGACCCAGGGTTTTAAACCCAGATCACTCATATTTAATATTGTAGCTATCCCATCTCAACTGACTTAATGAAAGAATTTGGGCTCATGCAATCCCTAATTTCTAAAAGATTTGAAGACCAATATTCTATTTCCTGCCTGTGCTTGCACTGACTTTTCACTATGGCACTGCTGAAATTCCTATGAAGCTTGCAAGTTCAAAAGCAGCAGGCCGGCCCCACCGTGTAATTTAGAGGACACCCAGATTATTGTAGGCTATGTACACTATACCAGTGTTTCCCAACCTTGGCAACTTGAAGATGTCTGGACTTCAACTCCCAGAATTCCCCAGCCAGCGAATGCTGGCTGGGGAATTCTGGGAGTTGAAGTCCAGACATCTTCAAGTTGCCAAGGTTGGGAAACACTGCACTATACAGAAGATATAACAGCAAAGAAAAGGATAGAGGAATTGCTGCACAGCCTTTCACTGTCTGGCTGCTCATAGCAACAGATAAAAGCTTCCCTGTTCTTGTTTTTGTTTTCCCATGATGTGCCAGGAGAGATGCATGTAAAGCAGGCCGAGTTGTATAGAGCAAAAATATGGGGCACCCTTAATCATGAACAAGAAACGGAAGGTGGATAATGTGTTTATTGTTAAACTGCTGCCCTGAAGGATAGGGACTTTTGCATTCCTGAATAAGTGCCTAGGATTGAGAGGTAAAGGAGAAAGACTTAATGCTGTTTATTTAACGCTTCTCCTCTGCTTAATGCAGAAGCTCTAAATGGGAAACAAGCATGGAGCCTGGGCACGATCCAGCTTCCTAAATTTTCCTTGTTGTTATTCAGTCGTTGACTCGTGTCCGACTCTTCGCGACCCCATGGATCACAGCACACCAGGCCCCTTTGTCCTCCACTGGCTCCCAGAATTTACCCAAATTCATGTTTCTTGTGTTGATGACACTATCTAACCATCTCAACCTCTGTCATCCCCTTCTCTTTTTGCCTTCCATCTTTCCCAACATCCGGGTCTTTTCCAAGGAGTCCTCTCTTCTCATTGGCTGGCCTTTGAACTTCAGCTTTGGTATCTGTCCTTCCAACGGACAGCCAGGGTTGGTTTCGTTGACTGACGGATTGGATCTCCTTGCAAGTCCAAGGGACTCTCAAGAGCAGAGATCAGACCATGCGGAGCCTCCTCACTACGGTCACAAGTCTCCAGAGACCTCCAAGTGCTGCGGAGTGAAAAGCTCGTGTGCGCGGGACCTGCGCTGCCAGCCGGCAGCTCTCACAGCAGGCAGCGGGAATCAGCAAACCTCCCAAAGGGTCAGCGTGGCAGAGAAGCCTCTCGTGCACGCTGCCCTGTTAGGACTGCCACCCGGCAGCCTAACCGCCATAAAAACGGCCCTCGGCGGGATCAGGCAAGCCCTTCACGCCGGTAGTAGCAATGCAAGGAAAAATCTTTAGAAATGCAAGTCAGATGCTAGGAAAACAGAATTCAGAATGGGAGCTTTTAAAAACCACGTCTATGTCCAAGGACAGACCAAGTCTAAAAAGTGGAAGTCACAGGAAGAGGAGGCGTGTCATCTACTTTTGCAGACTCAGTCCTATTGGATAATAGATGGAATTAACCCATTCATGGATGCTGTCTCCACTAGCATGGAGAACAGGCTCCCGAGCTCCGTTTTCGGCTGCAACGGCCTCCTGCAACCCTCTGCCAGTGAAAATGGAGCTCAGGAGGGGGGGGGTTGCGTGCAGCCCTCACGAGCTCCGTTTTCACTGGCAGAGGCATCACGGGCCGGTCCTTCGCTGTTTCCAGGGCAGCCCTGCGGGCCAGATCTAAGCACCCCGGGCTTTGAGTTTGACACCCCTGGTATAGACTTTCCTACTTGAGTAGGAGGTTGGACTAGAAGACCTTCAAGGTCCCTTCCGACTCTGCGATTCTGATTCTGCAGGAGGTGTTTATCCAATTGCTGGAAAGAGCATTCTAGGTGTCTAACATAATCTTTAGGATCTAGATCTATCTCTACTTCCGTGGCTTCTTCATTTCTTTCAAAGCCACTAATCACAGCCTTGATGTTAAGAATTTGACAAGGAGGTTAAAGAAATTGACTTGTGGAGTCAACAAATGCAATAAGACAAGGTAGAAAGTGTGTTTCCCAGCATTGATACTAAGCCTAACAAAAACATTAAGTGATATACACATTCTTTACATGCAGAAACTAAGATCACGTATTATTCATCATGTACTGAGTAAATTTATATCATGTCAGGTCATAACCACAGAAACCACATTACCGCTTAATTGATCTATGAACACAGAGAAAAAAAGCTATCTAATAAATTTATCCTCTTGGATTACAACAGAACAAAAATATAAACAATTTTCACTCATTCACTGCCCCTCTCAAATTGAAATGGGCCATCTTTTAATATATTGCTCTACTGCCACTTTTCTGTGTATAAAGAAGCAACGTTAAGAAAAAACAGCTAGTAGATTGACAAATTCTACCAAAACTGTTCAACCAGAATCTATCACTGTAATTTAATGATTAAATCATTTCCCCAAACTACTTTTGTAAGGTGGGGGGGGAATGATGAAAATATTGTTTCACTGACAGGAATTCTGGTTTCTCTTCATATCATGTAATTTTTTAAACCTTCTGTACAGTATTTAGTCATTCTGAGATAGGTAGCTATAGGAATCGAATGATAATTGAATAAATAACCACTTGCAGCTGTCCGACAAAATGGAAGAAAAATGAAAAAGAAAAAAAAATCCTCACATCTTTGAGGATGAAAATCCTAGTTTCTGGATATCTTTTCAACACTCCTAAACCAAGACATTCAGTGATTAACGTAAAAAGGGAAAACAAATATGATTTTAGTCCTTACTGGAGTCTTACAAACATGTACAAGTACCGGTAAATCTCCATGCTCGTGGAGACAGCATCCATGCAAGGGTTAACTCCGTCTATTATCCAATCAGGACTGAGTCTGCAAATTAGATGACACGCCTCCTCACGCTGTGACTTCTGCTTTTAAGACTCAGTCGGTCCTTGGACATAGACGTAGATTTCAAGAGCTTCCACACTTGTTGCTGTTTTTTGTGCCTGTTCCTTTAAGGGAGAAAATTCTTTTTTGCTAAGGAGTGCTTACCTTTTAATTCCAGCGAGAAGGGCTTGCCTGATATCGCCGAAGACCGTTCTAGTGGTGGCTAGGCTACCGGCTGGTAGTCCTAGCAGGATAGCATGCATGAGGGGCTCTTCCGCCACGCTGATCCTTTAATGAGCTAAGGGGGTGAACTAGCTACCTGAGAGTTGTTTGCTGCTGATTCAGCCCTCCGCCCACGAGTTTCAGCTCCGCAGTGTCTGAGGCTCCCTGGGAACTCTCTGCAAGGGTTCTGCAGCTGATCTGATCTTGGGAGGGATGAGTGGGACCGCCGAACAGCTGTTTTTCGGGTAGCGCATGAGCTCGGCTCCGGAGCTGCTGGCATTGGAAGTGAGAGAGAGAAACTTTTTTTTTGCGGCTGCCATTTTGTTTTTAGCCGCCATTTCGTTTTTCGCCTTGTGAGTGGAGTTTGCCTAAGTGCTTGCAGGATCTGGATTACCTGCCTGTTGAATTCTCCTCTCAGCTCGTTAGCTCTGACTGCTTCTGCAGCTGGCTCATAGCCCCACCCCCTCCTTCCGTCCTCCTTTTTATTTTCACTACCTTACGTGCCTTGTTTGCCTGTGCCACGTGGAGTGAGTCAAGATGGCGGATGCCACTTCCTGCAGGGAGCCATTCTGAGAGGGGATTTGTCTCCCTCATCTTCTAGTGGCCACAGTCATTCTGGAGCCACCATTAGGGCCTCCAAGAGGAGGGCAGCATCAGGGGAATCTCGATCAGGCCGTTCCCACAGATCTTCCAAGAGGGCAGAACAAGCAGGCCCAGACTAGGCACAAGGCTATTGAGAAGGTCACAGCCAAGGCCCAAATGGCTTCTTCTCACAAGCCTAGTGGGCATCAGGAGCTGAGACCCCCTAGATCAGTGGTTCTCAACCTTCCTAATGTCGCAAACCTTTAATACAGTTCATTCATGTTGTGGTGACCCCCATCCATAAAATAATAAAATTATTAGGAAACTCAGGGGTGGGTTCCAACTTACCTTGCTGCTGGTTCACTTCCTCCTGCGCTGCGTGGGCATGCTGCATGGGCTTGCGTGCACTTTGTGCACACACGCATGCGCAGTGCCGAATTTTTTTTAAAAAAATTGCAAAAAACCCCCCCAAAACAAGATGGCGACGTATGCGCAGTGCCGGAAATTCGGCTTCAGCGCATGCTCAGAAGTTCCCATGGTACAGATTTTTTTTTTTTTGCAGTAGTCTATTTGCATGTGGGTGGACCCGCCTGGAGATGGATAAAGAAGTGGTGTCTCGGTTCCTAAGACCATCGGAAATAAGTGTTTTTCGATGGTCTTAGGCGACCCCTGTGAAAGGGTCATTCGACCAACCATGACCCACAGGTTGAGAACCGCTGGTCTATCCTAACTTGCGGCGACAAGGATTCCTTGTCACAACATCCAGTAGTCCGGCAGTTTCTATGGGGGGCGACCAACCTGCGATCTCCTGTGGTTCATCGCTATCCCACGTGGGACTTGCCTAGAGTTCTCGATTCCCTTACTCAGGATCCCCTTTAACCTATTCGGGAGTCCACCTTACGGCATCTATCCTACAAGGTGGCTTTCCCGGTAGCAGTAACGTCAGCTCACAGAATCTCAGAGCTGGCTGCGCTGTCCATTCGTGCTGATCTCTGCGTCTTCCACTCGGACAGAGTAGTCTTGCGTCTTGATCCTACCTTTGTTCCCAAGATTAACTCCTGGTGCCACAGGGCCAGGAACTGGTCCTTCCGATCTTTTGCCCTTGCCTGGTTCATCGGCTCGGATGGAGGTGACACACGCTGGACGGTCGTAGGGCACTCAAGGTTTACATTGCATGTACTTCTTCGTTTCGTAGATCTGAATCACTCTTTGTCTCCTTTCAACCTTCTTCGATGGGTTCCAAGGTTTCCTCCTCCACCATGGGCCATTGGATTAGGGCCTGTATTGCCAGGGCTTACAAGGCTCAGGCCTTGCCTGCTCCATGACACATCACCGCCCATTCTATCAGAAGTGTGGCTACTTCGGCAGCTTGAGCGACTCAAGTTTCTCTGGAGGAGGTCTGTCGAATGGCTACTTGGTCTTCGCCTTCTCCATTTATACACCATTATAAGTTGGACTCATATGCTTCAGCGGAGGTGGCGTTTGGTCGGCAAGTTCTTCAGCGTGTTTGCTCAGACTGAGAATCGCAAGACCAGGCCGCTCCCTCCCACTAGGACAGCCAGCTTTGGTATGCCCCTTGCATGGATGCTGTCTCCATGAGCATGGAGATGGGGCGTTGGTCTTACCTGATACACTCTACCTCGTAGCTGTGGAGACAGCATCCATCCCCGCCCAGATGGCGGCCGGCCGTGCCCTTCGAGGGTTTTCTCAGCAATGGGAACACCACGTCTGTCTGCATTAACGCCTTCTTCAAAAAAGAGGAAGTCACAGCGTGAGGAGGCGTGTCATCTAATTTGCAGACTCAGTCCTGATTGGATAATAGACGGAGTTAACCCTTGCATGGATGCTGTATCCACGGTTACGAGATGGAGTGTATCAGGTAAGGCCAATGCCCCTTCTCATTCTTGTATTCTCTTTGTATAGTTGTAATAGCATATGGATTGGCTTGATTAAGCGCCCCAAAAAGTTAAGGGGAAGGGGGAAAGAAGAGGGAGAAGTTGGAAAGAGAGCGAAAGGGAGAGACAGAACAGTATTGGAAGGGACACCAGAGGTTTTCTAGTCCAACCTCTGCTCTATCAGGAGACTCTATAGTCCTCAATCAGGAGACTCCTGATTGAGCAGGGGGTTGGACTAGAAGACCTCCAATGTCCCTTCCAACTCTGTTATCCTGTTCTGTCTCTCCCTTTTTCTCTCTCTTCTCTCTCTTTCCCCTTTCCATTTCAACAACAATTTGTCTGGACTCTAGACCATTTCAGACAAAAGGTATAGAGTCCATTCTTAAAAAGGAGGAGAGATGGTAAAGCAGTGGGGGTGGGGAGGAAGGAGGGAAAAGAAAAACAAAGGAATGGAGAGACTTCTCACAGTGAAGCCTGGGCATCTTCTTCTGGGCACCAGAAGGCCAAAGGAGGAACAGAGTTGTGGGGGGCAGACCCATAGTTAAGCTGAAGGGGGGGTGTAGTATTCAGGTATTCCTAGTTAGGTTACATTTTCACACTACTTTGAAATGTATACTCATATTGTATATATGCCATTATATTTTCAGTTGAATAAAATAGCCTCGTTATTTTTAATAATCAATGTAAAGTACATTAAGTACTTTTTTCCCCAAAAAAGGTCTTCCGCTCGCCCAGTATCGCCTGGTCCAACCCAAATTGCTGCTCAGAAGACGAGACTTGTGCATCTGCTTCAGAAGAAGTACTGAAAGC
This sequence comes from Diadophis punctatus similis, assembly GCA_023053685.1. Classification (NCBI taxonomy): domain Eukaryota; kingdom Metazoa; phylum Chordata; class Lepidosauria; order Squamata; family Dipsadidae; genus Diadophis; species Diadophis punctatus. The sequence goes on along the minus strand of JALIGW010000004.1, from coordinate 4,678,237 downwards.
ATATTCTCGTACGCAGATGGTGTTGGCTGAAACCCAAATGGTTTCCAGGGAATATTACACAGATTGTAAGATGCAAATTAATGTATTGGGGACCAAATTAATATATCAAAGCAAAAAGACCAAGGCAGTTATGTCTGACAGAAAAAATAAAGAACTGCAAGCTAAACGCAAATGTTGCGAGAGCTCGAGCAAGTCGATGAATATATGCATCGTGGTAGCATGTTTATTGACTTGGATAAATTTTAATATGTCTAAATGTTGGTGGAAAGATAGTACATGGTTGTTTTTTGAGAGGGATGAAAATGTTTGAAAGAATCCAAAATAACAATATATAAGATTATGTTCCTAGCCACTTTGTTATATGGAAATGAGTTGAGTGAAAATGGGATGCCCCAAAACTGTGGGTGGTAAAACAAGATATGACGGGGCCAAGAATGAATGAACACTAACTAAATTACTATGGGGTGATTAAAACGTGAATGACTAGAAAAAAATATCTAGGGATGGTTTGGTCATACAGAGAGAATGTATGAGGACTGAATCACAAAACAAATACAGTATATGATGGGAGAGTGAATGGGTCAAGGGAAAGGGGGGGAGGGAGAAGATGAGCAATGAAAGCCTTAAAAACTGCCAGCCCTCCCAGGTAGACTACACAGGAATCACAACCAGATGAGTAACACTACTTTATCCTAAGGCTACATTAACAGAATCTTGCAAAAACTTGGGAGGTGTCCTTTCTGATCTCCGCCCGTTTTATAGCTATGGGCTATGGCTTCTCTTATCTGACTGTTCCCTAGGCAGCACCCTCCTCTTCCTCCCTCCCCTGCCGCCATCACCCAAGGCTGGGACAACTCACCAGGGGACCACTTGTCGCGGGACAATTCAACAAATACAAAAGTTAAATTCGACGGAACCATGGCCAATAATAATAAAATTAAGAAAGTCAACCCAGAAATACAAGAGTTACAATATTTTTGTGTTAAATTTATATTTTACCGACAAAGAAATAAAGGGAGACTAGTATAGATCTATTTCAAGCTATTTAGCTCTCATCAGCTAGCCATACCCTTATGGGATTCGAGTTGTGTTAGACCCTCCCAAGGCAATGAAGGAAGCAGTGGATAGATGTGGTTGAAATGAGGAAGGTTTGCCAGGAGAGAGAAATAGGGCGATGGAAGTCAGTGGTTTTAGATATATTGTGGATTTGTTTTAGATATATTTCCTTTATAGCACTAGCAATAGCACTTAGACTTATATACCACTTCATAGTGCTTTACAACCCTCTCTAAGCAGTTTACAGAGTTCAGCATATTGCCCCCAACAATCTGGGTCCTCGTTTTATTGACCTCAGAAGGATGGAAGGCTGAGTCAACCTTGAGCCGGTGAGATTTGAACAGCTGAACTGCAGCTAGCAGTCAGCTGAAGTAGCCTGCAGTGCTGCACTCTAACCACTGCGCCACCTCGGCTCTTATTTATGTCATGATTACATTTGGTTTACTATTTCTTCCTTCTTTTCTGCACCGTGCATGATTTTCCTTACTTCAAAAGGGAATAGTGTGTTAGGCCTATATCTGTAAGTATATACGTAGGCATATACGAGGACCCAGATTGTTGGGGGCAATATAAATATACATTGCTTAATGATGTAAACCGCTTAGAGAGTGCTTGCACTTTGAGGCGGTATATAAGTCTCACTAATAAAATAAATAAATAAATAAATAAATAAATAAATAAATAAATAAATAAATAAATAAATAAATAAATAAATAAATAAATAAATAAATAAATAAATAAATAAATAGAAAAGGAAATCAGGCCGTCAAAGAACACAGTGGCTGGACACCATCAAAGCTGACACCATCCAGAACATAGAAAAACTCAAAAGAAGCAGTGCAAGACCAGAAGATGTGGAGAGACCTGGCCCAGAGAATCGCCAAGGGTTTGACACGACTGAATGGATAATGTCATCATCATGCACACGTGAATCCAATCACTGTGGCTTATTAAATTTGTTATTTTTCTTCTAGCTATAATACATAGGACACGATGAAGAGATTGTTATTTAAAAAAAAAAAATCAGGAGCGCTCTGATTGCTCAAAATCATGTGATTTTCTTCTCTTTCCCTTCCACCTACTTTTCAGAGTACGTTGTAGAACAAAAACTATTTATCATCAGGGGAAATGCCTTAGGGATGTTTCATTACGAGTCATTGATCTGAGTGTGTGGCTGCTTTTTCGGGAGGTGGGATGGGGAGTCCAAAGAAATAACTCATGGACAAATCAGGCAGGTTCCACAGAAGGCAAATCCTTCTATTGTGTTGGGAAGGGCTGAATATTTCAGATTAAAGTGATACAAGGTGGATTCCACCTCCTCCTGCCCCCCCCCCCATGATTAAGACTGATAGAAAATCTGCAAGGTAAAATAGCACATGTATGACCTTTGTTTGCTCTCTTACAACATACATGTAAAGCTCGTAGCAGCTTAAAGGTAAAGGTAAAAGTTCCCCTCGCACATATGTGCTACCCATTCCCGACTCTAGGGTTTCAAAGCCGAAGAGCCAGTGCTGTCCGAAGACGTCTCCATGGTCATGTGGCCGGCATGATTAAACGCTGAAGGTGCAGGGAATGCTGTTACCTTCCCACCAAAGGTGGTCCCTATTTTTCTACTTGCATTTTTATATGCTTTCAAACTGCTAGGTTGGCAGAAGCTGGGACAAGTAACAGGAGCTCACTCCATTACGCAGCGCTAGGGATTCGAACCGCCAAACTGCCGACTTTTCTGATCGACAAGCTCAGCGTCTTAGCCACTGAGCCACTGCATCTATATACATATACATGCTGGTATAGTTGTTCATGCAATGAAACTTAATCCCACCTCAGAAATGGTGAGCCACTAAATAAACACATCTATTTATATATCCATGTAAACAAATGAAAAAGCAGGGGTACACTGGTAATTATCTTCCAGGCCTTTTCCATACTCGTGCCTGTCATTTATCAAGTGGTGCTTTAACTAAAGTTATACAATATTTCAGGATAAAGCCAGAAAATTACTAGGTTAAGCTGGTGTATAATAGTCTAACAGTAAGCGTCAGCTTTGTAGGCATCTTCCCAATGTTACACTTACATCAGCATAATTTGCTCTAACTAGCAAAGGAACTCAGTGCACAGCCCTATTATTTTATACTCATTTTTGCCTCTCAAGCTACAAATACCAGATGGCTACACACTGGGTTCACATATTCCTCAAAGCAAAAATCTAAATAGTTATAGCTTAAACATGTTGTTGGAACCCAGCTGCTATGTTGGTTATAAACCATGGTTTGTTTATTTATTTATTTATACAGCCACCCATCTCACATGAAAGTGACTCATGACTGTTTATGGTATGCCCTAGAATGATGTACACTACTAACTGGCTTATCAAGAAATGATGGTTCACAAAACCAAGCCTTACTATAATAACAAAAATATAAGTACGTATCTTGTAAGATTATGATCCCCTTTTTTAACTCAGATAGGTGACTGGATTACAGGCATGGTGTCTCTATTTCTATAGATTTTGGTTCATGGTAAACTTTTTAGGACTTTTGTTTGAGTGTGTGTGTGTGTATGTGTGTGTGTGTGTGTGTGTGTGTGTGTGAGAGAGAGAGAGAGAGAGGGAGAGGGAGAGGGAGAGAGAGAGAGAATGTTTTATGCAAACCAAGCCCATTTAGTTGGTTTACAGCTCAATATTTCATACATACCTTGAAAATGCGTAATTGCATTTCCTCTACAAATAGAATGTTCAGGCATAAACTTTGAGTCAGCTGATCCCAACAGCCAATAAACATTCCCTTAGCCTAAAAAATGTGTTGACCATAAAAAACATGCTTTCCAACCGGAACAAAAGTCTGTTTCTCATTATCCTGAATAGTATCTTGTATTTCTCAACCCTGGCTTAATTTTGAAAATGCACCTGTTTTAAGTTCTTTTGATTCCACCCTATGGCTGTCTTGGAGTCACAAGCAAAGGTTCTACAATTTCTACCTCTGCATCCAAGTAGGAGAGAATTACTTTCCTTAATTAATTTTCCTTACTATCTTGGTTTGCTATGGTCAGTACCATTTCTTTGATGGTAGATGCAACAGAGTTGCATTTCGTTTGATATATTTGAGCCATACGCTTCAAACTAAAAAGAAAGGAACAGATTAAAACACAATTAAGTGTGCATCCCTGGGGGTGTGGGAGAAATGAACTCTGGAAAAATCTGTTTCCCTTTTATAATTGTTTACTAATGTTTTAAGTGATTTGTTAATACAAAAGAAAGGTGGAAAAGATAAAAAGAAACCTCAAGAATATACCGTATTTTTCGGAGTATAAGATGCACCTTTTTACCCTCAAAAAGAGGGTGAAAACTTGGGTGCGTCTTATACACCGAATGTAGCCCCACCCAGCCACCCCCACCCTTTGGCCTCTGCCTCCCAGCAATTTACCTCCTTGCAGCAAACAGCTGCAGAGCCTGATTAGCACAAGGAAGTGATTATCTGTCTCCCGATCCACAGCTGACTGAGGCTTGCAAGCCATGTGCTAAAATGAAACTGAAACTACAGTAGCTGCAAGGAGGCAAATTGCTGGCAATGTTGGACTGCTGAAACTGCAAGGAGGTGAGTCAATAAGTATAAATGTCTATAGAATGTTCAAATTATTAGACTTATTTTTTAAAGACTGCTTTATTATTGTTCTAAACAACTTAACAAAATGAAGCTTTTTAAAATAAATGCTTGATCTGAAGAGGCCCAGTGCTATTTTATCTTCTTTTAAATAGCAGAGAATAAGTATACTTCCAGAAAGCCACATCAAATTTAAAGATCTGTAAAAGTATAATCTGAAATCTAAGAGTGTCCTGTTTAGTATTAAGATAAGGCAGCTGAGTTAAACCCTGACTTAGTCATGTTTGGAGTAGATCTATTAAAATAATTGGGAGGAGTTAGTGTGACTACATTTAAGAAAACTTTCTGGCATTAATATACTGCCAAAATGTAAATTTCTCCAATTCTTTGCTATTTCTATGGGTCAGACACACATGCACAGAAATTCACAGCAAACAGTGTATATCATCTGTACTGTTCGCTGTTTGCTATTTGCTGTTTGGCAAATTGCTGGGAGGCAGAGGCCTTTTTTTCTTGTTTTCCTCCCCCAAAACCAAGGTGTGTCTCATACTCCGAAAAATACGGTAGTTGTCATATGCTAATCAAAATTGAGTCTCATGGAAATGTCCATATTATATTACACAAGCTACAGTTAAAACAACATGGGAAATTAAAGATGAACCCTTTATATACTATACATTCCAAATGCTTAAATAACCTTCCAACAGAGTATCTGTGATCAATGCTTGCTGAAGTATAAAAAGAGAAGCAGGTTCTGTGAACACCTTGAAACAATGTGGTCATTACCAAAACTCAGCATGGATTTATCATTAACAGGTCATGCCACACTAACTTCGTTAGTCATATTTTAACTGGGTATTATGGAAACCTTGGTTAAAGAACAGGGGATATCCTGACTAAGATAGGATCGCCTGGGTTTCAGTTCTTGCATCAGTTTTGTTCCACTGAAGGCCAGATGTGAGCTCTGTGTGCATTTGTGGAAAAAAAAGGGCAAGCTACAACAGCTGTCCTGTCCTCTGACCTGCCCTTTTGTTGATAAAGTTAAACGTAAGTGACCTAGGGCCCGACCCAGCAATGGGGCATAGCGCTTGGACAATGGTTTGGGTGCCATAAACCTTGAATAAGTAAACTATGTTGCTGACTGAATTCAATTGCCACCTCTTGGAGGGTAGGATCTGAAGTGGCCTTGGATTTCATGACTGCCATAATAACAACCATAAACAATCAACATGTCATCCTTGCATGGCCTCCCCAGTTGGCTCTGGAGAAGGTCATGCATGCCGCCTCTAAAAGACCAGGTCTGCAACTTGTGTGTGGTGTCTCATGTTTTGCTCAGTACCTTCTGATTTTAAACTTCTCTTGTCTGTCTGTCGTGTCCCCCCCCCCCCCCGGGTGTGCGTGTGCGATTCTCTGGAGATATGTAGCAGCTCAATAAGATCACTGGTTCACCTCCAGGGTAAACCAGACCGGAAACACAACTGGATAAGCTAATTCTACTTAATTGTAAGTCTACATTATCTTGCAAGTCAGAAGGCACAAACTTCCCACCATCACTTTGAATTGACCTCCCGTTGAACTGTCAGATAAATTAGGGCAGATCCTTCCTTTAGTTTTTTTCCTCTTACTGTTAAGCCCCCCTTCTTTTGTCTAATTGTTTCCTAGGCCGCATCCCTTTCCTTAGTCCCCCAAGGTCATCCAAACATTTCATCACACAATGTGACTCCATAAAATTCCAAATTAATTTCTATTTTTTTCCTCTTTTTAACAAAGTTACGATTATTCCTGGCTTGATCATTTTCTAAAAGATGAGGAAGTGCGTAACCTCCATAGTCACATGCTTAAAGAAGGATTTTCCAACCTGGGCAACTTTAAGACATGTGGACTTTAACGCCCAGAATTCCCTAGCCACTCACCCTCGCAATGTTCCCTGAAAATCCTACTCTCTTATGCAGACAAACTTTGTTGCTTGTATCCTTACAATTTATATTGACTGGCTCCTAATATGATTTGATTGCTTATTTGTACCCGAACTATCATTAAGTGTTGTACCTTATGATTCTTGATGAACGTATCTTTTCTTTTATGTAAACTGAGAGCATATGCACCAAAGACAAATTCCTTGTGTGTCCAATCACACTTGGCCAATAAAATTCTATTCTATTCTATTCTATTCTATTCTATTCTATTCTATTCTATTCTATTCTATTCTATTCAGCATGTAGGTTGCTCTAACTCATGAGGCTGAAGGAAATGCTGGTTCATAAATTATAGCTTCTTCTGACATTCAAACATAGTAATTGAGCAAGGCCACAAAGTTAGCTTATTATTCACCCTTGTAAGTAGGGAAAGCTTGTACCATTTTTTTTAAATTTATCCCTATTTTTGTTGTGCCTTTTCAGCTAAAGATTTTACATGCAAGTCCCAACAGCACTCCCAAGCTGTTATAAAGAACAATCGCCCACAATTTTTCTGGTCCATTTGTATTTTAGGCGTCCTCTTGTTTAAGTTGGAATTATATCAGGCACTTTATTACAAGTAATCATACTCAACAGAATTGAAGACTAAAAGCCAAATAGTCTTCTTCATATATATAATAAATCACAGATAATGTTAATGTGGAGAGAGTGTGTACAGTAGCCTAGTTGTGCAGCTGAGTTCAACTGACAGCTGGAGTCTGTTTTTTCTTTACATTGGCTGGGAAATTCTCGAGTGTTGCAATTCGCACATTGGCAAACACCTTGTGGAAGGCTGAGACAGATTACTCTAAGAACAAGGGCAACTTGTAGACCCAGATTCAAATTAAGATTTGGCCATGGAAATTCAATGGGTGACTTCAGGCCACACTCAATCTTACTCCGTTCAACCCATCCCATAGGTCTATTGTGGGATGAAATGAAGAGAGATGAGCCCCATGTGAACTGCAGGAAGGAAAGGTGGAATATTGTATTAAATTAACAAAATTATCAGTGGTCCATTACGCAGGAGCCTGTTTTCTGTACTCCCAAATTATTGAACGCTATTGCCAAAACAGAGGTCAGAATTTATTGCTATGTATCATAGAATAAATCAGAGTTATGCATAACCACTTCAAGAGGTTGACTTAATGCACATATCTTCTCTCGCTATTTTACAAACATCAGACCCAACCTCATATCATCTCTTTGCCAATTGCTGCTGCCTTAAGTAAATTCTTAAAATTGTGCAGTATCGGGCAGAGTGGAACTGTTGGGTCTAGACATCTAGACTGTCACGGGGTTTACAGGATCATTATCGACCAGGCAAAAGGTCCTATCGACGTGTGCTGCAACATTTTGGAATATTTTCATCACAGATTTGTGAATAGTCCTGATCATGCTAATTTTTTTGCACAAAAAAAAGTGATTCCATTTGAATGTGTTTGGAAACTTTAATTGTCCCTCAATAGCCTGCTTATGTGCTTTTGTTTTATATATGAGGTTTTTGAACTGAATTATTTTATCTTGTTGCTGCCCATCCAGATATAGTCAGGCAGGATATAAAACTCTGGAAATAAGTGAATCATTCTACTACAGCAAATTGTTCTCCTCTGTAATATTGAAAAATCAGATTCTAATACAATATTGCCAAAGATGCCCATGAATATATTGGGTATCTATTAATTTATGTAAAGCTAAATCTGGACTATCTCTCATTTGCCAAGATCTCTTTCCAAAATCAGTAAGTTGCAGCACAGGGCGGACCTTGGCTGACCTTGGAAAAGGTTAAGCAGATTTGGACCTGATTAGCAGGAAACCACCAGGAGAATAGCAATAGCAATAGCACTTAGACTTATATACCGCTTCATAGTGCTTTACAGCCCTCTCTAAGCGGTTTACAGAGTTCAGCATATTGCCCCCAACAATCTGGGTCCTCATTTTACCGACCTCAGAAGGATGGAAGTCTGAGTCAACCTTGAGCCGGTGAGATTTGAACAGCTGAACTGCTGAACTAGCAGTTAGCTGAAGTAGCCTGCAGTGCTGCACTCTAACCACTGCGCCACCTCGGCTTCAAAATATATATTGTGAATATAAGTAAAATCCAGATACTCCCATAACACTGCCAAGGAACAATTTCTCAGGCTCATGTAATCTCTAGGAATCAACCCTGCCTTTACCTTTTTAGTTCCTTTGATTTAAAAAAAACACCTGAGTGAGTTTGTGTTATAAAATGTCTTCCCAATGCCAGGAAAGGACTTTTTTCCAACCTTGTTAAAGCCGTAAGGTTCGTTTATATTTCTTATCTTTTTGCTGCTTTCTCTTTAAAAAAAATCCTTAATCAGAGCATTGCTCTCCTTTCCCAAGCCAAACAGGAACACTCTGACCTTATTTACCTGCTCTGAATGATTGTTCTGGGCTACCTCACCCCCTTGTATGTAGAAAAATGTGCATTTGTTTTCCTGCTACAAGCTCTGCTCCAGTATGCCAAGACCTACCTACAGCTGTACGCTTTGGTCCGCTTCTGGAATTGTATAATAAGGGTGCACCCTCATGCCAGCAGAAGCTTTTCCCTGCCCCACTGACTACAATAAAGGATTATATCAAAATAACACCGTGTCACAAATCAAGTTGACGCAGTGGTGAGAGTTTTACATTCCCTGGCTAAATGATATACACTCAACTCCAGCTAAAACAGGGGGCCAGGAATTGGAATATTGCCTGTGTTTTTATTCCTCTGGAGTTGGGCAGAGTCAATGGCAAATGTTTAACTACCATAAACCTTGGCCATTACCTGTGACTATAGCTTAACAGGACAGATTTGATAACACATCAGTTTCAGCAATGTGACAACCTGTCATTATATAGGTGTTTAGACACCATAAACATCGAGCGTTCCTCTCTTTACTAGCCCAAACCTGCCACATTTCGGTTTCAGCAGCTTTAATCTGGGCTGCCAACGAGGCAAAGCAGACGATTATATTTCTAATGATATCGTTCTTTTTCTACTGATCTTCCAGTTTATGCATGCAGGGATTTAAAACCATAGATCTGGAGAAATCCACTAGCATACATGAAATGCCAACCAGCTCTGGGATAAAGGAAATACAATGTGGAAAGCAGCAACATCAGATGGCATACCTCACCTCAAGAGGATAGAGCAGATTCAAAGAATCCTGGAGTTTGAAGTCTTATTGTTCCCAGGGTATCTTAAAGACTTGTGGACTTCAACTCCCAGAGTTCCCCACGGCTGGCTGGGGAATTCTGGGATTTGAAGTCCACAAGTCTTAAAGTTGACAGTTTGGACAGCCCAGGACTCCAACCCTCTGCCCAAGACAGGAATCTTCATACCATTCCAGAGGAATGCCCATCTGATCTTTTCTTGAAAATCTCTAGTGACAGAACACCATGACCCTAAAAGGAAGGCTGTTCCACTATCCAACAGCTCTCAAATTGAGAAATTTCTCCTTATTTCAAGATTGGTTCTCTCTTTTTAAGGTTTCTTCCTGCTGGCACTTCTACTATCCTCAGGAATTAGGGAGAATAAATCCATACCCTCTTCCTTATGGTAACTTTTCATCTACTGGCAAACTGCTATCACTTCTCCCCTTAAACCTCTCTTCTTTATACTAAACATACCTAATTCCTTTAAGCAAACTTCACAGGATTCCAATAATAGTACTTGCGGGAAAGGAATTGGAACAGCAGTTATTTGCAAAGTCGATGATGGAAGGTACAGTAATAGTTTGTCTTTATTCTTTACCTGTCCAGACTCCACCCTCGATATCCTACCTAGTTCTGGAGACTATATTCTAAAGAAGTAGTTTAGAGAAAGTGGAACAAAGGAGGAAGTAGAAACGAAGCACTATAAAAAGAAATGGAAAGTACTGGATATATTTATTCTTGAGAAGCGAAGAAAGACAGTTACTTTCTTACACTGTGCAGCTTGAGAAAAATTGCTATCTATGCAGTCCTCGACTTGCAACAATTCATTTAAGGACCGTTCGAAGTTACAACAGCATTGAAAAAAGTGACATGACCGATTTTCACACTTAACAACCGTTGCAGCACCTTCATGGTCACATGATTAACAGCTACACTGTCTTGGGGTCATGTGATCACCTTTCCCAGCCGGCTTCCGACAAGCAAAATCAATGGGGGAAACTGGATTCACTTAATGACTGTGATTCACTTAACAACTGTGACAAAAAAGGTCATAAAATGGGGCAAACGTCACTTAACAACTGTTTTTCTTAGAGATGGAAATTTGGGGCTCAATTGTGGTCATAAGTAGAAGTTGTGGGTTCTCCAACACTGGAGGTTTTTTAGAATAAATTAGACAACTATTTGTCTGAAATGGTATAAGGTTTCCTGCCTGAGCAGAGGGTTGGACTAGAAGACCACCAAAGTCCCTTCCAGCGCTGTTATTCTATTATTTGGACTCGTGTGTTGGGTGAATTTACCCTATATTACATGATTGCTAACCAGATCCTTTTCAAAAGCTCAATCCCCAACAATCCATTTAGGCAGTTAAGAATGAACAGTGAAGCTAAGGGAAGCCCGACAAAGGCAACTGAATACAGTACATTCATAGTTGAAGTGAGATAAAGTGCACTCACAGCAACCACTTTCTACCAGCAATACTTTGGAAGATACTTCTAATACTTTCTCCTCAAGCAATACCCAAGCAAATATACTACTCTCCCTATGCCCTCACTGCAAAGGAGACAACACGCTCAACCGTATTTTCTTCCAAAGGCAGGATCTTGCCAGATTTAATCTAACTAACTATATGCTACAAATCAATTTAAGCACATTTTAATTGCATGACTATGTAATAATTTATTTATTTATTTATATTTCTATGCCATCCAACTCCCTAGGGACTCTGGGCGGCTCACAACAGGAACAAACATAAATCAATATAAAGACATTTAAAAAAAAAAACAGATTAAAAACACATTTTTCAGTTTAAAATAATTTTAGCCATCCATACATTCATGGGCCGATAATGCATAATGAGTTTCAAGTTCAGAAAGTTTTATATCAGTACGTTTCCCACACACCTTCTTATAACATTCAGCAAAGAAAACTACAAAAGAAGACAAAGGTAAAGTAGGCAACGGGGTGATCTCCATTTATTTAGGATTATAATTTGAGGAATCCTTGACCATTAGCCATGCTGGCTGAGACGAATGCCACACCTCTAGGACATCGAATTGCCTATTCTTGCCCTGCAACCTCCATACATCTGAATTCCAAGAATTACTTTCTGGCAAAGGAATGTTACTATATAGGTTATGTACTACTTCTTCAAAGGCACTGAATCAAAGCACAAAAATGTCTGTGTGAAAATAAAATCTACCAACCTGCCCTGGGAACCATCTTTACTCTCTCTAATTGTAAAGGAGAAGTTGGCTCAGAGTTACAACTTTTAATCACAAAACTAAAGGAAAAGCGGAAGAGAAAACAAAAAAAGAGTCAAAATCATCGCAGGGGGAGAAAGATAATTGAAAATACATCATCCTCTGGACCAGCTTGTAGTTTATTTTTAGAATTGAAATAAAAGAATGTATATGCAGGAATGCAAATGGCATTTCCCTTGATAAGATTCTAAAAACGGGACCGGTTTGGGGGGGGGGGGGGAGGCAGGAGAGAAGGCAAATACACTATGCAATTGTATTTAATTCTTTTTTAAAAATGATAAACAGGTTTCCAGGTTTAAACACCACAGTGCAGAAGGGCAATTTTAAATTATGGGTTAATGCTCTTATGCACCCTCCCTCCCCACTTTATCAGCTCATGTGCATTATTTCACTTACCTGTGAAGTAATCGGTGAGGTCAGGCCCACTGATTCTGATTGGACCCCCTCCTACCCACCCGGCTGAAGGTGCTTCCTTAACCTTGAATGTTCTCCCCTGCAGCCCCTGGAGCTGTTAAAAAAAGTCCAAGCAAAAGAAAAATACATCGTCCACATGATAGGACGAGTCCCTGGGCGGCTGCCACATCCCACTCAAGATTTAATTTGCATACTCGATTTAGAAGGAAAAGCAAAGTTCAGGTCATAATCAAGGTGGGAGGAGACCTGAAACCTCGTAGCCTTGATCAAACTTTGTGCTCTTGCCATATTGTACAGAGGAAGGGAAAAAGAAGAAAGTTTTCTGAAAGGGGGGGGGAGAGAAACCAGTGGTTAGGGGAATTTAAATTCCCCCCCCCCAATCTTTTTATACATTATTATTCATGCATACTTGATACAATCTGAATAACAAGAGAACTTCAGAGCGACTTCTAAGGAACTGAGGTTTTCAGCAGAAACAGTAGCCATAGTTTATATAAACCAAAAAAAACCCCAACCCTGTATCAGAACAGGAACTTCCCAGAAGGAGGAGGAGGAGGGGAGGGGAACAGGAAATTAAAAACAAGAAATAATTTGACATCTGCCCATTTTTGGTCCAGCAAGGAAAGAGTAGTAAGGAGTCTGGCTTTGCAGACTGTAATATGTCCCTAAAAAATGAAAAATGGATTCCAGAAAGAAGCTGAGCTTGAAAAAATATTGGAACACTTCTCAGAATAGCTTCTCTCAGATTGATTTTTACATCCAGCACCTTCCTTCTTTAGTTTCTGCACAGTATTTAAAGGAACTGCATCAACAATGAGATACTCCAAAAGGGCTGAAACTTTAAAAAAAATACTCTAAAGCAAGATGTTTGTGTTTGCTCTCAGGATTTGCAGCTTACAGGACTCAAGTATCTTTATAGTCCGGTTTTCTTCTATCCTAATTGCTCATTCAGAACAATACAGTTTCCATAAATAGGATAATATGAGGGGTCCTTGGTGCTCTCTGAGCTTGGTGTTTTTTCTTACAGATGTTTCATTACCCAAACTCGTTACCTAATTTAGATAATGAAATGTCTGCAAGAAAACCACCAAGCTCAGAGAGCACCAAGGACCCCTGATTTCAACCCTTGGCTACAAATACGCTCCTTTATTAGCACCAGGATAACATTCCCTGGGCTGAACTGTTCCAGTCTGAACAATGCTGTATGGAACAATGCTGTGTGAATAAAGAAAGTAGTACATGAAAAAGTACAGAATGAGATGAGAAGATCGGCATTTAGAGCAGGGGTGTCCTACCTCAACAACTTGGGACCCTGTAGACTTCAACTCCCAGAATTGAGAGTTGGAATCCACAAGTCTTAAAGTTTGAGGATTCAGCTTCTAATGTGTTTTTAAGCAAATTTTGATGAACATAATTAGCAATCAAAAAAGGTACCACTTATGCATGGAACAGACTCTCAGAATATCTATGGATATTTCCCTTTTTATATTCTTGGACCACCCGCTTCCCACCTCGCTAATCCCGGTTCCGAGCAGTTTACTGCCATGTAACCAAAGATCAAATAGGTGCTGGAGTCACTGCATATTCTTCCCTCTGACCCCATTTCTCCAGCCTTCCTCTGCTTGTTCATTATATCTATTTCTAGACCACAAGTTCCTTTTGGCAGCAAACCATTTCCTCTTTTTTTGCAAAGTGTTAACGCTATATTGAAGCCTACCCTGACTTTCATAAAATCCTTCACAGTCACTGGTACACAATCTGTTAACAGATAACAGATTAACAGAGTTGGAAGGGACCTTGTAGGTCATCTAGTCCAACCCCCTGCTCAAGCAGGAGACCCTACACCAGTGATGGCGAACCTATGGCACACGTGCCACAGGTGGCACGCGGAGCCATATCTGCCGGCACGCGAGCTGTTGCCCTAGCTTAGCTCAAACGCACATGTGCACGCCGGCAGCTGATTTTTGGCTCACGCGGAGGCTCTGGGAGGGCGTTTTCAGCTTCCGGAAGACCTCCGGGGGGGGCGGGAGAGGGCTCCAGGGAAGCCTACTGGGCCCACCAGAAGTAAGGAAATGGGCCATTTCCAGCCTCCAGAGGGCTTCTGGGGGTGGGCGAGGCCATTTTCGCCCTCCCCAGGCATTGAATTATGGGTGTGGGCACTCACGTGTGTGTGATAGCACGTGCGCACGCGCTTTCTGCACCCAAGGAAAAAAAGGTTCGCCATCACTGCCCTACACCATTTCTGACAAATGGCAGTCAAATCTCTTCTTGAAAGTCTCAAATGATGAAGCTCCCACAACTTGAGTACTGGGCCGAAGACGGAGCCTTGTGGTACCCCACTGCTTACTTCTCTCCATGTGGACTTAGACCCATTAAGGACTATTCATTGAGTACGATTTGTCAGCCAGTTGTGGATCCATCTGGTGGTGAGGTTGTCTATCCCACTTTTCTCTAGCTTATGAAGAAGTAGGTTATGGTCTACTTTGTCGAATGCCTTGCTGAAAGCTAGGTATATTATGTCCACAGTATTTCGCTGGTCTACTAATTTAGTCACGGTGTTGAAGAATGAAATGAGATTGGTTTGGCATGATCTGTTTTTAATGCTTTTTCTGCCTCTTTCCAAACAAAGATTGTTTGGAATATGGGAGATTTTCACACTGGGCAGGGGTGTGTGTGGAAAATGTCACTTGATTTGGAAAATGGACAATAAGACGTATACAGGGCCTTGTGCTTCCAAAATGCTCTCAGTGCTCTCAATCTTATGGCCCCTTTTTTCATATAGCCAACAAGGGTTCTGAATGGACATGTCTACAGAGATACTCAGTCATCCAGGTCATGGTTGTCCCAAAGGTGCTTTTTCAAAAGGCAACTGGACGTTCTTTGTTTTTCCTTGAAGTCGTTTCGCTTTTCTTCCAAGAAGCTTCTACAGTTCAGTTTTCAAGGAAAAAGCCAAAAAAGTCCAGTTGCCTTTTGGGAAAGCACCTTTGAGACAACCTGGATGATTGAGAATCTCCATAGACAAGATGCTGAGACTCTGGAAAGAGTGCAGAGAAGAGCAACAAGGATGATTAGGGGGCTGGAGGCTAAAACTTATGAACAGCTGCACAAATTGGGGATGTTTACTGTAATGAAAAGAAGGACTGGGGTGACATTATAGTAGTCTTCTAATATTTGAGGGGCTGCCACAAGGAGGAAGGGGTGAAACTATTCTCCAAAGCACCTGAAGATAGAACAAGAAGCAATGGATGGAAACTAACTGAATAGAGAACCAATCTAGAATTAAGGAGAAACTTCCTAACAGTGAGAACAATTAACCAATGGAACGGCTTGCCTCCAGAAATTCTGGAACTGGAGAAGATTCTTGAATGAGAAGAGAAATGTCTTCAAGGAAAAACAAAAAAAGTCCAGTTGCCTTTAAAAAAAGCACCTTTGGAACTGTGGCCACCACTTCCCAACAATGTTACACATGGTCTTTCTAAAAAAGTGCTATTTCCTTAAGATTTAATCACTGTGACGGTGAGAGGGATAGTGGCCAAAAGGCAGGCCAGCACTTCCTCCAGAGATAGTTGGCCTCTTTACTCTGGGCCTGGACTTCCTTTTTCAAAACACATTTGATCTGCGCTGATAACAAAAAGTTAAGTAGGATTTGCCTTACTTAGTACCCACAGCAAGTTGTCCCATGGCGAGCTGGCCGTGGTGAGTTGGCTGTGACGAGTTGGCCATGGCGAATCGTCATGTTATTGATAATAGCAACTGAGAAGATGCTGCTGCCAGTTAAATCTATCTTCCACTACCCAGTCTCTGTAATCTTGACCCTTTTAGGTCAATCTGATCCTAAAATGTGTGTGTTTGAGTAACAAAAAACTAGAGAATAGGTATGTAGGGGTGTGTGTGTGTGTGTGTGTGTGTGTGTGTGTGTGTGTGTGTGTGTGTGTGTGTGTGTGTATCTCCAGAAGCTAAAATAATCTTTATCTTTTTTAACGTAATTTTTATTGAAGAATTTTTTAGCAAAATAAAAATAATACAAATACTAGAAAAGAAAGAAAGAAAATAAAAAATAGTAAGTAAAAAAGTAATTAGAAATAAGAAAGAAAGAGAGAGGAAGGAAGGAAGGAAGGAAGGAAGGAAGGAAGGAAGGAAGGAAGGAAGGAAGGAAGGAAGGACTTCCAGTCTTTTTCACAGCTATAAATGCTTTTATATTTCACTAAAGTTACATCATAATTTCCTTTTTCCATAAGCTGCACTAGATTCTAATCAGCAAACCCATAAATCACAAATTCATTTCTTTTTCAACAAAAAAAGCAATGAGGGGTTTCCAGTCACTGGCAAATGTTATATCTTTATTATCAAATCATGTGCAAACACCTCTTCCCATTGCTTGAATCGTGTGTGACTATGAAATCCACATGAGAGATGCTTTGGATGTTTTAGGCTGAAACCTCATGAAATACAACAATTTTTTGTGAAATATCCTTACTCAAGCAGAAATGTCACAAGATTGAGGCCTGATTAGATTTGCCCACTAAATTTAAATGAAATTTGAATTAAATGTAATTTTTAATTTCTTTGGGGGGGGTCTAACACAGGGATCCCCAACCCCCGAGCCACATCCCACTACCAATCGACAAAGTCAGAAAGGTTGGGGAACTCTGGTCTAATGGGTCAGTGATATTGCAAATGCACTGATGCTCAGACACATCCTCCAGAAGACAACATACAAAATAAAATGGTATAAAAGGGAACCAATTGTCTTGCATGCTACTAACCAAGTACTGTAAAATAGGAAGCAATCGAGGAAATGAGTAACCTATGCCTTGCGTTTTAATTATCATCCCACTGGTTGTCTATTGGAATACCCATTCCTTCCATTAAAATATTTTTTTTAAAGGTAAAATATAGTTCTTCCAAATAACCAGATCACCTGTGTTTCTCTGCTGCAATTATTCAAGGACGTTCAAATCCCATTTCTTAGCTATATGTCGCATAAGACATCTATTTATTTCAAATACATATCCTCTCTGTTAGAATGAATGATTTATTTTGCTCTCACATTAATAGAGGAGGAAATTAGCCATGCTTATTTGAGCCAATGGTAAACTCTGAATTATTTTATACGACACAGGTACTTCCTTGACTATGTTCTCTTTTCTGGAAACATTAGACTATGTATAAATGTTTATGTATAGCTTAAATGCATTTTTATTATTCCAAAAAACACTTCATTTACAGGCCAGGTTCACACCACATGCTTAATTTTAAAGGTTTATAAAATACAAGTACAAGTTCAGATGACCAGCTATGCTAAAATAAATAAATCATCTTATAGTTAACATGATAGACTAGGTTACATATGTCCTAAGCCAGTGATGGTGAACCTATAGCATGCGTGCCACAAGCTGTTGCCCTAGCTCAGCTCCAGCATGCATATGTGCGCCTGCCAGCTGATTTTTGGTTCATGCGGAGGCTCTGGGAGGGCATTTTAGGCTTCTGGAGGGCCTCTGGGGGCGCAGGGAGGCGTTTTCGCCCTCCCCAGGCTCCAGGGAAGCCTCTGGAGCATGGGGAGGGTGAAAAATGGGCCTACCGGGCCCACCGGAAGTCGGGAAACGGGCAATTTCCAGCCTCCAGAGGACCTCTGCGGGGGCGGGGGAGGCCATTTTCACCCTCCCCAGGCATTGAATTATGGGTGTGGGCATTTATTTTATTTATTTATTTGGTTTTCTTATATGCCGCCCAACTCCCGAGGGACTCAGGGCGGCGTACAGCACAAATTATAGGGATGAAATGCTAATACATGGCTTTAAGGCACCACTGAGCACAGACAAATTCCCTACTCTTCCCACCTTGGGGGCCCTGCTTTGCATTTCAAGTTGTGTTCTCACCTTTTCTGGTGCTATTTTGGTCGGCCCATTTGCATACATCTCTGCCCCATTCCTGTAACAGCTCTGGCACTAAACAAGGTGAAACAACTTGTTCAACAAGGATCCCAGCAAAAGGTGCCATTTTAAGCTTCGGTTTCAAAAAGAACGCTGCATCCATCAGTCCTCCTACCATTTTTCCCATCCTCGCCAATCTGCTACAACGGACCTAAGCAGAGATAAAATCTACACAAGCTTTCCTGAATTCACTATCATACGAAGTCTTCAACTTTTGCAACACAAGAAGGGCTCAGAAACATCAAACCGCCTCCATTACAATGCCAAAGGTTCATCAGTGACGGGATCGGTGATTTATTTATTTATTTATTTATTAGTGACATTTATATACCGCCTCACAGTACAAGCACTCTCTAAGCGGTTTAAACCAGTAAGCAATGTATATTTATATTGTCCCCAACAATCTGGGTCCTCATTTTACCTACCTCGGAAGGATGGAAAGCTGAGTCAACCTTGAGCCGGTGAAATTTGAACCGCTGACCTACGGATCACAGTCAGCTAAAGTGGCCTGCAGTACTGCCTCTAACCGCTGCGCCACCTCGGCTCTTCTAATGAAATTAGAATGAAATTATAATGAAACGATGAAAGTGAAAGTGACATGTGTTGCATGGGCTCAGAAAATTTTACTATAAAAAAAAAAAAGAAAGAAAAGAAAACACCCAGAGATTTGAGGCGTAAGATGGAAAGCCCCAGATTCAGACCTCATACTATTTTGAGTATTATTTTTCTCAGAGTTCCTAGTTTTCTTCCTACCTGATTTCTCTACATGAGGTAAAGGTCAAAATTCCTTCAAGTCAAGCTCAGTGCCTCAAAACAGTTACTTTGCCATGCCAAAACCACCCGTTTGTGTAACTTTCTTCATATGGAAATACAGAAATATAGATGTGGACTGCCTTATTCTGAGCTACTTTAACTTCCTTGTTTTATCTACAAATCTAGGGGTTTGAGCTGGTTACACATTCAAGTCTGAAGCATGACCCTGCTTATCACTTGTTCCAAGATGGGCTAAAGTCAGCTGGGTGCTGCCATCTGCTGTGACCAGGAATAATTCTGCACACCTCTCCCACTTAACATTTCTTCAAAGCTAACATGACCAAAATTGTTCTACAAAGAGACAGACATCTGTCCGGCCTATTTATATTTTCACTGTCCCTTTTTAGATTTTTTTTGAAGTGCAGAAAGCAGAACTGTACATAATATTTCATGTACGTGACACATTACAGTCCACGTGTACCAGACAATTTATTTTTGGCTTTGTAACCCTGGCATTTTGCTTTCAAGCGCTTTCTAAATATCTCTTAGTATATGAAGTTTTCTTTAGTTACACAATTGCACACTGGGCTGACATCATCCAGCAAACTATCTGCCACAACTACAACCATTTTTCCCTGGATGCTAAATACTGGTAATTTCCAGTCTATATTAGCAGCTCAAACAGTAAATGCAACAGATACAGGTAGGTTTCGCTTAATGACCATTCAAAGTTATAACAGACCCCAATAAAGGTACTTACGACCCAAATTTGAAGTTCTGACAGCCATACACACACACACACACACACACACACACACACACACACACACACACACATGTCAAGTGATTGCATTTTGGGTACTCAGAACTGGCCCAAATTTACAGCTGTTTACAGTATCCAGTGGTCACATGATCAAGATTTACAACGCTTTTTGGAGTTAATTGGCATCTAGTTTGGTTTCCAGCAAACAACACCCATTGTAAACAATGAATTCACTTAATGACCGTGGCATTCATTTTACGATTGGTACATTTGCTCAATGACCACCCCAAAAATGTCATAAAATCATAGTCACGTGACTTGCTGCTTAATGACCAGCATGACTTACAATCATAATTCTGGGCTCAATTACAGACATAAGTCAAGGACTACCTGTATTCTATTGAATATGTCATGAGATGCAAGTCAGTTTGGTTTCACTCTTATAGGCCGCCATATTGTATGTGCCTCTTGGTTAAAGTTGGCAAGATATTGTATTTCTGATAAAAAGTAAGGTACGCCTCATGAACCAGAAGGATGGTACTTCTAGCTAGAAAGCACCAATTACTTTGCAAAAGCAGTTTTTGGCAGGTAAATCAGCATGAAATGGAAGATCAAAAAATTCATGGCAATGTACTTATGTAAGATGAGCGGAGAGGTTGCCGTATAAAAACTGGTCAAACTGCAATGATTTGCGCACTCTAACTATAATTCTCTTGACTGAACCCAGTAATTTTATCCCCAGAAACATGCTAAAAGAGGAACGCACATTAAATCAGGATTATATAATTTGCATACAACGTGAACATGACAATGTCAACATTTTTAGCACAGACTACAAATATACTTAGAACACAATGCAATTAATGAAACATTCTAAAAGAACATTTTTTTTCATAACTGGATCTCCTCCAGTCTCCCTTTGCAAAGAATAATCATAATGCCGGCAAGCAGTCCTTGTAAAAATAAGTGTACATTTTTTGTTTTTTAGAATCCTGAAATAAAATGAAATACGGTGTGTGTGTGTGTGTGTGTGTGTGTGTGTGTGTGTGTGTGTAAATGTGTGTATATATGTAAAAAGTTATTTACCTTAAAACCAGCGCAGTCGAAGAAAGAGTTCTGAATTAAATGGGGAATCATCTGCCACTTGAGTATCTAGCAACCGCAAAGACTGAAGCGATTTCACACAAGCTCAGCCTGTAAATTGTGACTCATCATCCTCCGTCCACAATTCCCAAACTGTGTGCAAAGCATGATACTGAGATACACACGGGTTAACTGATGAAAGTGAGGCAATGAGATCATTTTAGATTTTAGACTTTGGTAATTCAGGGTCTGATTTCTTTCTAGAGTAACTAAAACAATCATCCATAGTTGAACCAACCATAGTTGTGATCCATATGTCCTGTTTTGAGAGTTAAGGGCTACAGATATTACTCTTAAGAACTTTCGAGTTATAAGCTTAACCGATATGAACAAACCCTTCTGCAACTTCAACTTAGAAGGTCTATAAAATAAAAGGTCTGAGGTCAAGAGAAGGCAGAAACGAAAACCTTTCCTGTCTTCTTGTGACTTCTGTTTGCATATACTTTGTAGAGCCACTCTGATACCGTTCACTGTTTAGTTGTATGTGGTGTATAGTGACTGTAAATGTCCTCAATTAAACACAAAAATGACAATGGGGAATGCAGATAGCAACAGCAGTAGCAATAGCACTGAGACTGGTATAACATCCCATAATATTTTACAGCAACTCTCTGGGTGGTTTACAGTGTCAGCATCTTGCCCCCACCCCAAACAATCTGGATCCTCATTTTACCAACCTCGGAAGGATGAAAGGCTGAGTCAACCTTGAGGTCCATCAGGATTGAACTCCAGGTTGGCGGCAGATGAAGATGGAGATATTGAAGAAAATAGAGTGGGGGGGGGGGGAAGATGGTGAGCAATGCAGCATGAATCCAATTCCACAATTGGAACAATGACCAAGAACATCATTAAAAAGGTTTCAAGGTTTCCCCTGTCCAGGTGTGACTGACTCAAAGGAGAGGTGCTCACCTCAGATTCTCAGCCTAGGGAGCCTACATTGTCTGAGAGATGCTTCTGTCATCACGTGGCCGCCATGGAAGTATGGAAGGCAGTAAACATTCCCACCAAAGCAGTACCTGTAGAGTTTCTCAGTCATCCAGGTCATGGTTGTCCCAAAGGTGCTTTTTTGGGAGACAACTGGACTTTCTTGTTTTTTCTTTCAAAGATGTTTCGCTTCTCAACCAAGAAGTTTCTTCAGAGCTGAAGAGTTACCTATTTATCTACTTGCATTTGCATGCTTTTGAACTGCTAGACTGGCAGGAGCTAAAGCAAGAACGGGAGCTCACCCCATTGCTTGGCACTCCCTCAAACCTGGGCTTTCCAGCCGACACTCACCACCTTAAACTGTAGAGCCATCATGCCGCCCCTTCTAAGAACATCACGGAACGTGTCAGAAGCGCCTTTGCAATCCACAATGATAAGCAAGAGGAGAGGAAAAGGGATGGAAGAAGTGGAGATGCTGCTCAGCACGTGGATCCGTGGCGTGTACCGCTTAGCCTAAATGCTGATCCAGGAGGAGGGTAAGAGCTTATTCCATGACTTGCAACAAAAGGCACTGATGAAGACACGTTTCTTGCAAGTCACGGACGGCTCCTGCATTTTTCAGATTCATTCAAACCTGCATAACCTGAAAGTCAGTGGAGAAATGGCAAGTGTGGACAAGGATGCAGCCAAGGAGTTCCTGGAAACTCTCAAGGAGATCCTCGAGGAAGGCGGTTATTTACCCACCACAAATATTCAACGTAGATGGAACATGGTTTTATTGGAAGGAAATGCCAGGCAGAACCTACATCAACAAGGAGAAGAAAAAGACGCCAGGCTTCAAAGCTGCAAAGAAGAGGCTAGCTGTGCTGCTAGGTGTCAATGCTTCTGGCATTCTGAATCTAAAACAGAACATCTCAAAGAGATTCACTTCGTATTGCATGGAAAGCTAACGAGAAAGCTTGGGTCACCCTTCTCTCATCTTTGAAGACTGGCTCTTCCACCGTTTCATCACGGAAGTAGAGAGGCATGGCTCTGAGAAAAACATTGGCTTCAAGATTCTGCTCATGTTGTATACAGTGGTACCTTATTTATTTATTTATTTTGTGAGATTTATATACCGCCTCACAGTGCAAGCACTCTCTAAGCGGTTTACACCAGTAAGCAATGTATTTTTATATTGCCCCCAACAATCTGGGTCCTCATTTTACCTACCTCGGAAGGATGGAAGGCTGAGTCAACCTTGAGCCGGTGAGATCTGAACCGCTGACCTGCGGATCACAGTCAGCTAAAGTGACCTGCAGTACTGCCTCTAACCGCTGCGCCACCTCGGCTCCTTGGTACTCAGCTGCTCAGAAACTCATCGACTTTGGTACTCAAAAGCATTTGGATGCAAGCATTTTGTCTCAAAACTCATCGTTTGTTTGGTGCTCAACGCACAAGCTAGAACAGCGCCCTTGCCGGTGTCGGCTGCCTTGTGACTCGCTACATTATTCCTCATGAGAAAAAATTGTTTGGTACTCATCGCACCTCCCGGAACCGATAACAATGAGTGCTGAGGTACCACTGTAATGGTCATCCACCTTTCCAGGATGATTTCCTTCCAGAGGTGAAGTTTGTTTATCTGTGTGACCATCTCAACTTTAGAGCTGAAGAACTCACAGTTGGCAAAGCACTGAGTTTAGCCCCACAACATACTTGTAAGCTGAGTTACTGTTTGCTGCCTGCCTTCTCTGGAATGTATTTTTGTGCTTTGGGTTTTGTAGGGAAAAGTGGTATGGTGAGGCCTCAATCCCATTTCCTGTCTCCATTTGGGTTAGTCAGTGATCTGGTATGAGTATCATCTCCTTGACAGTCATTAACGCTGAATTACAGGAATCTATCATATCAAGGTAGAAAAGTATCTTTATGACCAGATCATATCCAGTACAATGTTCTTCTCAATTAGCTAAGGAGATTACTTGTAATCCATTCTCATGGAAAAGGAAATATCAGCAGCACCTTCATCATAAAGAAACATTTAATCCATATCATAATCACTATAGAAACTGGTTCTCAAATGTCTGATTTTGATTAAAATTGAGTTAATTGGGAACTAATTCCACTATGATATCTAAAATGGAAAATCTATTATAATGTATTTGAATACCAAGAAAATATCACTTAAGCTAATATGTATCCATACATGCAAGACAGGGGTGGGTTCCTGCCAGTTCGGACCGGATGGTCCAAACCAGTAGTGACACGCTGGTGTTACAGATCCGGTTCAGTCAGTGCCAGTCTGTGGGCGCCACCATCTTTTTTTTTTTCCCCGAATTTTTTACTGTTTTGAAGTTTTTTCCTCTGCTGCAGCTTGAAAAAGGGCCCTCCTGCCCACTCCCGGTTTATACTCAACCTTATTCCTTCGCCCAAAGCACAGCTGATCAGCTCCTCAGCTGTGTTTCAGGCTGATTATAGCTGCTGAGTATGCGCAGAAGCAGAATTGCATGAGGGGACGCGCGAGGAAATGTTGCGATGCGAACTGGTGGTGAAGGTAAGTGGAACCCACCCCTGATGCAAGACTATAAAGGTTTTGTAGATGCAACAGGCAGCTTACATTTTGTTTCAGTAGAGAAACCATTGAAACCTGACACAGATGGTCTCCTGAAATACGAAATGGGATACAAACATTAGTTGACCTTGGTCATTTGCACTTCCGCATGCAAATGTCCTCTAGAGATACAATGCTTTCTTGGAAAATATCCAGGATATATTTAAGTATCTTTTTAAGATGCAAGAATTGATCGATTCTTTTCGGGATAAAAGAACTGAAGAAATTTCAATTAAGTTGCAGCCTTTTGGATGCTGTTTAACATTTCAACACCAACACTGAATCTGCTCAGGCAGAGTTGCGGAGGAGGAAAAAGCAGAGAAAGATAATGAATTTCTGCACAAACTGCCACCAAAGCACACAAGAGAGGTCTTCCTGGTAAAGTCACAGTTCCTGATTAATGACAAATAAAGTAGCTGGAAACAAGATGAACGCTGCAATTCCTTCAAGGACTCCGTTGCCTTGGAAACTGTTTCTCTGCAAGTCAAGCAAGTCCGGAACTGCTAAATTATCTGCGCGCTTCCATATCTGTGTATTTCAGAAATAAAAATGCTTTCCATCACACATTTTTTTTATTGAACATTGACAAAAAATTGAGCATCCATATTAGCCTCCTGACTCAGAACTAGTGTTGCATAATACCTAAAAGATCAAACTAGCTTTCCCCCCAAAAGCTGGGAATTTGAGTTGCAGCTTGAGTTGCCAGAAAAGATGGCTTGAATTATAACTAGGATCACAGGGTTCAAATCCCAATTTAACCATGAAAGCAACTAAATGTGGTCAGTCCTCATCTCTCAAGCCAGCCTATTCACAGAGTTATTATGAGGAAGAAAACTGGCTGGTTAACAATTTTTCCAACCATGCATTTGAACCAAAAGAATATACATAAATAGCATGGATTTCCCATTTACAGTGGTACCTTGGTACTCAACTGTTTTGAAACTCATCGAAATTGGTATTTCCGTATCAACGCATTTTGACATGAAAATTTTGTTCCAGTACTCAGCATTCATTTGGTACTCAACGCACAAGCTAGAACTTGTAGGTGACGGCTGCCTTGTGACTCACTACATTATTCCTTGTGGGGGTGAAAAAATTTGGTACACATCGTACCTCCCGGAACCAATTAACGATCAGTATCAAGATACCACTGTATTTGTGACTCTGGGTGGTATTCAATAGAAACAAACAACAAACCAGAAAAAAAAACTATGCAAAGTTTAAAAAAAAAGAACAAGTCAATATAAACAAATTACAACTATTTGTTTAATGACCATTCAAAGTTACAACAGCACTTGAAAACTGACCATTTTTCACACTTGCAACCACTGCAGCAGCCACACGGTCACAAGATCAAAATTCAGCTGCTTGGCAACTGGTTCATATCTACGATGGTTGCATTGTCCCAGGATCATGCAATTACCTTTTGTGATCTTCTCACAAGCACAGTCAATGGGAAAGCCAGATTCACTTAGCAACCACTTTACTAACAACTGCAGTGGTTCATTTTGCAACTGTGGCAAGAAAGGTCGTAAAAGGGGGCAAAACTCACTTAACAACTGTCTCGCTTAGCAACAGAAATTTGGAGCTCGGTCGTGGTCATAAGTGAGGGGTCCTTTGTTTCAACCCTGAGCTACAAATATTCTCCTTTATTGGTGTATATAAGTTGAGGATTTACCTGTATAACATTTAAAATAGTAACCAAAGAAGATAAGTAAGCAATCAACATGGGACTCCCCTCAAATGCCCGGGGGGGGGGGGGAGGCAGATTTTCTAAAGGCAAGCAGGGATGGGACCTGACCTATATCAGGGGAGGCAGGGATCATTCCACAGCGCAAGCCAGCCAGATCCCATAAGATGGCAATGTCCGAATGAGGAACCTGCAGCAGCCCCTCTATGGCAGCATTTGGCACAGGCAGATGCGCTTGGGAGAAGGCAGTTCTTTTCATGATACCCCTTATGTTTTGCAAGGTGAATTAAAATATCAGGGATAAAATGTTTTGTGTTCTTATTGTGGTGGTAAAGCAACAACAGATCTTAGCCAGCGCGATGGAACAAAATCTGTTTCTTCCACGCGCGCTGGACAAGTACAAACACAGCACAGAATTTAATGTTCTTTCTTCGTTCACCAGCAACCATCTGGAGAGGAGTCTGGGAAGCTAACCGCTGCCCCGCCAGCTCTCTTTGCAGGCTAGGACAGCCAAATTTCCGCTCTGCTGAAATAACTGCGGAGATCCGATCATCTATTTCCCAAGTTTAAAATGAACACTGCCCTCAGGTAGCTGGATTGCCCCTGAAGAGGTGACTCCAAAGGAATGTGAAGCTAGGGGACTTCTTTTGGTGGGCCAATCTGTTCCCTTTTATGTTATGCACTGGGAGGGAGCTTTGATGCAAATAGAGTGGAGATGCTTCCTTTGGCTATTTTGAAATATCAAGGGAAGGGGAGAGGGGAGTCAGTGTCACCCGGGGATAAATATATGCCAGTTGCCAAACATCTGAATTTTGGTCATGTGACCACGGGGATGGCTGCAACAGTCGTAAGTGTGAAAAACGGTCACAAGTCACTTTTTTCAATGCCATTGTAACTTTGAACAGTCACTGAATGAATGGTTGTAAGTTGAGGACTACCTGTAGTTACAAAGCTCTCTTGGAGTGCCCAAGTGTATCAAAGACTTGGAATCTCAAGGACGCCCATTACGTTTGCTAAGTCAGCCCTCCCAAAGAGGGCATCCCACCTGAGAAATACGGCAGCGAAAAATGCCTCCTCTCTCATCAATATCAGCAGATGTGAGGAGACAGAGAAAAACTTTGACAAGAATACATTTTGAGCAAGCTCATTTGATTAAAGCTCATCCTTTGTTATGTAAAGGGGTGAACACAGGAATGCATCAGAAATACTAGTAATTCTCCCTCTAAGTGTGCAACCTATGAGTAGACCACCACACTTAAATCACCCTATTTAAGTATCTTCAGAACACAAGTGTTCTTTACAGAACAAGTATAATAATCTTTTTATTTAAAAAAAAACACAGATCAAGTTCACCCCATACTCTTCAGATGTTCTGACTTTAATTTAAAGCTGATTCTAGCTGAAGTACTATGTCCAGTTCTGGGTGCGTGCCTTCGGAATTATTCAGAAAAAACTGGAAGAGGTTCAAAGGAGGCCAAGGTTGATCAAGGGATTAGAAACTGCCCTATGAATAAAGACTGCAGGAAATAGAATATTTAGCCCTGAGAAGAAAAGACTGAGGAACAGATATAATAGCAACTCAATTACCGGACAAGTTGTTACACAGGTCAGTTCTGTTCTATATAGCTCACAAAGTGCAAGACACAAAATAATGGATTCAAATTACAGGAAAGGTGAGATTCTGTTTAAACTATTTGGCTCTGTAATGAGAGGTTGTTTTGGGTTTACCACTCAAAAGTTAGGAATAGGACCTCACTGCCTAGAGACTATCTCTGAGGGAGATGAGAAAGAAAAAAAGAAAGGAAGGAAGGAAGGAAGGAAGGAAGGAAGGAAGGAAGGAAGGAAGGAAGGAAGGAAGGAAGGAAGAAAGAAAGAAAGAAAGAAAGAAAGAAAGAAAGAAAGAAAGAAAGAAAGAAAGAAAGAAAGAAAGAAAGAAAGAAAGAAAGAAAGAAAGAAAGAAAGAAAGAAAGAAAGAAAGAAGGAAAGAAAGAAAGAAAGACAGACATAATTGTGACCTTAGTTTGCCTGGCTGTACTGCTTTCTCCTGGAATTGTATGGATTAAAAAACTATCCATAACTGATTCTGCCTGTTATGGAGCTACATGCGGGGGGGGGGGGGGGAGTGACTTCCATCGAAAGCAGCAAAACATGGAAACAACCAACACAATGAGATAATGGAGTTTATACCTTATTATATTGTACAATCACAAGATGTACTTTCTCATGTTCCACAACACAATTTCAAGGCCACCACGTTGCTTTTCTTGTTTAAAAATGTTGGCATACACAACTAAATGTTCTACCCTCTGTTATCTCTTAAGTAACCAAGGCCCTCAGTGGAAGCTTTATTTGCGCTCTTGATCTGGAAGCCAGACATCTTAACAAGAGCAGAACAAAAACAAATAGGAAGAAATTTGCAAAAACATCCAAACAATTAAACAGGCAGGTGAAAACTGACTCTTGTTTTCGTACTACATTCCAAAGAGATGCAGGATTCCTTTGCTTGTTTGTTTTTGAGAAATAATGGCAAACCAATTTCTCTGCTACAAATTAAATGGTGCCTGATTAGCAGAATAGCTTCATGCTGAATGCAGAAACATGTATTAGGTTTAACAAGAAAATTAATGCATAGATATCCTGTGCCGCATGAAATCTTTCTTGACTCAATTTATCTTACACACTAGTAGATTCATTTTGGCACGATGCTAAGTTTGATTAGTGTTATGACCGTGAACCTGCCATAAAACATAACCACTGAGCTATTAATCTCCAAGAGTTGCATTCTGTGTCATTAAATTGGTGCTAACTGATATCTGTATGAACCCATTTCCTGCATAAATCAAGTGAACATTACTAAGAAAATATTTTTTTTAATGGGAACAGAAAATGCAGTCCCTAGATGGGGTCAAGAACACATTTGATACTGATCAGAAAAGGCAAAACAGGCTACCTCCCTTTGTGCAAAATATCTTACTTTGTTTCTCATGCCAAGTGATTTCACAACAGAAAGACTAGGAAAGATTCTTGTATCCAAAAAGACACCAAGATGAGTACCGTATTTTTCGGAGTATAAGACGTACCTTTTTACTCCCAAAAAGAGGGTGAAAACTTGGGTGCGTCTTATACACCGAATGTAGCCCCACCCACCCACCCACCCTTTGGCCTCTGTCTTTCAACAATTTACCTGCTTGCAGCAAAGAGGGAAGAGCCTGTAAAGCCAAGCAAGTCAGTAGCAGTTTCCCCGATGGACAGCTGATTAGGTTTGCCACATGGGAAAATGAAAGTGAAACTAACTGCAAAGGCAAATAGCTGGGAGAGACACACAGGTTTTTATTTTTGCTGAACTGGCTGCAAAGGGGTAAGTGAATAACTATAAATGTCTGTAGAATGTTCAAATTATTAGACTTATTTTTTAAAGACTGCTTTATTATTGTTCTAGAGCCAGGGGTCTCCAATCTTGGCAACTTTAAGACTTGTGGACTTCAACTCCCAGAATTCAACGGCCAGCTTTGTTAGCTTTGCTGGCTGTGGAATTCTGGGAGTTGAAGTCCACAAGTCTTAAAGTTGCCAAGGTTGGAGATCCCTGTAAATCTAGACAACTTAACAAAATAAAGAAGCTTTTTAAAATAAATGCTTGCTCTGAAGAGGCCCAATGCTATTGTATCTTCTTTTAAATAATAGAGAATAATGTATACTTCCAGAAATTTTAATTAGTTTTAACAGCTCTGTACAAGTATAGTATGAAATGTAACAGTGTCCTGTTTAGTATTAGAGTTTAGTTACCTTGGAGTAGATCTATTTAAATAATTGGGAAGAGTTAGTGTGACTACATTTAAGAAAACTTTCTGGCATAATGTACATTTCTCCAATTCTTTGCTATTTCTATGGGTCAGGCACACATGCACAGAAATACACAGCAAACAGTGTATATCACTGTTTGCTGTTCGGCAAATTGCTTGGAGGCAGAGGCCTTTCTCCCTTGTTTTCCTCCCCCAAAACTAAGGTGCGTCTTATACTTCGGTGCGTCTTATACTCCGAAAAATACGGTAAGTTTATGAAAGCAAATGTTAAAACCTCCTGATATATTTGTGTTTCCTGGCACACAAAGCCCCTTCCTTCCACATTTAAAAATCATGAGTTGCTTTACCTAGGGCGGAAAACAGAACTTTCATAAATGAAGAGCAGCTACTGAGAATGTAGGGTCAAGATTTTTCAGCTCAATACTAATAATGTTATCCAGTTGGCTGGCTGACAAAGTATGCAGAGATGGGCTTGGTTTAATATTTGGATAGGTCACCAGGAAATAGCAGGGCTGTACAGTACTGTAGCCTCGAAAGTTTTTTAAAAAAAACTTTAAGGAAAGGAATGGCTAACCATTTCCATATTGCTGGTTTTGTGGTTTCCAGAAGTAAAAATTAATTTAAGGGAATGTTGACTACTGTTACCAACAAGGACTGAGACTGGGTAAACAACTCTGTTATCCACAGCAGGCTATTCTACACGCTAGATCAGTGATGGTGAACCTTTTTTGGCTCGCGTGCCAAATGGGCGTACATGCGCACTAGCGCACGCATGCCCACACCCATGCCTCCCCCGCGCATGCGCACAACCCCCATGCTACCCTCTCCCATGCATGCACACAACCCCTGCGCTGCCCCCCTACGCATGCACACAGGCCTCACTGAAGCCTCCGGACTCCTGAAGCCTGGGGACGGCGAAAAACGGACCAATGGGCCAACCAGAAGTTCATTTCCAAACTTCCGGTTGGCCCGTTGGGCCGCTTTTTGCTGTCCCCAGGGTTCAGGAGGCTTTCCTGAAGCCTGGGGAGTGCAAAAACAGGCGAAAAGGCAGCCAAAAATCAGCTGGCCAGCACACACATGCGCGCTGGAGCTGACATAGGGCAACGCCTCACGTGCCCTAAGATATGGCTCCGCATGCCACCTGAGATATGGCCGAAAGTGGCAATAAAGTGATCCTCCTCTGTAGCGCAGCACTCTCAAGAGGACTGGGTGCAAAAGAAATCAGCTGGGAGGCGGCTAGAGAGAGATGTAAATTGCATAGGCGGAAAGAGCTGAAGCTCTGAGTCCCCGAGGCAGGAATCTGGCGCCTCGCCCAACGTCGCTCGAACGCGAAGCTCCTGTGACCTCCTCTTCCCAGCAATGGCGGCTTCGGGATTAGCGGTAATTGATGTGGAGCAGAGCTCCTGTGGCCAATGTCGCTCGAGCACTAGGCTCCTGCAACACGCGGCTAGGCTGCAGACGGGCGGCGGTTTTTTTGGGGGGGGGGGGTTTGCAAGCGCGCCCTCAAAAACGGCCCCGTTAGCTTTCTTTACAAGCCGCTTTCCTTGTCTCCCACCGGAGCGGACCAGATGAAAGGTGGTGGGAGAGTGAAGCTCCTCAGGCCACTACTGTGTTGCCTCTAATGCTAGGAGCCGGGGCCCCTTCAGCAGAATCTGCGCTTTAGAAATGGTGGCAGAGCGTGAAGCTCCAGTGGCAGACCAAGAGGCCAAGCCCCAACGCAGTCAGAATGCCACAGATCAGCGCGAAGGCAATTGCTGCTGCAGCAAGAGCCGAGGCTCGTTGCCGCGATCGACCCAGCGACTCTGGATGGAAAATGAGTCAGCTGGGGAAAAACTCACGAGAGAAATGGTTGGTAACGATGTCCACGAGCTAGCAAACAGGCATGGGAGAAGAAGTAGCCACGTCCATCCAGTCTGAGGACTGAGTCAAAGCTGGGAGTTCCGGTGACAGAGGCGGAGCTTTTAACTTCAACAGACTCAATCCTACATGCTGAATGGATGAGGTCAACCCATGCCTGGATGCTAGCTCCACCCACTATGGAAAATGTGTGTGGAACAAGACTGAACAACAATGAGGTTTACTGAAAGAGCCTCAGATCAATTTCACTTGGCTGTATAAGAAGACTTGGTTCAAGTTAACTCCGAGTGCAGGCTGCATGGCAGGAGGAAACCTATCACAGAAATGTGGATCAAAAACAGTTTGTAAGAGCAGCAACTTGAAAAAGAATACACAACAATGGTTTCTATCCCATCTGTTCATGCCTTCTCTTTCATATTGGGAAATGATCAGTTTTAAAGAGAATACTGAGTCATATTCATTTACTGTCCTTGATAATTATTTTTACACCACCACCCCAAACAAAATCCTAGTCAAAACAAGTACATGTTCTCTTAATCAAAAGAAAAAGAAAATCTATTACTGAGAGCAACTGCAGCATTCTTTTTTTTTAATGGTGAAATATAAATCATTGTTTCCTTTCTTCTCGGAATGTACTATGACACAGCAGGAACATTTTCCAAAACAATCCATTATTATTCCAATATCTTGCCAAACCAGTCTTAGAGCCAAAAAAGAAAGATGAAAAAATAAAAATAAAAATAACAAGAGCACCAGGCACGATGAAGTGTAGGTAGAAAGCAAAAAAGAGGTGGAGAATGAGACCTATTTATTGATCCACTGGGGTTCTGTTTTTAGTATCCTGAAGAAAAGCCAAGAGTTATAAAACTCACAAGTGGTGGCTATTAAGGGGAAGCTGAATAGAATGTAACTTGTCAGATATACAGAGTACTTAATTCAGCTGTGGAATTTGCTATCACAAAGATGTCACTACCTCTCCACCAATTTGAACAACACACTTGTTGGAAGATACTACTGTTATTGGTTAATGTTGTGGTTCGCCAGCAGGCAGCAGAGCTGGCAGCAGATTCGGACAGTGGGGAGGTTGGGGAGGAACATGGGCCAGTCCTGGAGTCTGGGGAAGGCTCTGACAAGTGCTCTGTGTTGGAGGCAGAGATGGGGCCAGGGCCGTCTGACAGTTATCAGCTACCTTCGGAGTCAGACATCAATGAGGCAGACGAACAGCTGGAGCCTGTTCCCAGTGTGCGCATGCACAGAGCTGCCAGACAAAGGGAACAGCTAAGGAATAAGGGTCGACTTGGGAGTAAGGCCACAGGTGGAGGATGAATGGCCCCTCTCATAGGGAATGAAAGAGGAGCGAAAGGGGATGGGAGTTTGCAGGAGACAATTACTTCGCTTAATTGGTCCGTGACTCTCAGAAACTTCTTCCCAAGTTTTGAAGATATTGACCTGGCAGCTCTCCAAGCCAGATAAGGTCTGTGACTGTAAATTCACCCTTGAAAGGCTTCGCTGGATGTGAATAAGAAGAATTCACAGTAACTTAATAAAAAAGGGTTTTTGTCGGGACAAGGAGTCTGCTTCATGGTTGTGGAATCCTAGGTCAGAACAACTTATTACAGGTAGTCCACATTTAACAACCCACAATTGTGACCAGCAACTTGCTCGTTAAGTGAAGAGGTCACTAAATTTGGATTGTGAATGAACTGCTAGGCCAAGGGTGCCAAACTCACGTCGCCACGGTGGCGTCACGTGACATATTGGGACTTTTTTTCCCCTTAGCTAAACTGGGCGTGGCCAGCATGTAACGCATCCAGCCTGCGGGCTGGGAGTTTGACAGCCCTGTGCTAGGCTAATCCGGCTCGCAGTCACTAAGTGAAACTGCCGTGCTTAAAATCTTATTTCAGCTTTTGTTTGCTTTACAGATCTATGAAGGCCATAGATGCAAGGACCGGTCATACTTTTTCATCACCATCGTCATAATGCTGAATGGTCACTAAAAGAGGCAGTTGCTAAATGAGGATTACCTGTAGATAGATGGTTATTGCTTTCTATATGCAACACATACCAATCCTTCAGTTGGAAGGGGCCATGAGATCAAAAGTCCAGGCTCCATTTTAAATGAAAGCATCTCCTAACAGATGGCTTTTCAGCCTCTGCTTGAACGATTCCAGTAGAGGAGAGACTAACATTCAATCAAAATCTGTAATTTTCTGTGCCATTATTGCAAGTCTTTGTACAAAAAAGAAGAGACCTTTGCTCATTTTGGTTTACATATTCAGAGACAAAGGAAACTGGATTTCAGGAGAAAAAGTTGTAACACCGGTGGGATGTTACCCCCTGGAATCATAGAGTCTCGGAGCCTGAAAGGGTCCTTGAAGCTATGGAGTCCAAACTCCTGCTCAGTGTAGGCATCTCTGACACATTACTGCCCAGACGTTTCTGGAACACAAAAGTTCATGTAGTGATCGTTCAAAGATACAAGGGCAATGAAAAAAGTGACTTATGACCGTTTTTCACAGTTATGACCTTTGCTGCATCCCCATGAGATCATGTGATCAACTTTCCGCTGCTTGGCAACTGGGTCATACTTATGACTATTGCTGTGTCCCAAGGTCACGTGATCCCCTTTCGCAGCCTTCTGACAAACAAAGTCAAGGGGGAAGCCAGATTCACTTTAACAACCAGGTTACTAACTTATCAACTACTGCAGTGATTCACTTTACAACTGTGGCAAGAAAGGTCGTAAAATGGGGCAAAACTCACTTATGTCTCACTTAACAACAGAAATTTTGGGCTCAATTGCAGTCCTAAGTCGAAGACTACCTGTATCTGAATACCAGGAATTGAGGAACATGAAAATCTACCCATTTCAATGTGGAAGTTTCCATAGAAACACGCTTGGCTACTGTAATGAGAGAGACTATATCCACCCACAGCCCCATACATCATTGCCATAGTTGGCTGAGCATGTTATCTCAACCTGAATTATGGTCCAGGTTATGGGACAGCCTAATGTCTTATCAGGGCTTGATTTGATTAGATTTTCTTAACATTGTCCAACATGTCATGCAAACCAAGACAGGAAGAATCAATTTCTGTGTAGACTCCAGATATAAAGCCACATCTACAAAACACAACCATTCCTTTATCTCTGTTGGGTTACCCTCAGTTAATCTCATTAGGCTGAGCAGAATTGGTTAGTAATTTGCTAGGAGACCAACAGGAAATCCCAAGGCTATATGCCAAATTTGGAAGTAGTAAACACACCCCAGAAGGCAGCCCAGTGGCATTTTATTATAAAGTATAATATAATATATTATAATACCTGTATTCTGCACGAGCTAAAAAGAGGGATGTGAAAATATCTACAGACCCCTCGCATCCTGGACATAAACTGTTTCAATTTCTACACTCAAAACAACACTATAGGGCACTGCATGCCAGAACAACTAGACACAAGGACAGTTTTTCCCCCATGCCATCACTCTGCTAAACAACTAATTCCCACAACACTGTCAAACTATTTGTATTGCTATTATTCTCCTGATCCTTCCTATTACCTAACTCCTTATCTTCTTATGGCTACAACTTTGTTGCTTGTATCTTACAATTTACATTGTTTTATTTAGTATCCTAGTATTATTTATGTTGATTGCTTATTTAGTATCCTATGACTATCACATGATTATATTTTATGATTAAATTCCTTGTATGTCTAATCACACTTGGCTAATAAAGAATTCTATTATATTCTATTCTAAATGCATATCTATAAGATTACCAGGAATGAAGCTTGACTCAAAAACTAACATCCTGGGAGATTTAGACATTCCAATGCTTTGAATTCAAATCCCAGGGAGGACATAACAAGTCATACCTAGCTATAGTTTGCTAGTTTGTAAGGTAGATATTTTACTTATGAATAATCCTAAACCATGCTTAGCACATGGTCGAAGAATGCTAGATTAGATTAGTCACTGATCCAGCCCAGCAGTTTTTATGTTCCAACAATACCCTCTTATACAGATAGTCCTTGACTTATTATTGTTATTGAGCCCGGTAATTATGGCTATAAGTCATGATGTGGTCATAAAGCAGGTCATCATGTGACTGACCTTATTTTATTTTTGTGGCAGCAATTAAGTGAATGGCATGGTCATTTAATGAACCCATTTTTCACCATGAATGCTGGAAACCAGAAGTAAATGCAGGTTTTCAGCAAAAGTGATGTAAATGGTAATCACATGAGTACAAGATACTGCAAACTGCTGTAAATGCAGGCCAATTTGGATTTAGTTTCATTATGAAGATTTCCCAAGAACTGAAACTTGTTCACAGATATACAAGAGTTGACCAGAAATAAGTCAGTGGGGAAGCCCACAGGAAATCAGAGTTCACGGTGACAAGATGTCCCATTTAACAACCTCTAAGTGATTTGCTTAACAATCACAGTCCAAATTGACATTGAAGTCAGTGCAGTCATTTGCAAAAAATATGACATTTCACTTAATGACTGTGCCATTTAGTGATGGAGTTACCGGTCCCACTTGTGTTCGGTAAGTGAGAACTACCTGTATAGGGAAAAATGATATGAATAGATAATTTCCCGGGGGGGATTTATGTTGTGACCGATGATTGAGTAAATACTATCCATAGCATTATTTTTATCACTTTATGCAGCTTGGTGCCCTCCAAAAATGGAATGGAAATCCCAGCCAACATGCAGAAATTGAATCAGTGCTAACTAGCTGCTGGCTTTGCAGTTTCTGGTAGAGAAACGTCTTTCTCGTCACCCACTAACTTTTTTTAAAAAATGGTGAACCCAAGGACTTCACGAGGAATCTTTGACAGAAATGTTGCTCTTTCCCCCTCTGCCGGGTCACAACAGCAATTCAACAGGTTAAGTCCTACACCCCCCCCCCTTTGAAGTTATCCATCCAGAAAATATCTGTATTTTCTCAACTGCTCTGAGAACTTACAACCCCTTTAGTCCAACTGAAGTCCTTTTCGAGGAAGAGGAGAGGGTGGGAGAAACTGGCAAAGTTCCAGATGTTGCTGAGATTCTACATCCTTCATCCTTGACCAGAGCTGAGGTTACTCTGGAACTGTAGCCCAGCTACATCTGGAGGGTTC
This sequence comes from Diadophis punctatus similis, assembly GCA_023053685.1. Lineage (NCBI taxonomy): Eukaryota > Metazoa > Chordata > Lepidosauria > Squamata > Dipsadidae > Diadophis > Diadophis punctatus. Next base: position 4,641,207 of record JALIGW010000004.1, on the reverse strand, counting down.
ACATGTCTCAATCCTGCTCTATTCAACAGTCCACCCTAGCTCTCAGTTCAACTACAACAGAAGAAAAGAGCGAGCAAGGCAGCTGTGATGACATGTGTTTCCTTTTCCAGAAGGCTAGCCCTGCTTCTGTTTAAGAGGGAAAGTACACAGAACTATATCTTAAACATCCTCTTGTGTCAAGATGGTTTACTCATGCATACGGTATTGATTTCTTGTAAGTTGAAACGAGCACGCAGAACACTTTCAACAAGTCGCCAAGAGGCTGAATCATTAAACCAGCCGAATGATTTAACAGCTCCCTTCCTCCCAAGGATATGTTTCCCCTACCCACCCACTCACTTGCTGCTACGAGAAACCAAAGAGCATAAATTATATATGTGACACATTGCAACACATATTTTCTTCCTTCTTAAAGGGGCCCAGCATTGATTTTTTAATTTAAAAAAAACTTGTTTTATCTAAGTCAGAAACTTGCTTATAAGTAATTTAGCAACTAATCACTTACAGTTTAAGGGCAGAGTGGATATGAGCTCTTACCATACTGTGGCATTTGATTTTTTAATTCCATCTCTCTTTTTTACAGCTTTTCACCATGTGCCAGAAGCTCAGCTCAAATGGAAAACTGAGTGGAGTGCAGAACAAGGACGATTAATTGCACAAACGTTATTTGCATTGCGCCTTCTATAAACTCGCCTGACCTGCCTGCACATCAGAATAATTATTAATGTTTTTATTGTTACATTGAGGTATCAGCCAAGTTTCTACACAAGAGAAATAGATCAGTGCTTCCATAAAATATACCTCTTAAAAAGCCCTTTCCTTCCCCCAAATAAAACACTGCGTTTAAAAAAAATCCATAGAAAACTGCATTAAATAAATGTTTATGAGCATTAGCCTGGCAAGCAGCCAAACAGTGAGAAAACTAAGTAGTTTTTCATCAGTCAATAGAAGGTAAGTAAGGATGTTTCTTGGCCAATTTCCCTGGCAAGATGTTCTATAAATGTAGATTTACATTTGCATGTTCTCCATAATTTATTCTGCTTCCAGTGCTTATATTTTTTGCATTGTTTTGTTCTTGCAATGAAGAGTTAGATTAAAAATGGTGCTGCATTAATTGAAATGGATCCAAGCACAACATAATTCTACTCAAAAGTAAGAAGCACTGAATTCCGTGAACCAATTCTCAAATAACTGTGGGACCTTTTTCTGGATGCACACAATGCATATAGAGGGGCTTAGAACCAAGAGTCATAAAGTAGTAGTATTTATTTTTATAATCTATTCTACTTTTTAAATTTGATTAGTTTCCCCTCCCCCAGGTGACATGCAATAATGAACAGAATTTAGTTTGCCAGATTAAAAAAAATCAAGCAAGAGTAGCAGAACAAAAATAATGAAAGCACCAATGTACAAGAGGAGTAATTATACTCTCATAACAATTCTCAAAGAACAAAGTCAAAATAATCTACCAACAAGGCTCTCTTTTCAAACAAAATATATTAAGCTGGCACTTACAGTAAAACACAGTACAGAAGATGCCTGATGCCTAAACATATAACCATAATAATCAACTTTAATTAGTCAGAAAAGGAACAAATTCATAAACAACCAAGTTAGCAATGTTTGAAGTTAAAAGAGCTAGCTAATCTTTTAACTTCAAACTATTGCTAACTTTGACTATAGGTTCAGTAGATATCTCCATACATTGAGAGCAACAAGTGAGACAAAGCTTATATAAATCTTAAATCAAGCCTATCTCTAATCCAGCATGGCTTGTATTAAATTCTTATAAAGATATTCCAAGCAAGTACAGCCACAAAAAGATTTTTCACCTCATCTCTGAAATTCAGGGCATGCAGGTAAGAGCCTTTGAAGCAAATAACATCCAGGTAAGAACAAGTAAGAGTTTCTTGTCCTTCGACAGGCAACAAGGAAAGGTAAGGTACAAAATCACCAGTATATTCTTTTTTTAGGTTTTGATTTTTGCTATATAGGTAGTCGACGACTTACGACCACAATGGAGCCCAAACTTTCTGTTGCAAAGCGAGACAATTGTCAAGTGAATCATGCCCCATTTTACGATGTTTTTGCCACAGTTGTTAAGTGAATCACTGCAGTTGTAACACGGTTATTAAGTGAATCTGGCTTCCCCAATGACTTTGTCGGAAGGTTGTAAAAGGTGATCACATGATCCCGGGACACTGCAACCATCATAGATATAAGTTGCCAAGCATCGGGAATTTTGATCACATGGCCATGGGGATGCCGCAACTGTGATAAGCGTGAAAAAGGTCATAAGTCCCTTTCTTCAGTGCCACTGTAACTTTGAACAGTCACTAAACAAAGTGTTGTAAGTCAAGGACTACCTGCACTACAGTATAAATCCAGCTCAGCTCTTTTCCTATGGGTTTCTAAGATTCTCTGAAAATATTTAGGAGCAATGCTGAAGGTGCTAAAAGAGAAGATGGATACAAATAATAGCAAACTTTGCACTGCCACACTAACCATTCACTTAGATATTGCAATCACATAGCCATATCATTATTTTTCAAACAAATCCCCCCACCCAAAATCAAGACTAAATCCTAACAAGATTGTACACAAATCTTGGCAACAAACCTTCCTTATATAAAAAGAGCACAGATGGCAATTCCCAAAATACCAAATTTGATCTGAATCTTACATAAAACGCTGACACCCTCCGGTGTTTGACTTAACAGGAGAAAAATTTCAGCTATTTAGCCTTGAACACAAAGCAATGATACTAAACCAAGAAAAAGCATAAAACCTCCTCCATCGGCATCTTATGGAGCTTCAACTGATATTCTGGTCTTTATAAAATTAGGATTGGCAATGGGGTTTGACCCCAGCACAATTCCCATCTACCCTTATTATCAGCAGCTTTCTCTCTTTTGACTCCTACAGTATTGTATAATAATAGCAACAACGGTTTTGGTAGGATTCACTTCTGGCAAACCTAAGTAGCTGAGAAGAAAATACACATTTTTCTTCATTTTGGAGTTCTGACTCTGGCAGAAGAGGTTTAAAAAGAATCCTGTTTGGTTGTCTTTATCCTCAAGAGAATGAAAGCATTGGGAAAAGACAGCATTGGCCCTTCAGTCTGTCCATAAGGCAAAAATATAATGGTACCTTGGTACTCAACTGCTTTGAAACTCATCGAATCTGGTACTCAACATATTCTGACGTGAACATTTTGACCCAGTACTCATCGTTTGGTACTCAATGCACAAGTTAGAACTTGTTGGTGTCGGCTGCCTTATGACTGATTATGTTATTCCTTATGGGAAAAATTGTTTGGTACCTATCGTTTTTGGTACTCATCACGCCTCCCAGGACCAATTAAGGATGAATACCAAGCTATCACTGTACATTTCTATTCAAAATGAACTGATTATCAAGGACTTGCCCCAAATACGCTGGGTCTGAAACTTCAGAATTTCCAGTTTGCAAGATGAATTCTATTAGACATGCTAACTGGGGATGCTAAGCAGAACAGGACCAATATATCTGGAAGCATCACACCGAGGGAAGTTGTAGTAGAAGACAGAAATCAAGCAGAAAATCCCAAGCAATCTAAGTGTTAATAATCCCACTGAGTTGAGATAAATTTAATTAATAATAATTCCAGCAGCATACCATTTAGACAACAAATTCAAAGTAATGCTCTTCATAAATATATATTTTCTCAAGTACTCTATTCTTTTACTTTTTACTGTATTTGCAAACAGGTTTTTTTCCCTAGCTTGCAATTCTAAGGAGAAATATTTTAAAGACTTACTGTGAGTTGGTTTACAAGGTGACCAAAACTGTTGGCTACCTTCTGAGTTAGAAGTTCTGCTTCTTCATACTCCAAATGGTGGCCTTTCTCCTTCAAACTACAAACAGGATACTTGTTCCACTGGACTGCCGTATCTTGTTTTTATATAAAGGTAACAACGCAGCTGGATACATCTCCAGGGTGAATAGTATTACATGGTGACATGTACTCCTGAACCACAACAATGCCTTTTTAAGTCTAAGAACCCGTCCATTCAGTTTGGAAAAGATTGAGAGAGAGAAATCAAATAACTGACTGGGCTGTATTAAAAGATTTTAGTACAGGAATAATATGTGTGACCATTTGCAGAAAAGAAAAAGGTAGACCCAAGTTGTAGTCAAATGTTTTAGCATGGTCATTAGGATAAACTTCTGAATTGCAAAAGTGGTAGAATTCTGGAATGAATTTCCTATTCATGGCACTGTTATTGGAGAAAATCAACAAGACAGGCTAAAGAAATGTCCAGTTGGATTAGTTTTAAATTGTAGGTCATTTTTGTCTCAGGATTGCTCACCAATGAAGTTGGGGAGGAATTAAGGTGATTATGAGGTATTCTTGTTCCAGTAGGATCACTCAGTCTTGATGATTTCACTGAGATTCCAGTCAACTTTTCAGCCAATGATCAACCAATCCCAAAGTTTTAAAGCATTTTAAAGGGAGTTTTAAGTGCCAAAAATGAACATGTTTTTGACGGGAAGCAAAACAAATACGAAGAACAATGAAGTAATTCTGTACAATGTGTTGCCTTCTATAACAGCCTTCTGTCTTTTGAAAATGATTTTGTAGGTAGTTGCCTAAGAAACCATAACGCAGCTATTTCCTGGGCGAAATCTTTTCCTCAGTGTGAGTCGACGATGCTTTGTTCAGGATGACACCGTGAGTTGGAAGGAGAAAAAACTGAACCGATCCATTCTTGAAGCTGAAAAGAAGAGAAACGCAATTAAATAAAAAAATCCCACAGCTATACAAAGATAAAATATATCTTATTATCTGGGGTTTGAAGATCTATTTACAGCCCGCTTTGAAAAATAATTTTTACTGGAAGCTATTTTTCAAATGCTACAATGACCATAGCAGATTTTAAAGTCTAAGATGTACCGTAGAACTGACAGAAGACACAGATTTGATGAAGCGTTGCACCCAAAGCTGCCGATTGTAGAGCAACAGAAAAAGTCCATTCCTTTATATTACATTCCTTTATTATCTCTCTTTGAACCTTTAAATAAGTTTCATCATATGCTGCATATACTGTACAATGGCTGGGGTTACATACTGCACTAAGTCATTATCTGATTCAGTATCTCATGTGAACGTAGTCACTGTGATTCAATGGGTCTCAGTACACCAACTCAGTGCGATACAGTTCTAAAAAAAACATTGTTTATGATGTAGCATGTTGAATGAACCACCAAATCAGATTTAATCAAGAAACTTTGTTAAGGAAGTTTGAGTGAGCTGGAAATGTCACTTGCAGAAAGCCAGGCCTTTAAAACCCTCAGCTACTCCTGGTTAGCAGAATACAATCTATCCCTATGAATCTTAATTGCAGTGGCACAAAAATTTAAAATATTTTAATGTTGCATATTGATAATTGAACCCAAAGCGTGAATAATCAGGATAAGTTGAGGTAAGACCTGGAGACCTACCAGTATTTTGTAAAAACCTTGCCAAGAGATTGTTCTGGAAAGGCTCTCAAATGAATCAGACATGCTGCCCAATGGTAGGACCTACAGGTCAGAAGGTATAGTCTTCGACTCACAACCACAACTGAGCCCAACATTTCTGTTGCTTAGCGAAACATTTGTTAAGTGAACTTTGCCCCATTTTATGACCTTTCTTGCCACAGTTGTTAAGCGAATTATTGTTAAGTTAGTAAGATGGTTATTAAGTGAATCTGGCTTCCCCATTGACTTTGTTTGCAAGGAGGTCAGAAAAGGTGTTCACATGACCCTGGGATGCTACAACCGTCGTAAATATGAGTCAGTTGCCAAGCGTCTGAATTTTTATCACATCACATGGAGATGCTGCAACGGTTGTTAGTGTGAAAAACGGACATGACACTTTTGAATAGTCACTAAATGAACTGTTGTAAGTCAAGGAGGACCTGTATTACACAAGAGCAAAGACCTGCAATAAATAGTCAAATCATTAATGATGCGCTTGGGAAAAATTCAGTAGGAATCCCAACCCTAATGCAGCCAAAGATTCTGCACTGTGTTGTGGTCCGCCAGCGGCCTGCGGAGCTAGCAGCAGAGTCGGACAGCGAGGAGCCTGGGGAATACCATGGTCCAGTCCTGGAGTCTGGAGAAGGCTCTGTGTGGGAGGCAGAGATGGGGCCTGGAGTTCTGGCTGACTCTGGAGCCTCCAGAGGTTGACATCAGTGGGGCAGAGGAACAGGGGGAGCCTGTTCCCAATGTGCGCATGCGCAGAGCTGCCAGAAGGCAAGAACAGTTACAGAAGAAAAGGGCTACTCGAGAGTAAGGCTTGGAGATGATTGGCCCCTCCCATAGGACATAAAAGGGAAGCATACGGATGTGCTCGTTGCAGGAAGCAACTTGGTTCAATTCTGGTCGGTGTAATTCAGCAGCTCTGTTCTGACTCCGTGTTCTGTTTGGCCTTGCAAAGCTCCTTGCCAATTAGGTCTTTGGCAGGGTGTCAAGAAAGATAACGTTTGGTGCTTATCAGCCTTCTTCCGAAAGACTGTGGCAGACTTCTGTTGGACTAATTAAAACTGTTTGGGACTTATTATGGCTGTGAATGAACATAATTCACAGCCGTTGAAATAAAAAGAAGTTTTTTGGGACTCAGTTTGTGCTTTATGCTTTATCAGGAAGCCTAGGTAAGAACCCACTGCATGAAGACACATCAGATAGCAACGTGGAATAAACCAGGGTAAACTGGATATCATCAACTGAGAGATGACCAGGTTGAAAATCAACCAATTAATCTCCAGTGTGAGGAATTCAGGAAAATAAATTGAGTGGCATTTATCGCAAGCAAGAAACTCACCCCAAGAAATGGAAAGCTTCTCTCTCACCTTACTGATTCAATATATATACCAAAATGATGGTGAGGAAGCTGGAACTTGAAGAATTAAATTTTGAAGTAAAGATTGGAGGAAGACCATCAACAATCCTTAATGTGCTGATGGCACAACTGTTCTCTCAGAAACCTCTGATCAAAAGGATGAAAGAAGAATGTTCCTGAACAGTCAAAAGAGACCAAGCTCATGATCACTGCAAGGAATAGAAATATTTGAAATAACAATTGTCAGTGAAGACATCAAATGCGTGCATGAATTTCTTAGATTGATTGAAGCAGCAAATGGAGTTAGAAATAAAGTGTCAAATCAAACTGGGTCACACAGCAATGGTGAATAGAATATGGAAAATCAAGGACATCAGCTTGGCAACTAAATGCAGGTTAGTCCACTTTATCATGTTTCCCAGAGTTACCTACAGTTGTGAAAATTGGACCAGAAGAAAAACTAGACAGGAGGAAAATCAACTCACTTAAGCTGTGGTGTTGAAGGCTCCTGCACATTCCCTGGGTAGTAAAGGTAGCATATAAAACTAGACATATTGCTGAAAGGCAAAAATCACAAAATTCCATCTTACTTATTTTAGCCATGTCATGAGAACAAACTCACTGGAAAAGGCAGCTATGCTTGGTTGTGCTCAGAGTGATCAGCAGTAAAAGGAAACATGGTCACCAAAAAAACACAGTGCCTAGACACCATCAAAACCAACACCAGCCACAGCATAAAACAACTGAAAGAAGCAGGATAAAATCAGAAAATGTGGAGTTGGTCCACAGAATTCCCAAGACACAACTGAATGGATAGCATCATTATTAATAACTGAAGGAAAGAAGATCATTTCTGGGGATTTAAAAAATAGATGATGGGCAGTTGCTTTAAGGATAGAGTCTTGTATAAACCTGCCATTAAAAAAGGCAGCCTCACCTCTGAAAATGGCAAATCATGGGCTATTAGATCTGAGTTGCAAATATCCAAATAATCTCTAGGTGGCAACAGTGATACAAAAAAATATAATTGTCATGCTAGGTCAGGAGTTCTTAACCTATTTATGCTATGGACTTCTTAAGAGAATCATGAAATCTAAAGAACCCCTGTTTAATAAGAAATATATTTAAATGCATAAATAAAATGCATGCGGACTATATTACAAAGTACATCAATTATCCTCAAATACAGTTATCAAAATACTAAAAAAAATACACATATAACAGTAAAAATATAAATAGATATAATCTATATCTATATCTATTATCCCATTGAATTAATATCAACACCTTATTTTAGGGTATAATCGTTTTAGACTTAGAGATTTATTGAATCTCTAGTAGTAACTGTGCTGCCTATATACATTATTGAATGAAACGCTAAATGTCCATCAAAGGTTAGTGAAAATGAAGTTGTCTGTTTTCTCCTACTCAACCTCACAGAAATATAGGTTAAGAACCCATGATCCAGGTGATTATCTGGATTAATGAAGCCCAGGTATAATACTGTAGCCCTAATGTATCAGAACATCACTTCTAAAGAAGGATTGAACCAGTTCACACAGAAGCAGGCTGTCATTTTAAGTAGGTATATTATTAACATTTACTAGACCATATTTCCTAAGGACTATAATATCATCACAATGAAGTTTATGCTGCTTTCACAAGCGCAGCAAACTGCACCTTTCTCCAGGTGTTTATGAAGTAGGCTTAAAAATGGAGAGTGGATGGAAGGAGACAGAAGGGAAAATGCAGCTGCACTTCACTGTGGTCTCTGCATCCATCTAGCGATAGGTACTTAACACTGCAGCCCTGTTGTATTTAATGGTATTTAAATTACCTTCTAAACCAGCCTTTTCAACCTTCTTACCCCAGATGACCTCTTGAAATAATTTTCTGCTCTCAAGCCTATATCTATAGCTTACAGCACATTACTATGATCAGTAAAATGTACATATAATAATCCAATAATTGTCAATGCTCTTTGGAAAAGTGTATTTTTTCTGTGGATCTCTTTATTTTGGTCATCTTAGCCAATCCTCTTTGTTTAGTTCTCAGTCACCCAGAGAGAATATTAATTATCTCAGTTCAAAAATAATGTTTATTTTTTTCCAATTACAACCCTAGAGTCCAGCAAAAATCCTGTTGAGAAAGTTCTGCTCTAATCTAACAACCCATCATTCTTCAAATGTACTTTATTTAGAATACCATTTCTAAGAGGTCAGTAAGGGACGTGCATAAGCGCACCACTGTGCCTACCGTCCCTGTCCTACTTTCCTATTGTCCTCTTTTATCGGTACTTTTTACTTATGTTATATTTATACAAAACAACTACTATCCTGTACATGTTTGACAAACAAACAAACAAATAAATTTTATTTACAACTGTTTAGTTCTATGTGATCCTTACACATACAATCTGATGTGCTTGAGACAACACATATGATCACCCTAATCTAAGAGCTACTTCCTAATTTACGAAAGGATTCTTCTTGCATTCCACTTGTGTGCAAAAACATGAAAAGAAGTTCAGAAAATCTCACCCATCAGACCGCCTAAGAAACTCGGGTCTCAAATATAAGACCCCCCCATGTATGTTCGCTAATGGTGCTCTTCACATCCTTTCTGGAAGGAAGCTGACATTTCGGCAGCTGGTAACATCTGTTTGACATTTTCTTTCCTCGCAGGCTATATAGGATCATACCGGCTAGCCTCCATGCAACCACATTGTTGTGAACAAGAAGCAGAAGTCAAAAAGCATACCGAAAGTAGATAAGTGGCAAACCGATTTTGAACTGCTGCCAGAAGCAGACACGAATTTACGTGGAACTGAGCTGGAAAAGGGACTTTCCGTTATCAACCAAGTCTTGGTATGTCTTTATGTCAATGTACAGTAAAGCTCAACACAAAAGTGAATTTACACCGCAACCACGTAGCAGGATCTAGAAGACTTAGCCAACAGCAAAAAAAAAAAAAAACCCTAAGCAGGACTGCACTTGGGTTAGTACCTGTCAGTTGTTCAAGATATGCCAGAGAGGAAACTAAAATCATAAATACCAACGCTACAGTAACAAAATTTTGCAAGTCTGAAAGTTCTTCCCCTCCCTCCCTTGCCTTTACTTTCTAGAGAATTGGGGTGAGTCCTTCTGAGGCAATTTGTCCACTCTCATCCCTCCTTTGGACTCTGATTTCTCTTAACAGGCCATTCTCTAGGCTGCGGCTCTTCCTCCCGCCTCCCAAGCCAAGTACAGTACAGTGCACGAATGGAAGATCATAAGGAAAACCCAGAGCTACAGGCTAGACAAGGAACATGGACAAACATCCCAGAAGAGAGCAATAGCCATCACCAAGGTAACTACTGTATTTAAAAAAACCTCCCTTTTTACTTACAACCCTGTAGAAAGGCTAAGTGCCGAAGAATTGAGGCCTTTGAACTATGGTGCTGGAGAAGCCTCCTGCGAGTCCCTTGGACTGCAAGGCCAACAAACCGGTCAGTCCTAGAGGAGATCAACCCTGACTGCTCTTTAGAAGGCCAGATCCTGAAGATGAAACTCAAATACTTTGGCCACCTAATGAGAAGAAGGAGAAGAGCCTAATGCTGGGAAAGATTGAGGGCAAAAGAAGAAGGGGACAACAGAGAACGAGGTGGCTGGATGGAGTCACTGAAGCAGTCGGCGTGAGCTTCAATGGACTCCGGAGGATGGTAGAGGACAGGAAGGCCTGGAGGAACATTGTCCATGGGGTTGCGATGGGTCGGACACGACTTTGTAACTAACAACAAGAAGTCTCTATTTGGGGTAGAGTCGGGGCAAACTGGATGGAGCATACAAACTGACTTCTTTGTTTGGAAAAAAGACAATACCTAATTATTTATTGGTGGATGCAAACCTCTGGTGGACTGAAAAAAATGAGCTGGTGATTTATGGTTTTGGCAATTAGAAAGGATAATTATAAAAAAGAAGAGAGTCATGATGCAAATTTAGAGAGAAAGGATAAAATATAGCTGTACTTATAACTACTGTAAAGAATATCGCAAGCTATTTCTTTATATCCTTGTATCTTTCTTTGTATCTTTCACTTTTTAATTTTCTTATTGCACTTTTAACTTTTTAAGTTATTTCTTTCTTTCATGTTTTCTGTTTTTATTTAGTTCGTATTAATTCTCATTATTGCTTTTAAAACTTTCAATTAAAAATTATATTTAAAAAGTCAAATAACAACAGCAACAAGGTATTCATTAATGGATTACTTAAAAGCGAAAGCTGTCATATTTTCCAAAAATTAAGGAAGGTTAAGGAAGTAAGAATGAGCTTCCTACACAAGGAAATTCCAGAGCTTAGAAATACCTAAGAATCAAGCTATTTAATGACCTCAATGAGAGGGATCTTACAAGTTCTTGGACTGTAAAAGATGAAAAAAACAGGAGTTGATTCAAGTTACAGTGATTGTCACAGAAACACTAAGGAAAATAGGCAGAACAGCGGTGTTAATACATGTCCTCCTACCTTGCCCTCTTTTCAATAACATATATAACTTCAGGCAACTCACTAGTTGCAGAGTCTGGATTTGCACAATGCACGAGGCCAGACTTGATTTAACCGTGGTTCACTGAATAAAGTACAATTGGCCACCTCTGTGTCACACTAAAGTACAAACCTGGATCATAATTCAAATATCTGGACCTACATAGCACACGTAGATTAAACATAGCAAACCTCATGTTAGCTCACAAGGAACAATCTTAACATCACTGCTGATCCTAGCGTTATCGGATCTCTTTTAGGTCAAGCATCTCGAGAGAGAGAGAAAGATAGTTGATGCTCACAATGGAACCTTAGTCCAGGGGTGCCAAACTCATGGCCCGCAGGCCAGATGCATCACGCGCTGGCCACCCCCACCCCCGGTTTAGCGAAGGGGGAAAAAGTCGTGATATGTCACATGACGACGCAAGTCTGACACCCCTGCCTTAGACCTCCAACCGAACCTAGTACGTTATAGCCTTCATTTGTTTTAACACTGCTCTAATATTTAATGTGCTGACTCAGAGTTGACTCGACATTCCAAAGCAGTCACATGAATCTGAGTATTCCACTTATAAATCCAAGATTTATGGAGTGTGACAACCATAACTGGAGAGGAAAGAATGTTGGAAAGACAGGAGAGGAGGGCACAGTAGCCATATTTTGAATGTAGAACGTCAACAGCTGTTTCCAGATAGAAAATCCTGATCACAGAAAGGCCGTCCGTCAGAGGAATCTTAACCAAAGCAAACAAAGACAGAATAAAGGCTATTATATGGTAAAGAATGAACTTCCCCCTGAAAGCTTCAGAGATCTTTGTTCATTTGCTCTTCGTATTTAAAGATACAAGGGGCATAACCAGAACTGCTTCAGAACCCCTTATCTGGATGGCCTCTTTGGAACCTTTTACTGCCAGAAGTGCCTATTATGTTTTTGACGTAGAGTAGAACTGAACAGAACAGAACAAATGCTTTATTTGGCCAAGTGTGTTTAGACACACAAGGAATTTTCTCCGGGGCAGAAGCTCTCCGGGTACATGCAAAGCCACAGAATAATTATCATCATCATACCAACAAGAGGGAGTAGTGAAGATGATAAGGATAATGGTAATACTACAGACATACTACATGGGTAAATATGCAGAGACATTAGACAGCACTGTGAAAATTAGGTGCTCAGTAGAGTGATGGCCCGAGGGGGGGGGAACTGTCCGTGTGTCTAATTCTTTTGGCCTTCAATGCCCTATAGTGCCATCCCAAAGGGAAGGAGTTGGAACAGTTTATATCCAGGATGTGAGGGGTCTGCAGATGTCTTCTCAGCCCTCCTTTTGACCCACGGTCTTCTATGGAAGGCCGGTTGCAGTTATTCTTTCTGCAGTCTTAACTATCCGTTTATTTATTTATTGAGTCTTTTTGTAAAAAAACAAATGCTACATTTTTCTTTTATGTACAGCACATTTTCAGAAGAATCGTGATAGATTAGAACAGGTTCACATAAAGGGACTTGTGGGCAGGCTGAAGGACTTGGTATATATTTAGTCTGGAGTTTAAAAAAAGATTGAGGGGAGACATAATATCAATCTTCAGGTGTATCAAAAAAGTACCACATGGAAGACAGCCAACAGAAGTTTCAGACCTGGTATCTCCTAGTGGTCTTCTTTCTAAGTACCAACCAGATCCAGGCCTGCGTATTTCTTAACCCACTGAGAACGAGGTGCTACAGGAATCCTCGGATTTCAACCACAACTGAGCCCTACATTTCTGTTGCTAAGCAAGGCAGTTATTAAGTGAATTTTGCCTCCTTTATTGACCTTTCTTGCTACAGTTAAGTGAATCACTGCAGTTAAGTTAGTGACACAGTTGTAAAATGAATGTGGCTTCCCCATTGACTTTGCTTGTCAGAAGGTGGCAAAAGGTGATCACATGACCCCAGGCATCCATAAATATGAACCAGTTGCCAGGCATCCAAATTTGATCATGTGACCCCAGGGGATGCTGCAATGGTCGTAAGAGGGAAAAATGGCCGTAAGTCACTTTTTTCAGTGCCGTTGTAACTTTGAATGGTCACTAAATAAATTGTTGCAAATTGAGGACTGCCTGTACTGCCACTTGCTCCCATGTATTCATTTACTAAATCTGTATTCATGTGCTAAAATCCCAATTTTATCTACACATTCGTAAACCATATAAATTCTCCTTTGAATCAAACTCCTACTAACCATGTGGTTTGCAACTGCATTTTTTATGGATGGTTTTTCAATTTCCCAGTCTAGCTTACAGTTTGGGATTTCCAGTGGTCTCCCATCCAACTCCTATCCAGATCTGATCCTGCTGCGCTGCTGAATCCAGACACAGCCTGCCAAGTGCACCATCTGCTGAGACCAAATGACCAGGCATATTTAAAAAACAAAAACAAAATATACAGTACTTACACCTGCTTTTATAATTTTCCAATCAGCTTACATGAGCAACTATTTTTAAAACACTAATACACAAACCGAGAGGCAAAATATGTTATCTTTTCCACTTGTGACACCGCCTTATCGAAACCATTATTAACGTGAACATTCCACAAATTCAACACAGAAAAAGCACCTTGAAGAAATCTCAACTGGCCAACCGACGCTCCTTAAGGGATTGGTCATTAAGGGTGCCAAAGAATAAACCTAAGCAATGGATAACGGTAAAGCCAGTCTAGAATTACAAAAAGTTAATATAGAAATATAAGAGACACTCAGTCTTCACAACATTAATGAGAAGGCTTCATTCAGCACCACTAGATACTTTGGACTTTTCAGCAAGAGCACAGACGGTACAATGCAATAATAAAGCAACTGTTTGGAGAAACATTACTTTGCGTAGCATTGTCTGCCTATCTATGTGGGCAAGGGAGCAGGAAAAGAAGCATCTTTATTAACTCAAGAAGAAAAGCAATATTCCTAGCAATACATTTGCTTCTCAGGAAGCCAAGAGGAATCTTTTTACCTGTTACGAACTGCAAAAAGAAAAAAAAAGGGGGGGGGGGAAGAGTATCAGCAAATTCTCCCTTCCTAACAAATACACATACATAGCACATGGCAAATTAAACATGCAAAATGACTGCCTCCTAACGGAACAAGTCTAAAAGAACAAGAGCTCTCTTCATCTTTGCATCTGGTCGCCCAAGTTGATTTTGGCACCAAAATTGTTATTTGACAATCAAAAGGATGCTCACTGGATTGTTGGCCGGTTGGCTCTTTCCTGCCCTCTGAATTTCAATCAAGCTTCACACTTCCTCTTGTACACAGAGCCAAGGTTTGTTTGAGGAGATTGTGGCTTTGATGTAAGCACGGCGAAGCCCACATAAAATTGATCTGATATACGGAACTGGCTTGGTTATTTATTTTTAAAACACTCACACAGAATTTATTTGAGTGAATTGTGCCCCACATGTGCACTCACAGGTTTCTGATTCCTTGAGGACTCCACTGAGAACATACCATAGGCCTAAACAGATTGTATAATTGAACGGCTGTGAATAAACGTGGAGCTAGCCCACTCTTTTAACAGGACATGAAATACTACTGTCGGATTTAACTTGGTTACTCAATTGAGCAAACTTGATGGGCTTTAAATTCTGAACCAGATCCTCATAGCATTCTAAATTAGAAAAGCAGTCCGAAATTAAGATTAGTGAGGCTTAGCTTGTCATGTGAATGCAGTTAAGTGATCTGATTTGGTTAAGCGAACAGGTTAGTAGAAGGGTAGGCATGCGGTCTTTTGAATATATAATGATGCTATTGTCCCCACCCCTTTGATTGTTCATGAACAAATCACACATTTATTAAATTGGTTTCACATCTGTAAATACACTTAACTGGCAACTGTATGGGAGGGGGGTTACCACCCACCCAATCTGTGGCACGCATTCTGATGAATACAGTTCCTTGCAAACTCCAAGAAAGCATCCGCCCTTGACAGAAAATGCTTTACTCCTAAGGTAAATAACAAAATCAGATATGGTAAATGAATTTTACCGGATCTCAGACATAGGGCACTGGGTTAGCCTCTCCCTTTCACTATTGTCCGAATTTTCCTTAAAAGACACTAACAATGTATAAACGCAAAGACATATCATTCTATTTGCAAAAGTTGAATATTGCTTTATTGTAAAACGAGAAGAGACAAATCTATGTCTATTGCCTATGAACATTATGGACTTCCAACAAAATGAAGCAGATCAATTATTTCCATTATTAATTATGTTTCTTTCTTCTCTCTCCCTCAATACTTCCTACCTAATAACAGATACTAAGCTATCATTGATCACTAAGCAATGTACCAGTCCATTTTGGACCTCTTGGCTTTTCTGCCCTTTTTAGGATTTTTTAAATTAATGGTTTATTGTTTTGGTATTTCTACAAACCTGTGCCATTAGAGCTGTAATAGTCTACAGAAGAAAGAAAAAAAAATCAGGAGTCTGGCAGCAGCTTTTCCAACTAGCACCATTCATTAAAGTATGTAAGCTTTTTATTAAAATATACAAACTTTTCTGATTAACACGTTTTTACCACAAAAGGCATAAGCTTGAAGTTGACTTTTAGGCAAAAGCGTATGCCTTTTAATCAAATGCGCTAATCAGAAATGGTGCTACCAGACTCTTCCTCATTCTAAACCTTAAACTTCCCTCTTGAAAAAGGATGGCATAATACCCGAAAAGGTCATTCCATGCATGAGGAAACGCAGGAAGCTCTAAAGATACCTAAGAGAAACAATCAGAATCAGTAAGATTAAGTTCATATAGACGTGTTAATCCAAGTTAAGAAAACACAATTGCTGTGTTCACAAAACATGTCTTATCCAAACAATTATAATAGCTAAATAGGAAGAGCTGACTCACACAATATGCTGTTGATATTTTCACAAACTAGCATTCCTAATCCATTTTACCTTATTAATAGCATGTTGTGCAAACCTACAGAATACCAAGGAGGAATCTTGCCCATAGTCCAGTGATCCTTCCAAAACAGCACAGTGGAACATAGCTGGAAACAAGCTGCCGGATTCTATGGTATTTGATTGGATCCACAAATCTTTTTAATCCAACTTGGTTGGATCCACAAATCTCTTAATGTTTCTCCTTGTGCATTTGATGATTCTGATTTTAGAATTGGACTTTTATTCTTATATAATTCAGTCCAATGGATTAAGATGTCGGTTTCTAAGCAATTTGACACATTAAAGATTGTGGTTTCCTCTGCTGTGGGAGTGCTCACAGCATCTGCGTAAACATCAGAGAAAGATGTACAGAACATTCTATTCCTAATAGGTAAATTCCCCTTCTACTTACATGACTAAGTTCTCAGTTATCCCACACCAGGCCTCTGTGCTTTGCCCTACTTCCTTAAAGGACAAGCCAGTAAGTTAACAACTTCAGCTGTTTTTTTTTTTAAAGTAGAACACTCTTATCACCAACAGCTACATAACAGGGTGAAATCTAATGCTGAAGACTTTTACCCCTGTGGATGAAAAAAAAAGAAAAGAAAATACTTTGTAGCCTCTCTCCACAGAATTGATGGTAAACGCTTTATCTAATACTGTATATCCAGAACAGAACTCACTGGACTTCTAAGGCTATGTGTTTATTTATTTACATTTATAAACACACGCACATTAAAAATAAGAATGCCATAAAACATCCTGTTGAAAACCAGGCACAAACAACAAATGAAAACAGAGTAAAAAGTATAAAATGGCTCACAGCTTAAATTATGAGAATTCTCCTCATTCCCCTGGAAAAAACTGTTTTTGGCATTCTCCTGAAAACCAGCAGAGAGGAGCCTAGCCTGATCTCCGTTGCAGATTCAGTGAATTGCTAATATGCTTAGAAGGAAGGCTCCCAGAAACCCAATGGCTACTGGGCTAAATTAGGAGATAATTTTTACTTTTCAGTAAGCATTAGTTTCTTGGTGTAGGGTTTCCTGCCTAAGCAGGGGGTTGGACTAGAAGACCTCCAAGTTCCCTTCCAACTCTGTTATTCTATTCTATTCTATTCTATTCTCTCATTTCCCCCCCCCCTTCTTCCCTCCCCCCCAAGCTAACTCATTAATGAAGATTTTTGGCATGTAGGGAACAAGGCAGTAGATCAATGCTACTCTATTATCAATATATTATATTGATAATATAATTATACTATATAATTATACTAATTATATATAAGCATAAGTGTGTGTGTATGTGTGTGTGTGTATATATATATATATATATGTATATGTATATGTATAAGTATAAGTATATAAGTATAATATATAATTATACTAATCTTGCGTAGTTTCTTCTCCGTTAATATTACACTGCTAACCAGACCATACAAAACATTTGCTAGACCAATTCTCGAATACAGCTCATCTGTCTGGAACCCGCACTGCGTATCAGACATTAATACAATTGAGAGAGTCCAGAGATATTTCTTCCACTCCTCTACTCGCAACAGAATACCTTATGCCACCAGACTTTAAATTCTGGGCTTAGACAACTTAGAACTACGCTGCCTTCGGTATGACCTTTATAGTTCATAAAATTATCTGCTATAACGTCCTACCTGTCAATGACTACTTCAGCTTCAACCGCAACAATACACAAGCACACAATAGATACAAACATAAACTGAACCGCTCCAAACTCTATTGCAGAAAATACGACTTCAGCAACAGAGTGATCAATGCCTGGAATGCACAGAATGCACTTTGTAGTTTCATCCCCAAACCCCCAAAATTTTAACCTTAGTCTACTGTTGACCTCACCCCATTCCTAAGATGTCTGTAAGGGGCATGCATAAGCGCACCAACATGCCTACAGTCCCTGTCCTAATGTTCCCTTTTATTCATATTCATTTCATGTATTCAAATCATGTTTATACATATATATATCATCTAATACGTGCTTGACAAAATAAATAAAATAAATAAAATAAATAATCACAATGACACTAAAAAGCCTCAATTGAGTATCTGCTTCAGCAGAAAGACTGAGGAATTTCTGAATCCTCCTGACATTAGCTTAAAACAGTAGTTTTCAATCTCTGTGTTTCAATCCAATTTCTGTGGCCTGGTTCATTCATTCTTCCCCAATCTCTGTAGCCTCCAGATATATGGACTTCAGGACCCAGAACCAGTATTCTGCATTGTTTTAGTGCAATGTGTGAATCCAACCAATAAGTCAGTTACTAATCTTACAGAACTTTTCAGATGTGACACTTAACAAAAGTATTATTTGCTATACAAATGATAGTTGGAATTATCTATGCTGTTGCAAGGATCTGATCAACATGGCTAGTTTTCTCCGATTTACACTGCTGAGGGATCAAGTGTTTTACTTTCGTGTATATATAAGAAATTATTTGGATATGAAACCAAACTTTAAGAGAGAAAATTGCTTCATGTCAGCTTTTAGATGCCGTGATTTAGAAGGCACTGGGTTGCATTGACAGCTTTCTAAACAACCACAGCTAGAGCCTTCATCCTCAGTGTAATTTGCAAATCTTAAACATTTAACTCTGATGAACTATATTGTGGCAGGCATTTGTTAAACATAAATATTTTTGGTGAAGGCTTTCTGGGTATAGCTGAACTATACTGTAGTTCTGTGGTTCATACTGTTACAACTTCTGATTACTTTACAACATAAAAGTAATGTACCATTACCTTCAAGATGCATTTTAGATATGGTTACCAAATCTGGGCTGCAAAAACATGGATAATCATAGGGAAAACTTAACTTTCTGGGTAAGTGTAGTGGTCACCTGGATTTTGCAGCCTTCATCTCTGATAGCTGAACTTGGAATTCTTCATTTAAAATGAAGCAAAACAAAACAATTTTGGTTTATTTTTTTTTTTACATTCTTAAAAACTTGGCAAGCCCTTAGTTCCTCAAAATGAAACCACAGGCATTTGTTATGTAAGTAGATTAATAAATATTTCCATAATTTCACAAACGGCACAATAGCTGTTATGACCCTTTTATTTCCAATCATTCATAATCATAAAGGTGCCATAAACCCAGGGGTGACATTCAAAAATTTTCCCTACCGGTTCTGTGGGCGTGGCTTGGTGGGCATGGCAGAGGAAGGATACTGCAAAATCCCCATTCCCTCCCCACTCCTGGGGGAAGGATACTGCAAAATCCCCATTCCCTCCCCATTCCAGGGAAAGGTTACTGCAAAATCCCCATTCCCTCCCCATTCCAGGGAAAGGTTACTGCAAAATCCCCATTCCCTCCCCACTCCTGGGGGAAGGATATTGCAAGATCTCCATTTCCACTCCACTCTGGAGCCAGCCAGAGGTGGTATTTGCCGGCTCTCCGAACTACTCAAAATTTTCACTACTGGTTCTCCAGAACCTGTCAGAACCTGCTGGATTTCACCCCTGCAAACCAGTATATTACATACTGTGATACAGATTATAGCAGAAAACCCTAGCTACTTCAAAAACTGGAACTTTTTTTTTAATCGTAATGAATAAAAAAATTAACAGCAGTAATTGGGCAGGACAATACTTTACAAAAAATAAATGTCTTGATGGACTTGCCATTACCGTACTTAGTCAAAAAGGAGCTGGCCACGAACAACTGCAAATATTAGCTTTTAAGTGCCTTTAGAACAAAGAAAAAACATAGCACCCTCTTGCCAAGCATTTATCCACAATAAATTGCTTCCTAAAACTAACTTTCTATATCACCTTAATGCTAACAGACTGGAATATACGAAGAAGAAAAACATCTGCAACAACATCAAAATTGAAGCATTCTTCTCCCATGGAAAATCAGGGAAGCCTGCTATCTTAAATTCCAAAAATATTATTTTTAGGAAAAGTACTTATGACTTCCTATTTGCATACACTGATAGGTAATGCAATCCTATATATTCCTATCATGGACTTCTGCAAATTTACAAGACCTACAGTACTGATCCAAGTTCTGAACTTATGTCTCAATCTCATCTGCCAAACTGCCCTCTTCCAAACTGTTAGTAAAGGTGCAGAAAGGCATTTACTTTCCTTAGGGACAGTCAATCAGCCTGCCTGTCATCGAATATGCACCAATCAAGTGCTCTTTAAAATAAAAAAAGGCCTAGTCTGGAGAAAAAAAAACACATGTATTGAAAATCATTAGAACTCCCCTAGTAGCAAAAGTAACATGCTTTTTATATTTTCTGCAATAAGGAAGCTACTATAGTTGTGGTGAAGGATATCTGAAAATGAAGGGCTAATTTAAAGAGCTGGACAGCAAAAGTCCAAACACCACAAGATGGCAGCAAAAGGATCTCCTTAAAGCCATCTTGTAATTGGATTTTCGCAACAGGTAACCCTACAAGCGATCACCTGCCATTAACTCCCACTGTTGTCAGTGAGGCACTCTTATTGCACAAGCAAAACAATTATGTTCCCTCCAGGTAAACCAAGGTATTGTAACACCTCTCCTGAATTGAGAGTAACTCCCAACTTCCTACTAACACCCACGATATGTTCTTTGAAAAACGGAAATTATTTGTCACTGTCTTCTTCCAGGACATGTTCTGACTTCACATACTAGCCTACAGCCCAGGAGTTTCTGACAGCCTATTCTCCTGATAGTAATGCTCTCCTAACCTGCTTAGTGTTAAACAAAGTTGGAAGGCCATGCTACCTGGCTGGGTGGCAAAATCTCCTGATGACCACCTGGACACATCCATGGTGCTTTCTTACAAACAACACAAACTGCTTTGCTGTCCTGATCCAAAAGGGACTCCCCCCCAACTGTGATCTCCAAGTGGTCTTCCATCCCAATGCAACACAAGCCCAACTCTTGCTTAACTTTTTCAAGATCTGCCAAAGTCACTTGGCTGTGGTTCCCCCCCCATTGTTCCCAACCCACATTATTATTTTTATTAATAATATTATTACTATTAAAATTTGAGCCGAGGTGGCGCAATGGTTAGAGTGCAGCACTGCAGGCTACTTCAGCTGACTGCTAGCTGCAGTTCAGCTGTTCAAATCTCATCAGGCTCAAGGTTGACTCAGCCTTCCATCCTTCCGAGGTGGGTAAAATGAGGACCCAGGTTGTTGGGGGCAATATGCTGAACTCTGTAAACCGCTTAGAGAGGGCTGCAAAAGCACTATGAAGCGGTATATAAGTCTAAGTGCTATTGCTATTTTATTATTTATGCCACCCATCTTCACCCCTACAAGGTGTCTCTGGGCCACTTACAAGTTATAAAACAAATAAAATAATAATTTAAAAACGTTACAACGACCCAGATGAAAACATTATTATTAAAATCGGTGCTAAAAGTCCACTATTAGCTGCCTCTCCTTGACAGGCAGAAGTATGGCAGGTGCAGCTGTCCTAACCTCACCAGCCAGCACTGCGAACCCTTTTTCCTGTGGAATTGCAGCCTGTCCTACAAGAGTAAACGGCCAATTGTTATGAGGGGGGGGCGCTCAGGGAAGCTCTCTTCCTTCCCCCTGGCGCCCTGAACGGCTGCGGCTTATGGGTCCGTGAGTCCAGCCTTTCAAGAGGCATGCAAGGGTTGAGGAAGGACTGGTTCTCAGCGGCCTACAACAAGGTTGACCTCGGCAACCCGCCGCGGGCCGGTTTTATCCCTTCGAAAAGCCGGAGGTGATTTTTTTTTTCGCCTCAGCCGCGGATCAAAAGGTCTGAAGGGAAAATAATGAGGGAAAAGGGCGGGGGGAGAGCGAGAGAGCAGGGCGCCTTCCCGCCAGCCAATCAGAAGCCCGCTTGCAAGGGCGCGCGCGGACGAGTGGGCGGGGGAGGAAGAAGCACGAGGCCGAGGGAGGGGGGAGGAAGACGAGCGGGAAGGGGCGCGGAGAGGGCGGCGCGAGGCCAGGCCGCGTGACGAGAGCAGCCGGCGGCACGAGGCCGGACCATAACAAACCCTGAGAAGGGAGGGGGGAGAGGAAGGGAGGGCGTGGCGAGGCCCGGAGGGCCTTAATCGAGAGAAGGCGATTGGCTCGACCGTGGAGGGAGGGGCGTGGCCCGTCCGCCGCTGTTTAGCTCGAGCCGCGTTTCTATTGGCTGGGAGGGGCGGGGCCTGGAGTCAGGATCCAGAGTTGGGGGGGGAGAAGAGGAGGAGGAACCCGGCTGTCAAAACAAACCTCGCGCGGCTCTTCCCGGACCAGCACGCACGCCCTCCTCGGCCGCCTAACAAGGCGGCCCTCTCTTCGCAGCGTTCCCGGTCACCAGTGCGAATCCTGCGCGGGGCTTGTCTTAGCCGGGTTTGGAGGAAAGGAGCCTCCACTGCCCGGAAAACAAGCTGCCTGCAAACCCCCACCCCGCCCAAGGACTTGGCTCGCCCAAGCTTAAACCACAAATCCTGGTTTACCAGCACACACACCCCAAGAACTTGGCTTGCCCAAGCTTAAACCACAAATCCTGGTTTACCAGTACACACCCCCAAGGACTTGGCTTGCCCAAGCTTAAACCACAAATCCTGGTTTACCAGCACACACACCCCAAGGACTTGGCTTGCCCAAGCTTAAACCACAAATCCTGGTTTACCAGCACACACACCCCAAGGACTTGGCTTGCCCGAGCTTAAACCACAAATCATGGTTTATTAGCCCCAATACAGGGTGCGCTCAACAGGCTGAGCTGCCAACTACCAAACCTCCTTCCCTTCCTCCTGGAAAGCAACTCCGGCTTGCCACAAAAACATTGCCAGCCCAAAACATGGTTTCTCGGCCAAGGCACACAAGCCCTTGAGCCAAGCGTCCCACATCACAGGGATGAGTCAGAGGGACAAGCCCCTTCCAGCCAAACAACTTCAGGGACAGGACTGCCCGCCTCTCTGCAAAATAAATAGATGCCTAAATAAAATGGGATACCTCGGGCAAGAGTTCCTCCTCCAATATTAAAATGAAAACACCCAAGTTCAAGGCATGGGTTTTTTTTGGTATAGAAGTGGAGCGGGTATGCGAGTCCCAATAAAGGAGGATATTTGTAGCTCAGAGTTCAACTGTGGGGTCCTTGATGCTCTCTGAGCTTGGTTGTTTTCTTGCAGACGTTTCATCATCCAACTAGGTAACGTCATCAATGCTAGAAGAGAATGGCATTTGCTCTCAATTTATATTCTAGTGGCTTGCCCTGTCCGTCTTGGAGGTTGTTTGGTTGGGCTGTTTACTGTTAGCTTGTTTGGCAGTTCCTTGAAGAATCTCCAAGATGGCTCCCAGGACAAGTCACTAGAATATAAATCGAGAGCCCTCCTTGTTAGCACTGATGATGTTACCTACTTGGGTTATGAAACGTCTGCAAGAAAACAACCAAACTCAGAGAGCACCAAGGACCCTTCAGGTATGTATGTATATAGCCTAGAAAGACCAGATTGTGGACAAATCACCCTGGAGAAGATATATATATCTTTATCTTTCTGTGTCAACAGAAGAAGGAAACACCCTGAGGACTATGGTCTGAGAAATTTACTATGTCTTCCTAGGAGTCTGTTGTAAGTTCCCTTAATGCACCGCTTTGCAACAATCTCTCTACACAGCCTGCTTAATACGGAGGTATAACCTATGTATTTTTGGGGTGTCTGTCTTTGCAGAATTCGCACAGGCACCCAAAAACAACATAATTCTTAGTCGCATTCCCTACCAGGCTCCATACAGTTGCGTGCATCGCCGCTGCTTGTGACCAACCTGAGTAGTAAAATCTGCAACCATGTGCACACCCCCATCACTTCATTCCAAACTGAACTGGAATGGATCGGATCGGATCCTGCGATCAATTCAACCCCCACCACCCTGCTAAAACAAGCCTCTTTTGCCATCAAAACCCTGCATTCCAAAATAAAATCCCTCACGCAAATGCCATGACGTATGCGCACTGTAAGTTCTGCTCTTTTAATCCAACCCAGCTACAGACGGCTTTTTTTATGTAGAATGCAATTACCATTCCTCATTTCTTACATAAGCTTTCACCGCGCCGACTTGCAGCTTAGTGGAACACGGTAGAAAGCAACGTGGCTAAGGGGTTGTGTGATCTTGCATCTTGTCATCCCAATTTAAGACATGTCCCTCTAGGGTCCACATCTATGAGGCTAAATGGGATACTTCTCTCCCTAAAGCATGCTGCGTGCTTTGATTTAGCCTTAAGTTTTATCATATTTATTATATTTTTTGACACAACCGCAGGACGTTTAAAACTGCTGGGTATCCCCTTATTTTTGCTTTAAGAATCGCTGTGAGGTCGTTATTTCCATTCATCTCCAGAACTGGATTTACAAGACTGGCCCACAGTTAAACTCTCTTAGTGAGTCAGCAGTTGTGTTACAAAACTAATCCTAAGGAATCAAGATGCCTCTCTGAGGCGGAATGCAATCATGAATTCCATTCACATTTGGCTCCCTGTCTTCTCAGTTCAAGATAATCCCTTCATCCGAAAACAAATACCTTTACTCTCAAGATTATTCTGGACCCAAACACCCCCCCCCGAGTCTCAAAATCGCCCATCCCTAACAAAGCGCCTTCCAAATTCCCTGAGAATTATGAGAGTCCGTTTACATCGGCAAAATACCCAGACAGAGAAGAACATTCTAGAACACAGTTTCTGCGGTACGTTCTCGGCTACACAAGAGTTCTGGCACCTTCTATTTTTTTACTGTTACGTTAGACGCAAATAAAAAACTAGTCCTTGTTAGCTGGCTTGTTATGCTCGATAGCATCCCTCTTACGGGAAGATAATTACCTGACATAGATAAAAAATTAAAAGTTGAATTGGGGTTTTTGAAGGCTGTTTTCCAAAGCTATCAACGGCCAGAATATATACCCTGTTTCCCCCAAAATAAGACCTACCCTGATAATAAGCCCAATCGGGCTTTTGAGTGCATGGCAATAATCCCAAGCGCTTATTTCAGGGTCCAAAAAAATATAAGACAGTCTTATTTTTGGGGAAACACGGGTAGTACTTGCTTTTAATCTTGAAGGAGTTTCATGATTATATGAATACAGCCACATGCAACTCCTCTCTTCATACTAAATACGTTCATCGGCTTTTATGACTGCATGTTTTCTTATCTTCGGTCGGATACGCAAAAACCTAAAATTAATTCCAATTCCTTTTAAGGAGAATGAGGACGGCAAAACCCAGTGCTAATATTTAGAGATTGGTTTAATACATGATTTCTCCATTTTGGGGAAAAAAAAATCAATTTATCGTCTCTATTGAAAAAAAAATACTGGAAAAGCATCTTTCTGACCTTTTTTTAAAAAAATCCATTGGCTGCTTCTCCAATTTTTTCACTATTCCTTTTTTAATGATACGCAATCACCTACGATCGCTTTTAGGGAGCCAAATACCTAAGGATACTTATAAGTAACTATTTATCGAAGGTGAATGATGTAGTATAAATGTGGAGCATGTGCATAAATATAGAAAGTCTGTGTCATAATTATAGGCAAAGAGGGAGTCAAACATTTAATAACGTACTTTGCTTTCTGCGTTCCCTCAACCCTTCTCTTTCTGTTTATATATTAAACCCAGAAGACATATTCTGTCTGGCTTGCCACTAACCAAGCCATCACAGCCAAGAACTCTCACAAAGAAAAGCTGAAGCCTATTAATTTCGAAAATGGTCAAATGCTACGGGAGCTGTAAAACAGGAAACCCAAGTCGACACCGAGGAACAAGAAACAAGTTTTAAGCATATGTAAACCTTGAAAAAGAACCAAAGAACCTATTTGTTTACACTGGCCTTTTAGTCGGTCACTCTAACTTTACACTGACCCATTATATTGGTGTTCCTATACAGGTAGTCCTCGACTTACAACCGTTCGCTTCGTGACTGCCCGTAGCTGCGATGGCACTGAAAAAAGTGACTTGTGTTTTTCGCTCTTAACGACCGTTGAAACATTCCCCCCCCCCCCCCACGATTAAAATTCAAACGCTTTGGCAACCGGCATGTATTTATGACGGCCGCAGTGTCCCTGGGTCACGTGATCCCCCTTTTGCACCTTTTCGGACAAGCCAAGTCAACGAGGAAGACAGATTCGCTCAATAACCCGTGTTCTTAACTCAGCAACAGCAACGATTCACTTAACAACTCTGGCAAGAAATATTGCAAAATGAGGCAACGCTCGCTCAACGGTCCTGTTTAGCAATGGAAATTTTGGGCTCAATCTTCGTCGTTAAGTCGAGGAATAACTGTCTGTTGTTTCTCCGTTATTACTTTGGACTCCCTCGCCCTGTTATTAATGATTGCTTCTGTTAACCCCTGAAGCCTGGGAGGAGAAGCAGGTGGATTTCAAATCTGATAATAAATAAAAATAACATCTACAGTTCCGCTCCCCCATATCCTTCCTCCCTTCTCCATCTGCAATTAACTAATTCCTTCCCTTTGCAGGGTGAGCAACTCACATACATCTTCCTGAAAACTCAGACTGGACCGGTAGAAATAGAAATCCTTTCTTATGTCAGAAGGCTAACGGGGAAACCTCGGGGAGACACTCCAACCTCATCATCGAAGCCCCTAAACAGCTGGCCAGGGCAGCCACTGGGGAGGGGGGAGGGCAAGACACTCACATCTGCCCCTCAACTTTTCCTTCCCCCCCCAAGCAACACTGCAGAGCCGCCTAAAACCAGCTGACAGCCCTGTCTCAACTCAGCAGCTGACCCAACACTTTGCACATCCAGCAGCGCCCACGCGCAAAAAAATGGGGGGAGGGGGAGAGATTAAGACAGTTCTCTTTTGCATTTCAGAGATGGGAAGGGGATTTCAGCAAGACCCCCCCCACCCCCACTCCACTCCCCGACCTGCCAGAGCCGGAGGTAAGCTGTAACCTGGCCAGTCCCTGCTGGGGCAAAGGTATGAAAATTGCACCTGCCTTAAAGCTCTTTTCCTGCCTGGAAGGAAGCCAGAA
>JALIGW010000004.1:4421439-4611439 GCA_023053685.1 Diadophis punctatus similis | reverse complement strand
GTGTCCAGCAATCGCAAACCCCTTTGCTCCCACGGGCGATCGCGTTCCCGGATCCCCGAAATCTTCTCCACTGCTTTCTCTCCTGCTCTCCCCACCCCCCACCCTAAAAAAAAAAACCCACCCCACAAAACCATCCAAAAAAACTCGTTGGGGTGGGGGGGATGAGTGGGTGGGGAAAGAGACCCCGGTGGGGAAACAGGTGCAATTCCCACGCAGGCTGGTTGCGCTGTGCCAGTCCTTCCGAGGCTGGAGAGGAAAAGATCGCAGGCAAGGAGGGGGGGGGGTTTCCGAAAGTTGGGAAGGGGGGGTCTCCTGCAAAAAAACCCCCTCCGCTTTGCTGCCGCCGTCGCCGCCGCCTATCCTGCGCAGGTTGCCCGGGCCAAGAGCCGAAAGCGCAGCAGTCCCGGGAATCGAACCTGAAGTTCCTGCGCGTCCGCCCGCGCACCGCCACTGCTCCTCTCGCTACAATGTTCTTTCATTATATCGTGGCCATCATGTGACGCCCGGAGGCCTCGCTATGGAAACTTCGGGGACTCCCACGTGACTCCGCAGCGGCGGCGGAGAAGCGAAAGAGAAGCCCGAAAGGAGACGCGGATTCCGGAGATCCGCCGCCGGACCCCCGCCCCCCCTCCCGAATGGGATACCCCCAGCCCAGCCCCTTCCCATCCTGTAGCGTTGCAAAGAAACCCGTCTCTCCGACCCTGGCGCCGATTTTATCACGGTTTCCACCCCCCCTTAATTTCATCTTTTTATGTCGTGCGTTGGGTAATTCCTCTTCTTTTATAACTTAGATTTTTCCGAGGTTTCGTTGACATTCCCACGGGCGCCTGTACGTGTCGTGTGCTTTATTAATGGTGGTTATATCAGCGATGGCGTGAAGATGCCATATAGCAGTGTTTCCCAACCTTGGCAACTTAGCAATAGTCTCTAACAGATTAACAGAGTTGGAAGGGACCTTGCAGGTCATCTAGTCCAACCCCCTGCCCAAGCAGGAAACCATACATCTGCCTCTACCTAGCATCAAACTCACAACCTCCTGATTGTGAGGCAAGAGCTCCACCTCTAGGCCACAGCAGCGCTATCGAATGCTGGCTGGGGAATTCTGGGAGTTGAAGTCCAGACATCTTCAAGTTGCCAAGGTTGGGAAACACTGCCATATAGGCTAAATAAATAAACGAACTCCCCTATCCAAGCTGGCGCAAGGAGTCACTGGCCCTGTGTTCCTGCAGTAACCGGGGCAAAGCCACAGATTTATTTATTTATTTTAAAAAAAAGTCCAGATGAATAGAGTTGGAAGGGACCTTGCAGGTCATCTAGTCCAACCCCCTGCCCAAGCAGGAGACCCTTACATCTGCCTCTACCTAGGATCGAACTCACAACCTCCTGATTGTGAGGCAAGGGGGGGGGGGTTGTTGTTGTTGTGGGGGAGGGATAGAGAGAAGGAAATGGGACTGCAAGTCCAGATTTATAAAAAGTCCGGGGGGGGGAGCGATTGCTGGGGGGAGGGAGGGATAGAGAGAAGGAAATGTGACTGCGAGTCCAGATTTATAAAAAGTGCGGGGGGGGGAGGGATTGCTGGGGGGGGGAGAGATAGAGAGAAGGAAATGTGACTGCAAACCAAGGTTTATAAAAAGTCCAAGGGAGAGGGGGAGAGATTATTGTTGGGGGGGGGTAGAGAGAAGGAAATGTGACTGCACCATCTTTGGTGAACAAGGCCAGTGCGTTGCCAGGGCTGGGAGAGGGGGGGGGGTTGGCGAGAGGCTCCTCCAGTGAAGAGTTGGCGAGTTTGAGGATCCAGAAGTAGGTCGGGCTGAGTTTCGCTGGCGCAACCCGGATCACCGAAGAGACAATAAGAGGGGGGGGGTTGCAAACAGGGAGGGGGATAAATCCTCCCGACACACGAAGCCAAGCGGCTGAGCTAGACTCAAAAGTGCCAGCCTCGCAGCTCAGTCTCTGCGCTGGCGAGAAGATGCCGCCACTCTGGGAGGGAAGAGGAAGATGAGGGTGGGTGGGTGGGTGGAGGAAGAACAGCTTAGCTTCTCTGCAGCTTCGATACTAGGCCTTTGTGGGGGTGGGTGGGTTGAGAATAGCCGAGGGAAAAGTTTGGGTAAGGATGCAGGGAGGGCTGAGTTTGTGCGAATTGGCAGAATGGCTCTTCCCTGCCCATAAATTCGTTTTAAGGTGCAAGACTTAAACATAGAATCACAGGGCTGGAAGGGACTTTAGAGGTCGTCTAGTCCAACCCCCTGCCCAAGGCAGAATACTTTATACCATCTCGATCAAAGGATTGTCCAGTCTAGTTTTGAAAACCTCCAGTGATCACTTGCGAATTCTGGAGGCAAGCCGTTCTACTGATTAATTGTTCGCCCTGACAGGAAATTTCTCCTTATTTCTCAGCTGGCTCTCTCTTTCATGAGCTGTTACTGCTTCTCCTGCCCTCAGGTGCTTTGGAGAGCTGGCTGACCCCTTCTTCTCTGTGACAGCCCCCTCAAATAAAGTAAAAGGAAAGAAGAACTAAAAACAAGACCACTCTGAGGAAAGGGAAGCACTTAAGGATTTATGACACATGCCACAAGGGTTTGGATCTCTACCGGATCACTTTAACTGGAGAAGTCAAAATGCCAGATAAAGGTATGATCCAGGCACCTTTAAAAGTTTGTAGGTCATATTTTAGACAAAAACCCTTGATGGTACAGCAAATGGGAATTACAGAATAGATGTAAGAGCTGGCTTCAAAAAAAAATACTGTCTTGAACTTAAGGGAAACATAACACAGACAAAAAATAATGTTCTTTTAGGGAACAGGAATCAAATACTGGGGTTTAGGATGAGAAAAACCCGTCTTAGTTAAATCACCTGGAAAAAATAAGGTAGAAAGGCAATTGAGCAAGAGCCAGCCCTGTTCGGTAGCTGCAAACGAAGCAAATGCGATTTTAAGTTGCATCGACAGAAGTCTATTTCTTTCCATATTCTAATCAGAATGCCTTATTCTGTTCCCATTTAGGAACAGTGGGAGTTCCGCTTCCCCTTTAATAGGATGCATTTAAGCCCAAGCTGAGCAGCCATCTGTCTGGTACACTTTAATTTGGATGTTGGCCCTGAAAGGGGTCAGACTCTATGACCTCAAAAGTCCTTTCAGACTAAAGCATTCTATGAAAGAAATCCTTGCATAAAACTTTGGGGACTTGTTCCCATAATGTTCTTTGTATGCCTACATACGTATGCATCTACCTATAATGTACATATGGATATACATATACATAATACTTCGGAATCACAGATAAAATATGCTTATTTTGAACTAATTTCCTTGAAGATCAGGGAGACTTAACTACCAAACAATCTCCATCAATTTTTCTCCTGACTTTTATCTTATTTATGACTAATAGGTACATGCCAGGTCCTTTATAAAAGTACTGTATATAGCTTAATTTGCTTAAGATGCTTGAGCCTCAATCCCTATTAAGCAAGAGTAATCAATACTCGAATACTTAGTTTAGTTTAGTTTAGTTTAGTTTAGTTTAGTTTAGTTTAGTTTAGTTTAGTTTAGTTTAGTTTAGTTTAGTTTGTCAAGCATGTATGAGAAAGCAAGTATAAGTATGAACATAACATATTAACACAGAAGTATAAACAGGTATAGGTATATACGTAAGAAATGAGTACGAATAAATGGGAACAGTAGGACAGGGACGGTAGGCACGCTGGTGCGCTTATGCACGCTCCCTTACCTGTAATATGGATAATTATAAATAAATAAATATATATTTATTTATAAATAAATATAATATGGATACATTAATATATAAAAATAAATGTAATATGGATACATTAATACTGTAAGCAAGCAAACCATATCAAAGCTTGCTCTGTCTTGGGTGCCAGTTAGGGGTGGGGTGAGGTTTCTACAAGATAGAGAACCATAAATTTATTTATTTTATGGTTCTGGACACAAATAAATGGAAGGGAAAGATAAAGGATACAGCTATTTATTTACTGAAGTATTTATTACATTAGAGTTAAGGGCTGCCCAACTCCAAAATGATTTATTAGGAAATGATTTATTAGATTTTAAAAGAATAAAAAAGTAATAATTAAAAAATGATATATGGAAGAAAAGAAGAAGAGGAGGAGGAGGGGAGGAGGAGGAGGAGGAGAAAGGAAGAAGAAACTTGGTTGATACCTAGGATCATGGCAGCAACCCGTATCAACCATCAGCGCCAGTCAATGATAATTTGTGATGCATTTTTAAATGTTCAGTTGACTGAGTTTCATGTTTAATGAATAAAAGAGATAATAACAACAACAACAACAACATCCAGATTTGCCTATCCCAGGTCCTTGGTAAGGACTTGATAGGTAGACAAAAATGCCAAACCCAGTCAACATCTGGCTGACTGTGTGATGAATAATAATAATAATAATAATAATAATAATAATAATAATAATAATAATAATAATAATAATAATAATAATAATAATAATAATAATAATAATAATAATAATAATGTTAATAATAATAATAATGTTAATAATAATGCTAATAATAATGCTAATAATGCTAATGATAATAATGATAATAATGATTGTTGTTGTTGTTGTTATTATTATTATTATTATTATTATTATTATTATTATTATTATTATTATTATTATTATTATTATTATTATTATTATTATTATTATTATTGTCATCATCAGGGCACTTGGTACCATATCCAAGAATTTCACAAAACACATCAAGAAATTGCAGCTTCCTGCAATAACAGCAGCGGAACTGCAAAAAACTGCGCTACTCGGAACATCATATATTTTAAGAAGATACTTGGTTGATACCTAGGACGCTGGCAGCAACCCGTATCAACCATTAGCACCAGTTAGTGGTATTTGTGACACTTTTTTAAATGTTCAGTTGACTGAGTTTCATGTTTAATGAATAAAAGAGATAATAATATCGGTAATTTATTAGTCTAGGACTGAGAGGAAACAGAAAGCAAAATGGTCCATCAAAATGAGAGAGAAAACAAGAGAAAGGCAGATATTTAAGACACAGGAAATTACTTACCTTTTCTCTCTCTTTCACAATCATCTTGCAGTGTAGGCCTAGAGATGAGGTGGCTCAGGAATTCTGGGAATTGAAGTCCCAACAGGGTGTAAAGGGGCCACAGTTGCCCACCTCTATAATAGAGGCAAATCTGAATCACTCATTTCTCCCGTGATTTAAATAATAATAATAATAACTTGGAAGTTGTACAGTCAGATGAGGTCATCATGTCCCAGCACATCTGGAAAGCAAACAGTGAAGAAAGACTGTTCTAATAAATTATTTTCTTGGAGCTCACAGCCTTGACGCCATGTTGAATCCATTAGCATCATAATGACAGTATCCCATTGAATACCAGGCCCCAGGACAGAGTAATTTCTCATGGGAAGAAATAATAATACAGTCCCGATAGAAAAGAATAGTGTAGCTCAGGGTTGAACTGTGGGGTCCTTGGTGCTCTCTGAGCTTGGTGGTTTTCTTGCAGGCATTTCATGACCCAACTAGGTAACATCATCAGTGCTAGAAGGGAGTGTGCTTTTCTGACTCTCTCTTTTTTTAAAAAAAGAGAGCAAAACACATTCCGTTCTAGCACTGATGATGCTACCCAGTTTGGTAATGAAAAGTCTGGAAGAAAACCACCGAGTTCAGAAAGTGCCAAATGACCCCACAATAATATAGTTGCTACTGTTATTAGCATTCTTATAACCATCGTTTTTATTCCATGGGGCTGATGCTGTGCCCAATTTAAGAAATTTAAATTTAAGAATTCAAGACATTTCCTTGAAGACATTTTGCTTCTCATCCAAGGAGCTTCTTCAGTTCTGACGGGCTGACTGGCTCAAGAAACTTCTTGGATGAGAAGCGAAACGTCTTCCAGGAAAAACAAAGTCTAATTGCCTTTTGAAAAAGCGCCTTTGGGGTTATCAGGCTGACGGGGCGACGAACCATAAAAATGACAAGAAAGTCACCATTTAATGGGACCCAAAACCATCTGAGTGGATAGGTTGGCTTCAAGCGAGGCTTACCTTTCGGCCCCTTCTCCAAGTAGGCAACATTTGGGAGCGGTGCATGTAGAATACGACTTGCTGAAATCCTTCCCCACTGCAAGCCGAAGGGGAGTGGGCTTCCGATTGGAGCCAAGCTCTTCCTTCACTTGGTGCTGTTCCTACTGTAGTGCTGAAGCCAGTGAACCTGGCTGCATTTCTGTATGTACTGCCGGCGCAGAAGAACCACGATAATGTATTTTAAGCCCGGTCTGCATATCTGCCTTCTTTCCTCTTCCTCTCCTCTGGATTGCACATGCTGAGCAATTTGGGAAGAAGTTTGGAAAGTTGGATACAAGAGAAGCCGGCAGGAACCATCTAGAGAAGTGAAGTCTTAATACCACTTTATAATGCCTCGGTAAGGCCACACTTGGAATTCTGCATCCAGTTTTGGTTGCCATGATGTAAAAAAAAATGTTGAGACTCTAGAAAAAGTGCAGAGAAGAGCAACAAAGAGGATTAGGGGACTGGAGGCTAAAACATATGAAGAACGGTTGCTGGAACTGGATATGTCTAGTTTAATGAAAAGAAGGACTAGGGGAGACATGATAACAGTGACCCAATATCTCAGGGGCTGCCACAAAGAAGAGGGAGTCAAGCTATTCTCCAAAACACCTGAATGCAGGATGAGAAGCAATGGATGGAAACTAAACAAGGAGAGAAGCAACCTAGAACTAAGGAGGAATTTTTTGACAGTGAGAACAATTGGTAATCAGTGGAATAACTTGTCTCCAGAAGTTGTGAATGCTCCAACACTGGAAGCTTTTAAGAAGAGATTAAATAACCATTTGTCTGAAATGCTATAGGGCAGTGATGGCTAACCTATGGCACACGTGCCATAGGTGGCACGCAGAGCCATATCTGCCGGCACGCGAGCCATTGCCTAGCTCAGCTCCAGCGCGCATGTGCGTGCCAGCCAGCTGATTTTTGGCTCGCACAGAGGCTCTGGGAGGGTGTTTTCGGCTTCCAGAGAGCTTCCGGGGGACGGAGGATGGCATTTTTGCCTTCCCCAGGCTCCAGGGAAGCCTTTGGAGCCTGGGGAGGGCGAAAAATGGGCCTACCGGGCCCACCAGAAGTTGGGAAATGGGCCATTTCCGGCCTCCAGAGGGCCTCCGTGGGGGAGTGGGAGGCCGTTTTCGCCCTCCCCAGGCATTGAATTATGGGTGTGGGCACTCGCGCATGTGCAATAGTGGACGTGCATGCACTTTTGGCACCCGAGGAAAAAAAGGTTCGGCATCACTGCTATAGGGTTTCCTGCCGAAGCAGGGGGTTGGACTAGAAGACCTCCAAGGCCCCTTCCAACTACGTTTTCCCGAATACTTCCCAACCTTGGCTGCTTGAAGATGCATGGACTTCAACTCCCAGAATTCCCCAGCCAGCCATGCTATGCCAGTCCCCACGCCCATGCTATGCTGGCTGGGGAATTCTGGGAGTTGAAGTCCACACATCTTCAAGCTGCCCAGGTTGAGAAACTCTGGTCTGGAATTTCCAACAAGCCACATATTTGACCTGAATAGCTTCAATGATCTCTTCTGGGCAAAAAAGCAAAACGGAAATCACTAATGCACATTTAGCATCCATTGAGTGAGTGGTGTCACAGCTGGGAATGTCACGCGTCGCACACTCTTCAAGCCGCACCAATGCAACGTGGAGAACAGTCTGTCATCACCCTGCTGGTTCCTTCTGACAGCGTCACGGGTTTTTGTTTTTTTTCCTTCGGCCATGAAAAATGTATACCTTTTGGCAGCTGCATCAGCAGCAAAGCCTGGAGTTGAAAATATCTGATTAGAAGAGAGAGAGACAGAAATCTGTTTATTGTGTAAGATACCTTTTTCCTAATTTCATCTGTCAGGGCAGTAAAAACAAAGTTACTTTCTGGGTATTTCAACTCGGTTCGGTCAAGAAAAAGAAATACCCTTTTTATTTAACTCTTGGCATCCTGGATGTGGTTATAAAAGGGTTTTTTTTTTAATTTGGAAGAAAGTGGAAAATTAGAGGTGATAGACCCAGGCGACAAAAATAGGAGGAAGGAGGCAGCATTAGAATAATAGCAAATATACCTGGCAGAATGTATTAAATATATAAGTATAGATAAAGGGAAAGATACAAGGTTAAGAAATAGCTCCGACGTTGGAATGAAGTTAGGATTTCTGAATTACTAGTCTGCTAACCATAGAATGGATTATGATTAGATGTACTCAGGGAAGGATAAGAGGGAGAAAGAGGAAGTAGAAAGGAAGGGGAGAGGGAGAGGAGGGAAGTAGGAAAGAGGTAGAGAGGGAAGAAGAAGGTAGAGGGGAGAGAGGGAGATAGAGGGAGGGGAGCAGTGGTGGGTTCCTACCGGTGCGGTCCACTCTATAGCACCGTTAGCGACTGGCTGGTGACGTCACGGATGTTGTAACTGGTCATAAATGTGTATGTGTGCGCGCGTGCGTATATGTGTGCATGCATAAGGCTGTCAAAACTCAAAAAACAGGTCAAGTAGCTCTGAGGAGGTCAGTCATAAATTTGAACACTTGCTAAGCAACCGGCCATTAAGCGAGGACCACTTGTATTTGTTTTGCCTTAAGGGTTCAGAGCTGTATGGAATCTGGTTTCTTTTAATCCTTTGTGGGATTGTAAAAGGCCCAGATGTAGGAATCCTCGTAGGGGGAACTAGGATTGTGACCACTTAGCCACACCCGCCCAGTCACATGACTATGAAGCCATGCCCGTCCAGTCACATGACCGTCAAGCCACTCCAACCCGGTCACATGACCATCAAGCCACGCCCACAAAATTAAGCCACACCCACAGAGTGGCAGTAAAAAGTTTAGGAACCCGCCCCTGGAGGGGAGTAGTATGAAATATAGAAGGTAAGCAGATAAAAGTATAAAAGGAGCAACTAAGGAGATATGTCTATGATATTTTGGATAGAAATACATTACTATGGATGTTTTGATGATATGGTATATGTATGTATATTTGTGTATGTTTGGTGGGGAAAAAAAGAAATCTGTTTATTGTGTAAGATACCTTTTTCCTAATTTCATCTGGCAGGGCAGTAAAAACAAAGCTACTTTCTGGGTATTTCGGCGTCTTTCTGCCGCTTGGTTGTGTCAAGAAAAGGAAATACCCTTTTTATTTATCCCTTGGCATCCTGGATGTGGTTATAAAATGGGTTTCTTTGTTTTTTTTAAAAAAAATCTGAACTGATATTATCCTCCAGAGAAATGGGGCTGCCCCATTTGTTGAAATACCCTCCTAGGATGTTATCGTAAGAGTTCTAACTAACGTGGCACATATATTATAGAGATAGTCCTCGACTTACAACAGTTCGTTCAGTGACCGTTCAAAGTTACAACGGCACTGAAAACAGTGCTCGCTTTTCACACTTAACGACCGTCGCAGCATCCTCAAAATTCAGATTCCCTGGCACCCGACTCATATTTATGACGGTTGCGGTGGTCCGGAGTTCATGCGACCATCCCCTTTCACGTTCTTTAGGCAAGCAAAATCGATAGTTGGAAGCCAGATTCGGTCAACCACTGTGTTACTACTTTAACAACTGCAGTGATTCACTTAACAACTGTGGCAAGGAAGGTCGTAAAATGGGAGAAATGCACTTAACAGCTGTCTCGCTCAGCAATAGAAGTGCTGGGCTCAGTTGTGGTCGTAAATCGAGGACCAACCGTATGCAAGGTTTGTTAGAGGTAACAATTTCCAGGGTTTTAAAGGCGGGGTTTAAAAATTTGTGAACTCACAGAGGATGGATCATTCTTTTGATGTCAAACCTTGGGAATGACAGAGATTAAACCCAACAGAAGAGAAGAGAAGGGAAGGGAAGGGAAGGGAAGGGAAGAGAGAATAGCAATAGAAAATAGAATAATAAAAATAGAATAGAATAGAATAGAATAGAATAGAATAGAATAGTAGAATAGAATAGAGTAGAAGAATAGAATAGAATAGAGTAGAGTAGAGTAGAATAGAATAGAAAATAGAATAGAATAGAATAGAATAGTAGAATAGAGTAGAGTAGAATAGAAGAATAGAGTAGAGTAGAATAGAATAGAATAGAATAGTAGAATAGACTAGAATAGAAGAATAGAGTAGAATAGAATAGAATAGAATAGAATAGAAAATAGAATAGAATAGAATAGAATAGAATAGAATAGAATAGAATAGAATAGAATAGAATAGAAGGGACCTTGGAGGTCTTCTAGTCCAGCCCCCTGCTCAAGCAGGAGAACCTCCTATACCATTTTAGTGACTGTCTAGTCTCTTCTTTAAAAGCCTCCAGTGATGGAGTGCCTATGATTTCTGGTGGCCAGCTGTTCCACTGGTCAATTGTCTTCACTGTTAGGAAGTTTCTCCTCAATTCCAGGTTGCTTCTCCCTTTGAATAGTTTCCAACCATTGTTTCTTGCCTTCTGGTGCTTTGGAGAATGATTTGACACCCCCTCCCCCTCTTCTTTGTGGCAGCCCCTCCAATACTGCTATCATATCGCTCCCTAATTCTTCTTTTCTTCAGTTTGTTTATATGTTTCTGGTTATGCCTTTCCCCCGTTTATCGTTCCCCCCGAGTGTGCAAACTTCGAAAATGGGGTGATTCAGGAAGCCAGGGTGGAATATATTGTATGAATGCAGCCCAACGTGCTGGGCGCTGAGATTGCCTTGCACGTAAACGCCGTTCTCCGTCGGAAAGGCCTCGCTGTTCTCTCTCCCGTTCCCTTACATAGAGGAAGGCTGCGCAGAAGAAATTACCCCAGTAATGCCTACTCAGTTTTTCCTTGGAAATAAAGCTAGCGGGGCTTCAAAGTTGCTTATGCATCGTCTGCTCTTGTTTTTCTCTCCTCCTCCTCCTCCTCCCCCCCCACCTTTGGAGGGGGGTGGGGGTGGGGGTGGAGGAAGACGAGGCTTCAAAAATCCTCCATCGGAGTCAATTATGCCTTGGAGACATCATCAAGCCAGATCCTGCTTTCTACCTGCACCACTCCAGCCTCTTCCTCCGCCACCTCCTCTTCAGTTCTGCTGTGTCATTTCAGAGAATGACTTGGTCACAAGATTGGAGAAGGGGGGAGGAGGAGGAGGAGGAGGAATGCAAAGTGAAGGGCAGCCAGCCAAAGAGAGAATTCCTTCCTTCCTTCCTGGGGAAGCGAAAGGGTGATAATGCTTCCATTAGAGGAGGAGAGAAAGAAATACAGGGTTATGGCAAAGTAGGGCTAGGAATCTGCTGGAGGATGGAGGAGTAAATGGGCGGGAGGGAGGAAGGGGCCAAGGATTCAGCACCAACGCTGGGAAAATGGATCCGTGCGGCCTTATCTTGCTTTCCGAATTAGCCAAATTAAGGAGGGGGGGGAGGGAGAGAGGAACCAGACAGGAAAGGAAAAGGAAACAATGAAGGAAGGGAAAGAGGAAGGAAGGAAGGAAGGAAGGAAGGAAGGAAGGAAGGAAGGAAGGAAGGAAGGAAGGAAGGAAGGGGATGGATGGATGGATGAGAGAGAGGGAGGGAAGGAGGAAAGGAGGGAGGGAAAGAGAGACAGGCAGGAAAGGAAAAGGGGAAAGGGAAGGAGGGAGGGAAGGAGGGAAGGAGGAAGAAGTTGGGAGGGAAAGAGAAAGAAAGAAGATAGGGAGGGAGGGAGGAAAGGAGGAGAAAGAGGAAGAAAGGAAGAGGGAACAGAGAAGAAAGGAAAGAGCCAGACAGGAAGGGAGGGAGGCAGAGAAAGGAGAAGAAGGAAGACAGGGAGGGAAGAAGCAAGGAGAAAGAGAGGGAGGGAGTGAAGGAGGAAAGGAGGGAGGGAAAGAGAGACAGGCAGGAAAGGAAAAGGGGAAAGGAAAGGAGGGAGGGAGGGGGAAAGGAGGGAAGGAGGAAGAAGTTGGGAGGGAAAGGGAAAGAAAGAAGATAGGGAGGGAGGGAGGAAAGGAGGAGAAAGAGGAAGAAAGGAAGAGGGAACAGAGACGAAAGGAAAGAGCCAGACAGGAAGGGAGGGAGGCAGAGAAAGGAGAAGAAGGAAGACAGGGAGGGAAGAAGCAAGGAGAAAGAGAGGGAGGGAGTGAAGGAGGAAAGGAGGGAGGGAAAGAGAGACAGGCAGGAAAGGAAAAGGGGAAAGGAAAGGAGGGAGGGAGGGGGAAAGGAGGGAAGGAGGAAGAAGTTGGGAGGGAAAGGGAAAGAAAGAAGATAGGGAGGGAGGGAGGAAAGGAGGAGAAAGAGGAAGAAAGGAAGAGGGAACAGAGACGAAAGGAAAGAGCCAGACGGGAAGGGAGGGAGGCAGAGAAAGGAGAAGAAGGAAGACAGGGAGGGAAGAAGCAAGGAGAAAGAGAGGGAGGGAGGGAGGGGAGGGGAAGGCAAGGATAGGAAATTATTCTTTATCCCAAAAACCAGATATTTCCCATTAAAGTTCTCTGCATTTAATGCTTAGGTTCTAGGAAGAAAAAAGAATAAAGAACTTTGTCTCTGTTACATTTCTCCAACCCACTTCGGATCGTTCTTAACTGTATTTTTACTTTATGGGATATAAGCTGTCTCACCTAGATTTGGGTCAGTCACAAATGTGAGAAGCATTCCTTTCCAGCTTCCCACCCACCTTATTAATAAAAACAATTAATAATCTGACACAGTAACACTATCTATGAGATCTCCCTCCTGGCCTGATGGGAACCGTCTATGAGCCATTATTCAGACTGATTTTTCAAGCCATTTTTGTAACAACTTTATCCTCATGCCATCCAACTCACCTCTAAAGGTTGTGGGGCCAAATTTACTGTCCTGCTTTTTGCCCAGTAGAGGTGATTAAAGCTATTCGGATCAAATATGTGGTTTGTTGGAAATTCCAGACCAGTGTTTCTCAACAGGTGCGTTGTCTTCAACTCTCTGAGTCCCCAGGGAGTAGGGCGGCATATAAGAACATTTAAGAGCCGAGGTGGTGCAGTGGTTAAAATGCAGCACTGCAGTTCAGCAGTTCAGCGGTTCAAATCTCACCAGGCTCAAGGTTGACTCAGCCTTCCTTCCTTCCTTCCTTCCTTCCTTCCTTCCTTCCTTCCTTCCTTCCTTCCTTCCTTCCTTCCTTCCTTCCTTCCTTCCCTTTCTCATGTTTCTCCCTGGTGGTGCAGTGATTAGAATGCAATCTTGCACACTAATTCTGCCGACTGCCAGGAGTTCGATCCTGACTGGCTCAAGGTTGACCCAGCCTTCCATCCTTCCGAGGTGGGTAAAATGAGGACCCAGATCGTTGGGGGCAATATGCTGAACTCTGTAAACCGCTTAGAGAGGGCTGTAAAGCACTATGA
The DNA here is from genome assembly GCA_023053685.1 of Diadophis punctatus similis. NCBI lineage: Eukaryota > Metazoa > Chordata > Lepidosauria > Squamata > Dipsadidae > Diadophis > Diadophis punctatus. Next base: position 4,598,090 of record JALIGW010000004.1, on the reverse strand, counting down.
AGCGGTATATAAGTCTAAGTGCTATTGCTATTGCTATTGCTACTAACAGCAAAATAAAATAAATAAATAAATAACTCCCAGAATTCCCCAGCCAGCATAGCACGGGTGTGGGGACTGGCATAGCATGGCTGGCTGGGGAATTCTGGGAGTCGAAGTCCACGCATCTTCAAGCTGCCAAGGTTGAGCACTATTCAGAAACACAGAATAATATAATTGGAAGGGGCCTTGGGGTTTTTTTCTAATCTTCTAGCTCAAACAGGACAAATGGCGGTCCAATTTCTTCTTAAAAACTTCCAGTGTTGGAGCACCAACAACTTCTGGAGGCAAGTCGTTCCACTGGTTAATTGTCCTCACTGTCGGAAACTTTCTCCTTAGTTCTAGGTTGTTTCTCTCCTTGATTAGTTTTCATTCATCCATCGCTTCTTGTCTGTCCTTCTGGTGCTTTGGAGAATAGCTTGACTCCCTCTTTTTTGTGGCAGCTCCTTCTCTTAGTCTTAAACTAATCATACCTCGTTCCCTTAATCGTTGACCATAATGATATTAACAGAGTAACAGAGTTGGAAGGGAGCTTGGAGGTCTTCTAGTCCAACCCCCTACTTAGGCAGGAGACTCTATACCAGAGGTCTTCAAACTTGGCAACTTTAAGACTTGTGGACTTCAACTCCCAGAATTCTCCAGCCAGCATAGCTGGCTGGAGAATTCTGGGAGTTGAAGTCCACAAGTCTTAAAGTTGCCAAGTTTGAAGACCTCTGCCCTATACCATTTCAGATTAATGGTTGTCCAATCTCTTCTTGATAACCTCCAGTGTTGGAGGACCCACAACTTCTGGAGGCAAGTCGTTCCACAGATTAATTGTTGGTCCGCATATTCTGCTGAAGCCAAAATATATTATTCCCATGATAAACTTCCGGTAATAATCCCGGAACCAAATGTTACATAAGTGTAGACATTTGGCAAGGTTTCCAGATGCCTATTTAAAATGCCCATTATTTTAAAGCAAAGGAATGCCTCCTGGGAAACAAAATTGTAATGCGAGGGGTTGTATTTTCCAGCGGGTTATAGGAGAAATAATAACATGGCAAATATTTCCAGCACCCCTTGCTCTCCATCTCTCCATCCTGAATTCTCAAAATAGAACAATGTATAATAATAGAAATTGCTAGACTAGGGATGAATCCTGCAAGCAATTTGAAACGACAAGGCTGTTCTCCTAAATAGGTTTCAATTTGCCTTCCTTTTTAACCGAACAGAGCACGGGTGTCAAACTCAAGGCCCAGGGACCGGATCCGGCCCATGGGATACTTAGATCCAGCTCACGGGCCCAGCCTGGAAACAGCAAAGGACTGGCCTGCCGTGTCCCTGCCAGCGGAAACAGAGCTCAGGTTGGGGCATACGTGTCCCCCCATCCCATTTTTGGCCGCGGCGGCCTCCTGTAGTCCTCTGATGGTGAAAACAGGGCAGGGTGGGCTGTGTTGGCCCCCTCCCGAGCTCGGTTTTCCCTGGCAGAGGGGTATCAAAACAAACTGGGGAAAAAAAACCCAAAGGAGAAATGTTTCCCCTTTTGCATTTGAGCATCCAAGAAGGGAGAGGAAAGGAGAAAGGGAAAGAGGAAAGACGAAGAAGGAAAGAAGGAAAGATGGCTAGAGAGCAAGGAAGGAAAAATATGGGAAGAGGGGAAGGAAGAAGAAAGGAGGGAAGAGGAAAGGAAAAAAGGAAGGGAGAGAGGGAAGGAAGGAAGGAAGGTTATAATGAGAGTGAGGGAGGGTCTCAGGAAGTCCTGCCTTAGCACTTGGCCACCATAGGTGCCCCCAACACAAGTCCAGTGTCACGCCCACCATGACCACGCCAGGGGTGGGTTCCTAATTTTTTTTACTACCACTCTGTGGGCGTGGCTTATTTTGTGGGTGTGGCTTGCCAGCCATGTGACCGGGTGGGCGTGGGCCTCGGGAGCTTGGCAGCGGCCGGAGAAGCAGGGGGGACATTGCCCACCCGCAACGCAGCCCCCCCAGCGGGAGCAGCAAGACCGCGGCAGCAGTTCTTCTAGGAGGCTCCGTCCAGCCTGAATGCTTCTCCCCATTCGATGATCCTAAGCTCCTGCCGCCCGTTCCCCCTCCCCTCAGCAGCTCGAGAAGCCTCGAACGTGCGAAAATGCCTGGGATCATCACCGGCGTTCGTGGCTTCTCGGACTGCTGAAGGGAGGGGAATGGAGATAGCTCCTGCCGCCCGTTCTTTCAGCGTCTCACGCGCTCCCTCAGCCATCCTCCCCTGCTTGGACTCACTGTGGGGTAGAAAGGCAGCGCATGCACAGTGCCGGAAGTTCGGCTTCTGGGCATGCGCAGAAGAAATTTTTTTTAAAAAAATGGCGGTGCCCAGGCACCGGCAACCCACTGCACCGGTACTGTGACGTCACCAGCGGGCCACTACTGGTGCTATAGAGTGGACCGCACCAGTAGGAACCCACCACTGGACCACGCCCCTCTTGGCCCTCCAAGGTCAAATACAACCCTGATGCGGCTCTCAAAGAAATCGAATGCCCATTCCGGGATCAGTTTCATCCATTTAGAATTCCAATCTTTATCTCAGTCTATCATTTCTCCTTTCTATTTCCCTCTTTTTTTTTTGGTTTCCAGAGGCATGATTTACCCAGAATCTACGCCATGATTTATTCTAAGCCATTAGTTTGTTCGCCAATCCATCGTTGGCTGATTCACCTGTCACACCAACTCAGCTTAAACAAACCAGATAACAAATCCCAGGTTATTAGTTAGGCTAGTTATCATTGGAACAACCCACCCTGCACTGTTCTATAATGCAGGTAATCCTCAATTTACAACAGTTTTTAGTGCGTTCAAAGTTGGAACAGCATTGAAAAAAGTAACTTACGACCGTTTTTCACAGTTATGACCGTTGCAGCATTCCCCGTGGTCACGTGATCAAAATTCCTCTGGGTCATATGAAGCCCTTTTGCTAACCTTCTGACCAGCAAAGTCAATGGAGTAGCCAGAGTCACTTAACAACCGTGTTACTGACTGCAGTGATTCACTTAACAACGGTGGCAAGAGAGGTTGTAAAACGGGACAAAGTTCACTTAACAAATGTCTCGCTTAGTGACAGAAATTTTGGGGTCAATTGCGGTCATACGCCCAGGACTGCTGTCATTATTGGAGGGCCAGTTTAAGTTAGAGGATAAGGCACCTGGATAAAGTTCATGAAATTGGGAGTTGTAGTCCTGTCTTGGCACAATGCCAACTGGGTGACTTTGGGCAGCCCTGCCCTCTCTGTATCCAGGGCAAACCACACCCAAAAACGCTCTCCAAAAAACTGGAGGGACTTGTCCGTGTATAGGTAGTCCTCGACTTAGGACCACAATTGTGGCCAAATTTTCTGTTGCTAAGTAAGACATTTGTTAAGTGAGTTTTGCCCCATTTTACAACTTTTCTTGCCACCTTTAAGCGAGTCACTGCAGTTCTTAAGTTAGTAACATGGTCGTTAAGTGAATTTGGCTCCCCCATGGTCCGAAGGTCGCAAAAGGGGATCACATGACCCCGGTACACCGTAACCGTCATAAATATGAACCAGTTGCCAAGCGTCTGAATTTTGATCCCGTGACCGTGGGGGGTGTTGCAACGGTCGTAAGTGTGAAAAATGGTCATAAGTCACTTTGTTTCAGTGCCGTTGTAACTTACAACTGAAATGAAACTGTTGTTAAGTCAAGGATTACAACAGTGGTTGCCAGGATCCAAGCCTGATTTGAAGGCATGCACACAAACACAAACACACACACTCACACCCACACGAAAACATTCTTCCTATTTTCCTCCTTCAACTCCAAATAAGGATTTCCCGTCTCTTGGATTGCTAAATCCGTGTGTGTGTGTGTGTGTGTGTGTGTGTGTGTGTGTGTGTGTGTGTGTGTGTGTGTGTGTGTGTTCCAAGGCTTCCAAGAATGAAAAGGAACACCAGCGGAAAAGTTCAGCCAGCAGACGGGCATTTCTGTTACCTTGGTGATTGTTTACCGGGTCAGCAATGCTGAAATAACAACCCTGGGATGTATGTCTACTTCTGTTTGGTAACAGGATCGGAGGTTAATCAGAGGTGGAAGGCAGACTGAGAAACAGCACGATGGGGGGGGAGGAGAGATAGAGGGGGGAGGAGAGAGAGAGAGAGAGAAAGAGACGGGGGAAGAAAGAAAGAGACAGACAGACAGAGAAGGAAACAGAGAGAGAAGGAGACAGAGGAGAGACAGAGGGAAGGAGAGGAAGAAAGAGAGAAAGAAAGAGAGAAACAGAGGAGAGAGAAACGGGAAAGAGAGAGAGAGAGAGAAGGAGACAGAGGGAGAGCTAGAAGGAAACAGAGTGAGAGAAGGAGACAGGAGAGACAGAGAGGGAAGGAGAGAAAGAGAGAGAGAAAGAAAGAGAAACAGGAGAGAGAGAGAGAAAGAGGAAAGAGAGAGAGAGAGAGAAGGAGAAAGAGCGAGAGCTAGAAGGAAAGAGCGAGAGAAGGAGACAGAGGAGAGACAGAGAGGGAAGGAGAGAAAGAGAGAGAGAAAGAAAGAGAGAAACAGGAGAGAGAGAGAGAAACAGAGGAAAGAGAGAGAGAGAGAGAAGGAGACAGAGCGAGAGCTAGAAGGAAACAGAGAGAGAGAGAAGGAGACAGAGGAGAGACAGAGAGGGAAGGAGAGAAAGAAAGAAAGAGAGAAAGAAACAGAGAAACAGGAGAGAGAGAGAGAGAGAGAAACAGGAAAGAGAGAGAGAGAGAGAAGGAGACAGAGAGAGAGCTATAAGGAAACAGAGAGAGAGAAAGAGACAGAGGAGAGACAGAGAGGGAAGGAGAGAAAGAGAGAGAAACAGGAGAGAGAAACAGGAGAGAGAGAGAGAGAGAGAAAAACAGGGGAAAGAGAGAGAGAGAGAAGGAGACAGAGAGAGCTAGAAGGAAACAGAGAGAGAGAAGGAGACAGAGGAGAGACAGAGAGGGAAGGAGAGAAAGAAAGAGAGAAAGGAAGAAAGAGAGAAACAGAGGAGAGAGAGAGAGAAACAGAGGAGAGAGTGAGAAGGAGATGAGAGAGAGAGAGAGAGAAGGAGACAGAGGAGAGAGAGAGGGAAGGAGAGAAAGAAAGAGAAAGTAAGAGAGAAACAGAGGAGAGAAGAAACAGAGGAGAGAGAAGGAGGAGAGAGAGAGAGAGTGTGAGAGAGAGAGAGAGAGAGAGAGAGAGAGAGAGAGAGAGAGAGAGAGAGAGAGAGGGAGACACAGAGAGACAGAGAGGGAGAGAGAGAGAATGAGAGGCAGGGAGGCAGGGAGGGGAAAAAACAGCTGAATGAGTCAGCAATGCAGACAAGGCACAGAAAAGCAAATCCATGAACCAGTTGCATTAATTTATCAGTGAAACTCTCCCAAGACCAGTTTCCCTGCTTTAGAAAAAGGGCAAACACACACGGACACACACACATACACACACACACACGGATACGGACACGGACACACACACACGGACACTAATATAGCACCCTGGCCAGTTGGATAATGCTTTCATTCTTCTGAATTCAGATGTATCTCTTCTTCTCTTTTTGGACAGAAACTCCGTTAAAAAACAAAGCAAAACAAAACCATGCAAACAAGGAAAAACACAAATTGTTCCTGCGGCTTTCTGGAAGTTGTTGGGGGTTGGAAGGTGGACAAAAAAGGGCTAAGACCAGAGACCGGAGTCCCCCCCACTCTCTCAGCCCAGCCCACCTCACAGGGTGATTGTTCTGGGGGGGGGGGAAACAGGAGGAGAAATGAGTGCATTGCCCCCCTTTTGAGTTATTTATAAAAATAATACAAGGCAGGATATAACAAAAGTGGACAATCACTTGTCCAAAATGGTATAAGGTCTCCTGCTTGACAAAATAACAGAGCTGGAAGGGACCTGGGAGGTCTTCTATTCCAGCCCCCTGCTCAGGCAGGAAAACTTATACCATTTCAAACAAATGGTCGTCCAATCTTTTCTTAAAAACCTCCAGTGATGGAGGAGCGCCCACAACTTCTGGAGGCAAGCAGTTCCACTGGTTAATTGTTCTAAGCCGCCCAGAGTCCTTTGGGAGTTGGGCGGCATATAAATTTAATAAATTAAATTAAATTAAATTTTCACTGTCAGGAAATTCCTCCTTAGTTCTAGGTTGCTTCTCTCCTTGATTAGTTTCCATCCTTGAATAATTTGGAGAATAGGTTGACCCTCTCTTCTTTATGGCAGCCCCTGAGATATTGGAACACTGCTATCATGTCACCCCTGGCCCTTTTTTTCATTAAACTAGACATAGGGGTGACATGTTAGCAGTGTTCCAATATTTTTTTAAAGAATATTTGAGGGGCAGCCACAGAAGAAGAGGGGCTCCAACCTATTCTCCAAAGCACCCGAAGACAGGACAAGAAGCAATGGATGGAAACTAATCAAGGAGAGAAGCAACCTAGAATTAATAAGAAATTTCCTGACAGTGAGGACAATTGATCAGTGGAACAACTTGCCTCCAGAAATTTTGAGTGCTCCAACACTGGAGGTTTTAAACAAGACATTGGACAACTGTCTGAAATGGCATAGGCAGGGGGCTGGACTAGAAGACCTCCAAGGTCTCTTAAAACTCCTATTCTATTCCATTCCATTCCATTCTATTTCTTGTTCCGTTCTATTCTATTCTATTCTATTCTATTCTATTCTATTCTATTCTATTCTATTCTATTCTATTCTATTCCATTCTATTCTATTCTATTCTATTCTATTCTTCGTTCTATTCTATTCTTCTATTTCTTGTTCTGTTCTGTTCTTTCTATTTCTATTCTATTTCTATTCTATTCTATTCAGTGGTGAAATCCAATTTGTTTTTACTACCGGTTCGGTGGGCGTGGCTTGGTGGGTGTGGCATGGCATAGCTTGGTAGGCATGGCAGGGGAAGGATATTGCAAAATCCCCGTTCCCTCCCCACTCCTGGGGGAAGGATATTGCAAAATCCCCATTCCCACCCCACTCTGGGGCCAGCCAGAGGTGGTATTTTCTGGTTCTCCGAACTACTCAAAATTTCCACTACCGGTTCTCCGGAACCTGTCAGAACCTGCTGGATTTCACCCGATTCTATTCCATCCAGTTCCTGTAACTGTTTGAGCAGGGGCGGGGGGATCTAGAAGATCTCCAAGGTCCCTTGCAACTCTGTCATTCTATTATAATTCAATCAACAAACAAACAACCAGAGTGTCTACAAGGAGGAGATCCAAAAAGACACCCACACCCAGGGTTGGCACCCCAACCCTGCCTCCCCCTTTTTTACATGTAGACTGCCATCTTGACTTTTTTGCCCCCCTGCTATGGAGCTCCCGATTAGTGAGCCAACAAACCCTGGATCGGTTTTCTTTAAAAACAAAAACAAAAACCACGAGGATTACAGATGGGCGGTTAAAAACTTTGGCTAGGAAAGAAACTTGCTAAAGAAAAGTCTATAGTTTCCTTGAACGCTAAGGATAATTTGTAAGACAGTATTGTCAGTCGTTCTGAAAAGGAAGACAAAGGCTTTTAATTCTTTAATAACGACTGTTTTGTATTTTTTTTAATAACGATGGTTTATGGTTCCACTCAACGGCGGTCCGCTTTTCGTGAAACAGGCAGCCGTAATAAATCTGACAAACAAATAAATAACTACATAATCACTGCAGTCAGGCCGGCCACAAGAAGCTGAAGAAGTGCAAGGGAGCTAAACGATAGCAAAAAATAAATCGTTTTCAAAGGCTTATTTTGCTTTGAACAGGAGCCTATGGAGGAAGTCCTCGGTTTACGACCACAATTGAGCCCAGTTGCTGAGTGAGATGGTTGTTAAGTGAGTTTTGTCCCCTTTTATGACCTTTCCTGCTGTGAAGTGAATCACACTGCGGCTGTTAAGGTAGTAACACGGTTGTTAAATGAATCTGGTTTCCCCGTTGACTTTGCTTCTCAGATGGTCGCAAAAAGGGATCATATGACCCCGGGACATTGCCACTGTCATAAATATGAGTCAGTTGACAAGCCTCTGAATGTTGATCACGTGACCAAGAAGATGCTATAACTGCGAAAAATGACCATGTCACTTTTTTCCTGTGCTGTTGTAATTTCTTTTTTTAAAATGTTTATTGATATATATTTTTAAATAAACATAAAAAACTCAGTATCTATATGAACAGCGTGTTGTCTGAGTACAATTCATTTTGAATAACAAAAAGATAATAAACATAGTAATAATTATAATATGCATATCGTTGATAATGGTCACATAGTAATATTGGCATTAGCTTATCCATACTAGAAAAACTTTTATTATATTATTAATCATTCTCTTCCATTTGTAATTTCAAAAGGTCACTAAATGAACTGTTGTATGTCATAAACTACGTGTCATAGCAAAAATAAATTATTCCCAGAGGCTTATTTTCTTTGAAAAGCACTCTGGTTTTAGTTAGTCTTGACTCCAAGCAAGTGTCTGGAGGATTCCTTGCCATTTTCTTGGCAAATTTTTCAAAAATGGGTTATCACTGCTTCCTTCCGAGGGCTGAGAAAAAGTGTCCGGCCCAAGGTCACCCAATTGACTTCATGTCCAAGGTAAGACTCGAACTCCCTGCCTGCTAGTTTTGAGGCCGGTGCCTTAAATCAGTGTTTCCCAACCTTGGCAACTTGAAGATGTCTGGACTTCAACTCCCAGAATTCCCCAGCCAGCATTCGCTGGCTGGAGAATTCTGAGAGTTGAAGTCCAGACATCTTCAAGTTGCCAAGGTTGGGAAACACTGTCTTAAATCACTTTCTGTATGTTAAACTGTCTCTTTCTTTGTCCAGAGCTATAACGGTATAAAACCCAAAGGAAGAATAACGGAGTCCGAAGTTTGTCTTCTGAATATGAAATCCTGGATCCAACAAGACAGACTCGTGGCTTTATTTTTGCTTTGTTTGGCTGTTTCCTCTGGAGATGTCTATCAGGAGACCAGGAACCCAGGGAGTGTCTGAAGCTGGCACCAGCCGAAGGCACCAACCTCAAATCTTGGCGCATTGGTCAGGAAAAAGTTGGGAAACATTTAAAAATAAATAAAAAGCAATTTTTGGTTGGAATTCGCTAAATGGGCAAGAGAAAAGGGTAACAGAAACAACAGAATGGACCAGAAAACAGAGCTGCAAATTTAACAGCCACCATGGTAAGTTTAATTTTTAAAAAAGGAAGTGGCTTTTCTCTCTTTCTTTTTCTTTCTTTCTTTTTCTTTCTCTCCCCCACTCCCTTTTTTCTTCCTTCCTTCCTTTTTCTTCCTTTCTTCCCTTTCTTTTTCTTTCTTCCCTTCTTTTCTTTCTCCTTTCCTTTCCCTCACATTCCCATCTCGTTCCTTCCTTCTCTTCCTTCCTTTTTCTTCCTTCCTTCCTTCCCCTTTTTCTTTTTTTCCTTTCCTTCTTTTCTTTCTTTCCTTTCCCTCTCATTCCCATTTCGTTCCTTCCTTTCCTTCCTTCTTTCTTTCCCTTCTTTTTCTCTTCCTTTCCTCCTTCCTTTCCTCCCTCTCTTCCTTCCTTCCTTCCTTCTCTCTCTTTCTTTCTGATAACTAACAAAATAACAAGAGTTGGAAGGGACCTTGGAGGTCTTCTAGTCCAACCCCTTCTCTCTCCCTCCCTCTCTCCCTCCCTTCCTTCTTTCCTTCTTTCTTTCTCTAGGAGAATTCTGATCAATCACTCTCTTGTGAATAGTTCTCTGCCCTCCTCCTGATCCCCAAAGCAGGGAAGCCACTTGAAGAAAAGACAGGCCTCCACCGTTAGTAGCCATTTTGTGAGAACAGCCACAACTTGTCCCTTCCTCCCACCGAATTGCAAAAGCGCCTGCCAGGCTAAATAAAACTGGCCGTCCTTTCTAGCCACTTTCAAGAGGGACGGGTTTCAATTCCCAGAATTCCTGCTGGCTGGGGAATTCTGGGAGTTGAAACCCACCCTCTTGAGACACGCTGGCTTAAAAGAAACAAGAGTTTTGCACAAATGGGAAAACCACCGCCTGCCAATCTGAAATCCCGATCCAGATGGATTTCATCAGGGAAGCGACAATCATCCGCCGCACCAATTCACTGAACTTGAATCGGGAAGCAACTTCAGAAACAGCTACAGTTAAAAAACAAACACCACCACCCCAAAAAAACCCACAGACACACAGATAGACACAGGCACACAGACACAATTGCACACACACACACACACACACACACACACACACACACACACACACAGAGATAGACACAGGCACACAGACACAATCACACACACACACACACAGATAGACATGGGCAAACAGACACAATCACACACACACACACACAGAGAGAGAGAGAGAGAGAGATAGACACAGGCAAACAGACACAATCACATACACACACACAGAGAGAGACTCAGGCACACAGACACAACCACACACACACACACAGAGAGAGACTCAGGTACACAGACACAATCACACACACACACAGATAGACACGGGCAAACAGACACAATCACACACACACACACACACACACAGAGAGAGAGAGAGAGAGAGAGAGAGAGAGGCAAACAGACACAATCACACACACACACACAGAGAGAGATAGACACAGGCAAACAGACACAATCACACACACACACAGAGAGAGAGAGACTCAGGCACACAGACACAACCACACACACACACACACACACACACACACACACACAGAGGCACACAGACACAATCACAGAGAGAGAGAGAGAGAGAGAAGAATAGACACAGGCACACAGACACAATCACACACACACACAGAGAGAGATTGACACAGGCACAATCACACACGCGCGCGAGGGCGCGCGCAAGCTTCAACCCGGTTCCCTCCGTCAAAATAGGGATTGCGTTTATTCCCAGCCTGCCGTCCACCCGGGAGCCCAACGCCGCTCTCTTTCTATAGGCGAAGGAGGGCGAGGTTGGTGCTGATGATGCCCCTGCCTGAGATGGTGACGCAGCAGCCACCGAGGCGGAGCGGAGCGGAGCGGAGCGCGGGGCGGGGAAGCAGCCGCTGGCTTCAACTTCGGGGTAGGGAGGGAAGGGCTGGTGAGGAAGGTGAAATCGAATATGCTCAGTCACGGCCTGGAAGCCTTCCAGGTCCAGTGCAGTTGCCACGTGGGCCAGTGCTGAATATCAGCTCTGTCACCCTGGAAAATTCCTTAAATCTCTCTCTCTCTCTCTCTCTCTCTCTCTCTCTCTCTCTCTCTCTCTGTGTGTGTGTGTCTACCACCACTCCTCTCTCTATTTCTCTCCTTTTCTCTTCTGTTTCTTTATCTACCTCTCTCTGTCTCTATCCCTCTATTTGTGTGGCTCTCTCTCTGTCTCTATCATCTATCTATCCATCTGTTTATCTATTTGTCTCACTGTCAACCTCTCTCTCTCTGTGTTTCTCTCCTTTTCTCTTCTGTCTTTCTATTTGTTTATCTACCTCTTTCTCTCTTTGTCTGTCTACCTGTCTACCTATCTGCCTCTCTCTCTCTCATCTAATCATTTTCTCTCTCTCTCTCTCCCTCTCTCTCCCCCTCCCTCCCTCCCTTTCTCTCTCTCATCTAATCATTTTCTCTCTCTCTCTCTCTCTCTCCCTCCCTTTCTCTCTCTCATCTAATCATTTTCTCTCTCTCTCTCTCTCCCTCTCTCATCTAATCATTTGCTTCTCTCTCTCTCTCTCCCTCTCTCTCCCCCTCCCTCCCTCCCTTTCTCTCTCTCTCATCTAATCATTTTCTCTCTCTCCCTCCCTCTCCCTCTCTCATCTAATCATTTGCTTCTCTCTCTCTCTCTCCCTCTCTCTCCCCCTCCCTCCCTCCCTTTCTCTCTCTCATCTAATCATTTTCTCTCTCTCCCTCTCCCTCCCTCTCCCTCTCTCATCTAATCATTTGCGCTCTCTCTGTCTCTCTGTCTCTCTTTCTTTCTGTCTCCCTCTCCCTCTCATCTAATCATTTTCTCTCTCATCTAATCATTTTCTCTCTCTCTCTCTCTCTCTCTCTCTCCCTCCCTCTCCCTCCCTTTCTCTCTCTCATCTAATCATTTGCGCTCTCTCTGTCTCTCTTTCTGTCTCTCTTTCTTTCTGTCTCTCTCTCCCTCTCATCTAATCATTTTCTCTCTCATCTAATCATTTGCTCTCTCTATCTATCTAATCATTCTCTCTCTCTCTCTCTCTCTCTCTCTCTCTCTCTCTCTCTCTCTCTCTCTCTCTCTCTCTCTCTCTCTCTCTAACTATGCCTCTCTCTTTATATATCTGTCTATCTCTATTTTGTGTGTCTGTCTGTCTAGAAACTGACTGTGAAAACCATCAGTCATAAGGCAGCATCAAGCCCAGGGGTTTGGCTAACAAGCAAGAGTCAGAGAAGAAATTCTGTACAGATAGTCCTCGACTTACAACAGTTCATTTAGTGACTGTTCAAAACTACAACAGCACTGAAGTGACTTTGGATGCTTTTTTACACTTATGACCGGTGTAGCATTCCCCATGGTCATGTGATCAAAATTCAGACGCCTACCAACTGACTCATATTTACAACGGTTGCAGTGTCCCCGGGATCACATGATCCACTTTTGTGATCTTCTGACAAGCAAAGTCAATGGGGAAGCCCAATTCACTTAACAACGGTGGCAAGAAAGGTAAAACAGGGCAAAACCCACTTAACAAAGTTTCACTTAGCAACATACATTTTGGGCTCAGTTGTGGTTATAACTCGAGGACTATCCCTTTTTTGCGAACTTCTGAGCAAGCAAAGTCAATGGGGAAGCCAGATTTACTTAACAACCGTGTTACTAACAACAACCGTGATAAGGAAGGTCTTAAAATGGAGCAAAGCAAATGTTCTCACTTAGCAACAGAAAATTTGGGGCTGAATTGTGGTTGTAAGTTAAGGATTAACTGTAGTAAATAACGATAACAATAACAACAGAGTTGGAAGGGACCTTGGAGGTCTTCTAGTCCAACCCCCTGCCTAGGCAGGAAACCCTCATTACTTCAGACAAATGGTTATCCAACATCATCTTTAAAACTTCCAGTGTTGGAGCATTCACAACTTCTGGAGGCAACTTGTTCCACTGATTAATTGTTCTCACTGTCAGGAAATTTCTCCTTAGTTCTAGGTTGCTTCTCTCCTTGTTTAGTTTCCACCCGTTGCTTCTTGTTCTACCCTCAGGTGCTTTGAAGAATAGTTTGACTCCCTCTTCTTTGTGGCAACCCCTGAGATATTGGAAGACTGCTATCATGTCTCCCTTGGTCCTTTTTTTCATTAACCTAGACATACCCAGGTCCTGCAACCGTTCTTCATATGTTTTTGCCTCCAGTCCCCTAATCATCTTGGTTGCTCTTCTCTGCCCTCTTTCTAGAGTCTCAACATCCTTTTTACATCCTGGCGACCAAAACTGAATGCAGTATTCCAAGTGTATTCCAAATCATAATCACCGTTGCTCTGAAGTTCCTGCGAGCATTGGAGGCCATTCTTAGCTCGGTCAACAGATCAGCCATGCCAATCGGTCCTTCGTCTTTCTAATACATTCATTTGGTTGCAGGCTTGCAGCTGCTATCAACAGTACCAAAACAAACATGTCCACATGTGTTTGTGAATGCCTTTTTGTGTGCATGCACGAGTGTGTGTGGGGAGGTGTTTCCGTAGGCTGCAGGTCTAATGTGGAAATTTAAAAATAGCAGCAATTAAAGAAGAAAAGAATGGGAGACAAGCTTTGATGTCTCACTGCTGAAGGAAGGCAAAGAGCACGGGAAAGGATAATTCAGAACGCCTGAGAGGCAGATAAAGGTTTTACATGACCATAAGGAAAGAGTCCATAGTGGTATTTGCAGCCAGTGCTGTTAGAATTCAATCTACAGACGGAGGAGGAGGAGGAGGAGGAGAGGATGATGATGATGATGATGATGATGATGATGATGATGATGATGATGATGATGAAAAAGAAGACGAAGAGGAGGAGGAGAAAAAGGAGGAGAGGAGGTGAAGAAGAAGAGGAGGAGGAGGAGGAGGAGAAAAAGGAGACGGAGAGGAGGAGGAGGAGGAGGAGGAGAAAAAGGAGGAGAGGAAGAGAAGATGAAGAAGGAAGAGGAGGAGAAGAAAAGGAGGAGGAGGAGGAAGGAGAAGGAGGAGGAGGAAAAGGAGGAGGAGGAGAGGGAGAGGGAGAGGAGGAGAAAAAGGAGAAGGAGAGGAGGAGGAGGAGAGGAGGAGGAGGAGGAGGAGGAGAAAAAGGAGAAGGAGAGGAAGAGAAGATGAAGAGGAGGAGGAGGAGAAGAAGAAAAGGAGGAGGAGGAGGAGGAGGAGGAAGAAGAAGGAGGAGGAGGAGGAGAAAAAGGAGAAGGAGGAGGAGAAGGAGACGAGGAGAAAAAGAAGGAGAGGAGGAAGAGGAGGAGGAGGAAGACGAAGAAGAAGAAGAAGAAGAAGGAGAGAAAGAGGAGAAGATGAAGAGGAGAGGAGGAGGAGGAGGAGGAGGAGGAGGAGGAGAAGAAAGAAGAAGAAGAAGAAGAAGAAGAAGAAGAAGAAGAAGAAGAAGAAGAAGAAGAAGAAGAAGAAGAAGAAGAGAAGAAGAAGAAGAAGAAGAAGAAGAAGAAGAAGAAGAAGAAGAAGAAGAAGAAGAAGAAGAAGAAGAAATGTTGTAGTAGAATTTTTCAGCGGTCACTGGAAAGAAAAAAAAATGCATGCCAAACATTATTGGTTCAAGAGGTTTATTTTTTTAGGCATTCCTATCTTACTTTGCAGCCTTGAAGAGTTCCAGGTTAGCTTACATATCAATAATAAAAAAAGAAAGAGAATGTATTTCCACTCATGTTTAAGAGTTGTCAGATCAAAGGAGAAGACGATAGGTTGATTCCCGCTGAGTAAGCAGAGCCTACAAGAAGAATATATAAGGCAACCAGATTCCAGGGATCGAGTAGAAAACTTGCTAGGAGAGTTTGAGTCACGCTTGAGCAAAAGAGAAAAAACAAGAATTTGTCTGTCCAAAGAAAAGTGGTTCTAATTAGAAACTGCCTGTGAAAACAATCAGTCAGAAGGCAGCAGCAAGCCCAGAGGATGGACAAACAACCAGAAACAAGAGTCGTAGAAGAAATTCTGCACAGATAGTCCTCAACGTACAACAGTTCATTTAGTGACCGTTTTCATGTTACAACATCATTGAAAAAAAGTGACGTATGAATATTTTTCAGACTTACAACCATTGCGGCATCCCCACGATCAAGTGATCAAAATTCAGACGCTTGCCAACTGACTCGTATTTATGACGGTTGCAGTGTCCCGGGGTCAGGTGATCCCCTTTTACGGCCTTCTGAGCAGCGAAGTCAATGGGGAAGCCAGATTCACTTAACAACTGTGTGACTAACTTAGCACCTGTAGCGATTCGCTTAACAACCGTGGCAAGGAAAGTCGTCCAATGGGGGCAAAACTCGCTTAACAAATGTCTTGCTTAGCAACAGAAATTCCGGGCTCCGTTGTAGTCGTAAATCGAGGACTACCTATATACTGTCGGGAATCAAAAGGTCAGAAATGTTCTTGAACGTTAAGGGGGAGAAAAAGAATGGGAGACAGGAAGAGAAGAATGGGTAAAATATTAGCAAATAGCATGGGGGGAACTGAGAAGTTGAACAAATGCTGAGGCAGCTGATACAGACTCTGAAAGAGTTTTTTAACGCATTAACAGAGTTGGAAGGGACCTTGTAGGTCATCTAGTCCAACCCCCTGCCCAAGCAGGAGACCCTACACCATTTCTGACAAATGGCAGTCCAATCTCTTCTTGAAAGCCTCCAGTGATGAAGCTCCCACAACTTCTGAAGGCCAAATGTTCCATTGGTTGATTGTTCTCAATGTCAGAAAATTTATCCTTATTTCCAGGTTGAATCTCTCCTTGTTCAGTTTCCATCCATTATTCATTGTCTGGCCTTCAGGTGCTTTGGAGAATAGCTTGACCCCCCTCCTCTCTGTGGCAGCCCCTCAAATATTGGAAGACTGCCATCATGTCTCCCCTGGTCCTTCTCTTCCCTACACTAGCCATACCCATTGTAACCGTTCTTCGTATGTTTTAGCCTCCAGCCCAGTGGGGAGATTCAGCCGGTTCGGACCGGTTCGTGCAAACTGGTAGTAGCGACCTGTGGGTGGCCCACCCTGCGCAATCCCGTCCCATATCGCTGTTTGTTTGATGCTGCGTGCATATGTAGACGGGGCGCACAAGCGAATTGCCGTGTTTTGTGACGCCGCATGCACACGCACGCTCACATTTCCGGTGCTGGGCGAACCGGTTGTTACAGTTTGTGATGCCCACCTCTGCTCCAGAACCCCCGTTTTGGAGACAGTGATGGTAAAAAAAACAACAACCCCAAAACCTTGATATAGACCACTTTCATGGAGGAAATAAAATAGAAATGTCAGTTTTAGCATCGGAAGAGGCAGAACAGATGGGATGCTCTCAGCCCTCCACAGAACAATCCCCGTTATATAATTTCCTGCTTGCGCATTCGTTTGGATTTTTCACAGCAAAATCCGAGATGGGTCTCCTTTGAAGCCCGTTGCATTTCAGAGGGATTCTGACTTCTCAGCAGGATCAGAAGGATCACTGCAGCCGTGTTCAACGGATAGAAATACAGGCAGATAGAATAAAAAATAAACAAAAATAAACAATAATAAAAATAATAAAAATAAAAATAGAAATTATAAAAATAAAATAAATAAAATAAAATAAAATAATAAAATACAATAAAATACAATAAAAATTAAAAAATAATAAAATAAAATAAAATAAAAAAATAAAAAATAAAATAAAAAAATGAAATGAAATAAAAAATAATAAAATAATATAAAATAAAATAATAAAATAAAATAAAATAATAAAAATAAATAAATAAAATAAAATAAATAAAATAAATAAATAAAATAAAATAAATAAAATAAATAAATAAAATAAAATAAATAAAATAAATAAAAAATAGATAAAATAAAATAAATAAAAAATAAAATATTTTTATTTTTTATTTACTAAAAATTAAAAAAAAATTTTTTTTAAAGCAGATAGAAATACAGGCAGTCCTTGATTTACGACCACAATTGAGCCCAACATTTCCGTTGATCAGTGAGACAGCTGTTAAGTGCGTTTTTGGCCCGTTTTACGACTTTTCTTGCCACCGCCGTTAAGGGAATCGCTGCAGTTGTTAAGTCAATCTGGCCTCTCCATTGACTTGGCTTGTCAGAAGGTCACAAAAGGGGACCACGTGACTCCCGGGACGCTGCAACCATCATAAATTTGAGTCAATTGCTGAGGGTCTGAATTTTGATCACGTGAGCCTAGGGATGCTGTAATGGTCGTAAGTGTGAAAAATGGTCACAAGTCACTTTTTCCAGGGCCGTTGTAACTTCGAATGATCACCAAATGAACTGTTGTAAGTCGAGGACTACCTGTACTGTAAATTAAATAAGATAAAACAAAATCTGCTTACAGTTGCATTAGCGCACAATATAGTTACAATTACAGATGGATTGATTGATTGATGGATTGATTGATTGATTGATTATGTGTCATTAGGTCATTTTTGACTTTCAGGGACCACATCCATAGGTGTTCTCCAAAATCTCAAAGAGGATTAAGGGACTGGAGGCTAAAATATATGAACAGTTGCTGGAATTGGGTATGTCTAGTTTAATGAAAAAAAGGACTAAGGGAGACATGATAGCAGTATTCCAGTATTTGAGGGGCTGCCCCAAAGAAGAGGGGTGTCAACCTATTTTCCAAAGCACCTGAGGGTAGAACAAGAAGCAACGGATGGAAACTCATCAAGGAGAGAAACAACCTAGAACTAAGGAGGAATTTCCTGACAGTGAGAACAATTAATCAGTGGAACAGCTTGCCACCAGAAGTTGTGGGTGCTACATCACTGGAGTTTGTAGAGATTCTCAGGAGTAGGAATGGATTTCCAGAGGGAAAAAATTGCAGACTACAGGAACCATTTGCACTATTCAGGTGACCCTGAGGACACAGACAAACCTCCAAGGGCTTCAACGACCCGATGCAAACGACCAGCTATCTGCAAGGAATATCAATCCTTCCATTCCCCACCATCCAGTCAGAGCTGAAGAAGCTTCTTGGATGAGAAGCGAAACATCTTCAAAAGAAAAAACAAGGAAGTCCAGTTGCCTCCTGAAAAAGCACCTTTGGGAACATCCATCACTGGAGGTTTTTGAGAAGAGATTGGACAGCCACTTGTCTCAAATGCTATAGGGTCAGGGGGTTGGACTAGAAGACCTCCAAGGTCCCTTCCAATTCTGTTCTTCTATCTTCTATGACACTTTGGGGAGAATTGTAGCCCTGGTTCTCCTGCGCAGACTGATTTCCCAAAAAGGCCAGCCACATTTGACAGAGTTATGTCTGCCTTTGGAAAATGCGAAAAAAAAGCTGGATTGAAAATGATTGAAAATGATGAATTAAGTTAGATTGAATAAATTGGAAGAAAATGAAGAATAAAATGTGATAGACCCAGGTGACAAAAATAGGTTGTAGAGGAGGCGGCATTAGAACAGCAGTATATACTGCTAGAGGAGTCGAGGTGACGCAGTGGTTAAAAGCAGCACTGCAACCTTCAGCTGATTGCTAGTTCAGCAGTTCAGCTGTTCAAATCTCACCAGGCTCAAGGTTGACTCAGCCTTCCATCCTTCCGAGGTCGGTAAAATGAGGACCCAGATTGTTGGGGGCAATATGCTGAACTCTGTAAACCGCTTAGAGAGGACTGTAAAGCACTATGAAGCGGTATATAAGTCTAAGTGCTATTGCTATTGCTATTGCTATACCTAGAAAAAAGAAGTTATATGTATAAATATAAAGAGCTGAGGTGGCGCAGTGGTTAAAGTGCAGCACTGCAACCTACTTCAGTGACTGCTAGTTCAGCAGTTCAGCTCTTCAAATCTCACCGGCTCAAGGTTGACTCAGCCTTCCATCCTTCCGAGGTGGGTAAAATGAGGACCCAGATTGTTGGGGGCAATATGCTGAACTCTGTAAACCGCTTAGAGAGGGCTGTAAAGCACTATGAAGCGGTATATAAGTCTAAGTGCTATTGCTATATAGAAAGTATATGAGTCTAGAAGGGGCACCGGTAATTAAATGATGCAAGAGTATATATTATCAGTCTGTCAAACATAAGGTGAATTATGATTAGAATCACTCAGGGGAAGGTTAAGAGGGAGAAAGAGGAAGTAGAAAGAGGGAAGGGAGGGGAGGAGGGGAGGAGGGGAGGAGGGAAGTAGGAAGGGGGAGAGAAGAAGAAAGAAGGTAGGAGGAGGAGAGGGAGATGGATTGGAGTGCTATGAAATGAGGGGAAAATAGATTGATAAATAGCAGTATAAGGTGTAAAACTAGGACATTGATTTATGATATATTGGATAGAAATGTATATTTATTTATTTATTTATTTATTATTTATTATTTATTTATTTATTTATTTATTTATTTATTTATTTATTTATTTATTTATTTATTTATTTATTTATTTATTTATTTATTTATTTATGAGATTTATGAGATTTATAAGAGCCGAGGTGGCGCAGCGGTTAGAGTGCAGTACTGCAGACCACTGTAGCTGACTGTGATCCGCAGGTCAGCGGTTCAAATCTCACCGGCTCAAGGTTGACTCAGCCTTCCATCCTTCCGAGGTAGGTAAAATGAGGACCCAGATTGTTGGGGGCAATGTAAATATATACATTGCTTACTGGTGTAAACCGCTTAGAGAGTGCTTGCACTGTGAGGCGGTATATAAATCTCACAAATAAATAAATAAATTTATATACCGCCTCACAGTGCAAGCACTCTCTAAGCGGTTTACACCAGTAAGCAATGTATAATTATGTATGTTTTGATATGACTTCTGGTATATGCATGGATGTATATATGGAGATTGTGGAAAAAAATAAAAAACTTTTGGGGGGAAAAAAACCTCCCTCTCTCTCTGTTCACCTCTCCCTCTTTCCTTCTTCCTCTCCCTCCCTCTCTCTCTCTTCACCTCTCCCTCTTTCCTTCTTCCCCTCCCTCCCTCTCTCTCTCTTCACCTCTCCCTCTTTCCTTCTTCCTCTCCCTCCCTCTCTCTCTCTTCACCTCTCCCTTTCCTTCTTCCCCTCCCTCCCTCTGTCTCTCTTCACCTCTCCCTCTTTCCTTCTTCCTCTCCCTCCCTCTCTCTCTCTTCACCTCTCCCTCTTTCCTTCTTCCCCTCCCTCCCTCTGTCTCTCTTCACCTCTCCCTCTTTCCTTCTTCCTCTCCCTCCCTCTCTCTCTCTTCACCTCTCCCTCTTTCCTTCTTCCTCTCCCTCCCTCTCTCTCTCTTCACCTCTCCCTTTCCTTCTTCCTCTCCCTCCCTCTCTCTCTCTTCACCTCTCCCTCTTTCCTTCTTCCTCTCCCTCCCTCTCTCTCTCTTCACCTCTCCCTTTCCTTCTTCCCCTCCCTCCCTCTCTCTCTCTTCACCTCTCCCTCTTTCCTTCTTCCCCTCCCTCCCTCTCTCTCTCTTCACCTCTCCCTCTTTCCTTCTTCCTCTCCCTCCCTCTCTCTCTCTTCACCTCTCCCTTTCCTTCTTCCCCTCCCTCCCTCTGTCTCTCTTCACCTCTCCCTCTTTCCTTCTTCCTCTCCCTCCCTCTCTCTCTCTTCACCTCTCCCTCTTTCCTTCTTCCCCTCCCTCCCTCTGTCTCTCTTCACCTCTCCCTCTTTCCTTCTTCCTCTCCCTCCCTCTCTCTCTCTTCACCTCTCCCTCTTTCCTTCTTCCTCTCCCTCCCTCTCTCTCTCTTCACCTCTCCCTTTCCTTCTTCCTCTCCCTCCCTCTGTCTCTCTTCACCTCTCCCTCTTTCCTTCTTCCTCTCCCTCCCTCTCTCTCTCTTCACCTCTCCCTCTTTCCTTCTTCCTCTCCCTCCCTCTCTCTCTCTTCACCTCTCCCTTTCCTTCTTCCCCTCCCTCCCTCTCTCTCTCTTCACCTCTCCCTTTCCTTCTTCCCCTCCCTCCCTCTCTCTCTCTTCACCTCTCCCTTTCCTTCTTCCCCTCCCTCCCTCTCTCTCTCTTCACCTCTCCCTCTTTCCTTCTTCCTCTCCCTCCCTCTCTCTCTCTTCACCTCTCCCTTTCCTTCTTCCTCTCCCTCCCTCTCTCTCTCTTCACCTCTCCCTCTTTCCTTCTTCCTCTCCCTCCCTCTCTCTCTCTTCACCTCTCCCTTTCCTTCTTCCCCTCCCTCCCTCTCTCTCTCTTCACCTCTCCCTTTCCTTCTTCCCCTCCCTCCCTCTCTCTCTCTTCACCTCTCCCTTTCCTTCTTCCTCTCCCTCCCTCTGTCTCTCTTCACCTCTCCCTCTTTCCTTCTTCCTCTCCCTCCCTCTCTCTCTCTTCACCTCTCCCTCTTTCCTTCTTCCTCTCCCTCCCTCTCTCTCTCTTCACCTCTCCCTTTCCTTCTTCCCCTCCCTCCCTCTCTCTCTCTTCACCTCTCCCTTTCCTTCTTCCCCTCCCTCCCTCTCTCTCTCTTCACCTCTCCCTTTCCTTCTTCCCCTCCCTCCCTCTCTCTCTCTTCACCTCTCCCTCTTTCCTTCTTCCTCTCCCTCCCTCTCTCTCTCTTCACCTCTCCCTTTCCTTCTTCCTCTCCCTCCCTCTCTCTCTCTTCACCTCTCCCTCTTTCCTTCTTCCTCTCCCTCCCTCTCTCTCTCTTCACCTCTCCCTCTTTCCTTCTTCCTCTCCCTCCCTCTCTCTCTCTTCACCTCTCCCTCTTTCCTTCTTCCTCTCCCTCCCTCTCTCTCTCTTCACCTCTCCCTCCCTCCGTCCCTCTCTCCCTCACCCCCCCCCCCAAAAAAACCCCCAGGTCGTGAAAGGCCGCGGCTGAACCCGGAGCAGTCGGGTGGACAGCGAACACCATCTTTCCGCCAGCTGTTCCCTCTCCTCCAGAAGCGGGAGTCCAAGTCGGCCGCGTCTGGTCCCCCCTCTCGGGAGCTCGGAGCCGGACCCTGCTCTGACCCCCCCTCCCTCTGGGTCTCTCTCCGGCCCGGCCGGGGACTCTCCCGGCCCCCGAGGGAGGCGGACGGAATGGCTGCTCCCCTGCGTCATGGCACTCGTGAGTCAGCGAGCCCGGCCGACGGAGCCGGAGCCAGAGCCGGGCGGGCGGGCACCCAGCCAGCCGGGGGTGGGGAAAGGGGGAACGGAGGCTGCGGACCGGCGGGCTGACCCTGCCCGGGATCCGCGCGCGACCCCCGGCAGCCCCGAGGCGAGAAAGCAGCAACGACCCTTGGAGGGAGGCGCAGAGCCCCGGAGGGAGCGAAGGCTTCGGAAGGCTGGCCCGGGAGGAGGAGGTGAATGCAGAGGTGGGAGATTGGAGTCGCCCAGGAGCTGAGGGTCTCTCACCATCCCCGACTCCCTCCCT
The DNA here is from genome assembly GCA_023053685.1 of Diadophis punctatus similis. Classification (NCBI taxonomy): domain Eukaryota; kingdom Metazoa; phylum Chordata; class Lepidosauria; order Squamata; family Dipsadidae; genus Diadophis; species Diadophis punctatus. The sequence continues at coordinate 4,575,705 of JALIGW010000004.1, read as the reverse complement.
CCCTTCCTCCGTTTTTTCCCCCTTTTCCTCCCTTCTGCAGGTCCTTCCTTCCTTCCTCCTTTCCTTTTCTGTTCCTCCTGCAATCCTTTCTTTTCCTTCTTCCCCTTCCTTTCCCCCTTTCCGTTCCTCTTTTTCCTTTTCTTTCCCCTCCCTCCCTTCTTCCTTCCTCAGTTTTCTTTTCCGTTCATTCCGCAGTCCTTTCTTTTCCTCCTTCCCCTTTCCTTCCTCTTCCTTCCTTCTCTTTTCCTTTCCCCCTTTCCTCCTCCTCCTCCTTCTCTCTTACTTTCCTTGCCTTTCCTCTTCCTTCCTTCTCCTCTCCTTTCTTCTCCTTCCCTTCCTTCTCCTCCCCTTCCCTTTTCCCCCCTTTCCCTGTTTCTCCTCTCCTCTGTCTTTGCAAAGGTGGTTTACAAAAGCACCTCCCTTTATGTTATCCTCACAACATCAACCCTGTGAGGTAGGCTGGCCAGGCAGAGAATGACTGACCTAAAGTCCCCCACCCAGGGAACTCTGTAGCTGACTGGGGAACAACATCAATCTGCTCCCAGTTATAGAGGGCTGTAAAGCACTGTAAAGAGGTATATACAGGTAAATCTAAGTGCTATTGCTAAGTGCGAAAGAAGGGAGGGAGGGAGGGAGGAAGGAAGGAAGGAAAGAAAGAAGGAAGGAAGGAATACAGGGAGGAAAGGAAGGAAGGAAGGAAGGAAGGAAGGAAGGAAGGAAGGAAGGAAGGTGGCACAGTGGTTATATTGCAGTACTGCAGGCTACCTGCTGACTGCCGACTGCCTGCAATTTGGCAGTTCGAATCTCACCAGGCTCAAGGTTGACTCAGCCTTCCGTCCTTCCGAGGTGGGTAAAATGAGGACCCAGATTGTTGGGGGGCAAGAGGCTGACTCTGTAAACTGCTTAGAGAAGGCTGTAAAGCCCTGTGAAGCGGTATATAAGTCTAAGTGCTATTGCTATTTTCTTCCTGTTTGCCATATAAGGCTACCAGATTAGCTTCTTTCTGGTTTTTTTTTTTAAATATTTCAAATACTTTCCTTCCTTAAAATGACTTGGCTACCATTCCAGAACCTCTACAAGTAGCCCTTGACTTACAACAGCTTGTTTAGTGACCATTCAAAGTTACAACGGCACTGGAAAAAAGTGACTTATGACAGTGTTTCTGGTTTCGGTATCCCCGCAATGACATGATCAAAATTCGGATGCTTGGCAACCGGCATGTATTTATGACGGTTGTCGTGTCATACGATCCCATTTTGCGACCTTCTGACAAGCAACGTAATGGGGAAGCCATTATGCACTTAACAGCCGTGTTACTAACTTAACCACTGCAGTGATTCACTTAACGGCTGCGCCAAGAAAGGGCGTTAACATGGGGCAAATCTCCCTTAACATCTGCCTTGCTTAACAACAGAATTTTGGGCTCCATTGTGGTCCTTAGTCCAGGACTACCTATACTTCCCATTGCAAATTAGTAGCCACATGGTCTCTTCTTCATTAATAAGATCACGTTTTCAAGAAGAGTTTGGACAACCGTTTGTCCGGAATGGAATAAGGTCACCGGCTGGAGCAGGGGGTCAGAGTAGAAGACCTCTAAGGTCCCTTCCGTGCTTGTTATTCTATGTTCTCCTGAGTGGACAGAAAACTGGAACACCGTGGAGGGGAGAGGAAACATTTTCAAAGAACAAAACAAGAAAGTCCAGTTGCCTCCTGAAAAAGCACCTTTGGGACAACCATGACCTGGATGACTGAGAATCTCTACAGACTTTTAGCTATATAATTTGAGATGAACACCCTTGAATGGTGTGGGAGTAGGCATGGATTTCCAGAGGGGGGGGAAATTGCAGACTACAGGAACCAGGAGCACCACTCAGGTGACTCTGAGGACACAGACAAATCTCCAAGTGGCCTCAACGTCCCTCTAAAAGGATGCAAATGACCAGCTGTCTGCAAGGAGTATCAATCCTTCCATTCCCCACCATCCAGTCAGAGCTGAGGAAGCTTCTTGGATGAGAAGCGAAATGCCTTCAAAGAAGAAGAAGAAAAACCAGAAAGTCCAGTTGCCTCCTGAAAAAAGCACCTTTGGGACAACCACGACCTGGATGACTTGAGAATCTCTACAGACTTTTAGCTATACAGTTTGGGATGGACACCCTTGGAATGGTGTGGGAGTAGGAATGGATTTCCAGAGGGGGAAAAATGCAGACTACAGGAACCAGGAGCACCACTCAGGTGACCCTGAGGACACAGACAAATCTCCAAGTGGCCTCAATGTCCCTCTGAAAGGATGCAAATGACCAGCTGTCTGCAAGGAGTATCAATCCTTCCATTCCCCACCATCCAGTCAGAGCTGAAGAAGCTTCTTGGATGAGAAGCGAAATGCCTTCAAAGAAGAAGGAAAAAAACAAGAAAGTCCAGTTGCCTCCTGAAAAAGCACCTTTGGGACAACCACGACCTGGATGACTTGAGAATCTCTACAGAGGAGGAGAGAATGTTTATAAGCTGGGGAAGAATTAACATCTCAGCTTGGATTAAGAAACTCAGCTGCTGCTCTTTCCGTTCATCCTGCTGGCAGGAACTCACAAAAAAAGAAGTCAGCAAACAGAAGTGCCATCCTTTTCTGAATCATGAATTATTTAATATCCAGGAAGAGACCGCGTGACACCCCCTCACCCCCCCCAGCCGTGCACACCACAAAAAGAAGCATCGCCTTTGATGCAGTAATTGGAATTTTCCATTCTTCTGTCCAGAAGCCTCGCTTAGGAGAGAGAGAGCCTAAGCATTAATTTTTTAAAAAAATGGAAAAAAAAATGAAAAAAAAATGAAAAAAGAAAATGAAAAAAGAAAATGAAAAAAAAGAAGTGTAACGAAACACACACACACACACACACACACGCACGCACGCACACACACACACACACACACACACACACACCTCTCTCTCTCCCAGGAAATTTCCATCCTGGGAAGTCGTGTTCTCTCTTTGCTAGTGTTGGGAGAAATGTCCTCCTGGGTTCAGTTCCAAGTGGGGAAGAAAGACACTGGAAACACGGTGGCTGCTTGGAAAGATGGTTTGAATGGTGGACAGGATCACATCAGGGGTGGATTCCTAATTTTTTTACTACCACTCTGTGGGCGTGGCTTATTTTGTGGGTGTGGCTTGCCAGCCATGTGACCGGGTGGGCGTGGGCCTCAGGAGCTTGGCAGCAGCCGGAGAAGTGGGGGGGCATTGCCCACCCACAACGCAGCCCCCCCGCAGCGGGAGCAGCAAGACCGCGACAGCAGTTCTTCTAGGAGGCTCCGTCCGGCCTGAATGCTTCTCCCCATTCGATGATCCTAGGCTCCTGCCACCCATTCCCCCTCCCCTCAGCAGCTCGAGAAGCCTCAAACGTGCGAAAATGCCTGGGATCATCACCGCACGTTCGTGGCTTCTCGGACTGCTGACGGGAGGGGAACGGAGATAGGTCCTGCCGCCCGTTCTTTCAGCGTCTCACGCGCTCCCTCAGCCATCCTCCCCTGCTTGGACTCACTGTGGGGTAGGAAGGCAGCGCATGCGCAGTGCCGGAAGCTCGGCTTCTGGGCATGCGCAGAAGAATTAAAAATAAAAATAAAAAAATTTTTTTTAATGGCGGCGTGCAGGCACCGGCAACCGACCGCACCGGTACTGTGACGTCACCAGCGGGCCGCTACCGGTGCTATAGAGTGGACCGCACCGGTAGGAACCCACCACTGGATCACATGCCTTGAAGAAGTTGGGTGAAGGAGAAAGAAAAAAAAGGTGGGGAGAGATGTTGAGAGTGCCTGAGTTTTATACCCTCTCTGGGCTTTTGAATTTGAGCTTGTATTCTGATTGGTTGTCAGACTCCCATGGGGCCATGCAGGGGCAACTCTGTAGGCTCTCCTGAAGTAAAGTCCTACACTTAGGTAAGAAAAACCAAAAGTATACATATAAACTGGATGAACCCAGGCTTAATAGCAGGAACTGTGAGAGGGATCTTGGAGTCCTAGTGGACAACCAGCTAAACATAAGCCAGCAGTGTGCAGCAGCAGCCAAAAAAGCCAATGCAATCCTAAATTGCATTAACAGAGGGATACAATTAAGATCAAGTGAGGTACTAATACCACTCTATAAAGTATGACCACACATAGAATACTGCATCCAATTTTGGTCACCACACTATAAAAAAGACGTTGAGACTCTAGAAAAAAATGCAGAAAACACAACGTCTCCTAAAAAGGAAAGTTTGGGCACCGAGGGATGGTTGTTTAAATCTTCTGGATTTACAGAGGTCTCTTCAGAAGGATCACACCACCGTCCTTCAAGGCAGCACACGTGTTCCCATCTTCCCAGGAGATATTGGTGAGCCAGCCGTGTGCTGCAGCTGCCAAAAAATCCAACACAGTTCTAGGCTGCATTAACAAAAGGATAGAATCAAGATCATGCGAAGAGTTAATACCACTTTATAATGCCTTGGTAAGGCCACATTTGGAATACTGCATTCAGTTTTGGTCGCCATGATGCAAAAAGGATGTTGAGACTCTAGAAAGAGTGCAGAGAAGAGCAACAAAGAGGATTAGGGGACTGGAGGCTAAAACATACGAAGAACGGTTGCAGGAACTGGGTATGTCGGGTTTAATGAAAAGAAGGACTAGGGGAGACATGATAGCAGTGTTCCAATATCTCAGGGGCTGCCACAAAGAAGAGGGGGTCAAGCTATTCTCCAAAGCACCTGAGGGTAGACCAAGAAGCAACGGGTGGAAACTAAACAAGGAGAGAAGTAACTTAGAACTAAGGAGAAATTTCCTGAGAGTTAGGACAATTAACCAGTGGAACAACTTGCCTCCAGAAATTGTGTGGTCATAAGTTGAGGACTACCTGTAACTGTAGTTTCAATGGATATTATTTTTAATGGCTGTATTTCAACGATTCTTGCAATGATGTTGAAAATCTTGGAATTGAAAAGTGATAATAAATATTAGGCATGTGCAGCCGTTCAGAAAAAGGTCTTTATACTATTTGGGCATGCAAATATAAGGCCTGGATGTAACTCTTTAAAACAGCCACACACTTTTTTTCTAGATCAGGGCAGTTTCCCTTTGTTCAAAGCACTGATGAAGTTACCTAGTAGGGTAATGAAACGTCTGCAAGAAAACAGTCAAGCTCAGAGAGCACCAAGGAGCCCACCGTCCCCCCTCCTCCTTCTCTCCTCCTCCTCCCAAATCTTACTACCTTCTAGCACTGATGATGTTACCTAGTTTGGTAATGAAACGTCTGAAGGAAAACCATCAAGCTCAGTAAACACCAAGGGCCCCACAGACAGTCCTCCTCTTCCTCTCCACACACTCCCTTATAGCACTGATGAAATTACCTAATTGGGTCATGAAACATCTGCAAGAAAACTATTAACCTCAGAGAGCACCAAGGAGCTCCCAGCTCAACCCTGAGCTACAAATATTTTCCTTTATTTGAAGCATCTTTTTGGAATCTAAGCCAAGGCATTAAACATTGAGTTTTTTTTTTTTTAAAGTGCAGCATTCTTCCTTAAAAAAAAAGGTCAATTTATAGAGGCCACCTTACAGATGTTCCTTGAACCCTGATCACACACTTCTCCAAAAGGGCCCAGAAATAACCTAACAGCCACAAGTTTACTTTTCACTACCTTATTTCTTTGAAACTTATTTTTGTGGGGAGCGGGGGGGGGGAAGAGAGAACATGGTCTTCCTCCTCCACTTTTTTTTAAAAAGCAGAATTTAAAAAATTACATTTTTTCTTCATAAAAAACATCAAGTATCCAAGATCGTCCTGTCGTGGTTGAGAAAAAACGACCGAGTTCTACTTGGAAACCGTTTCTGGGCTTTGTGCTTGAAATGGGAAAAAACCCGAAACTTTGATTGTGGGTTTTACCGATGAGATAGATTTGTTGTTATAGAAATGGCTGGTTTAAACTATTATGTAAAGTAAAATGTTGATGTTAAATGCCTTATTCTACTGCACCAAGGGAAGTTGGCAGTCAATATCTTTTCTTTCTTTTCTCCCTTTTTCTACACTTCTCTCTTCTCCTTTCCCTCCCTTCTATTTCCTACTATTTGCTTTTGTATCTTTGTATTTTATATTATAACCTAATTTAAAAAAACGCTGCAAACTCCGAGAAAACCAACAGAGTTCAATGATGCGGAGTCCAAAGGAATTTCTAAAATGCAAAAGGGAAATAAGGAGTTATAAGGATCGATTCAGAAATTATTCAGATATTTATTTATTTATTTATTTATTTATTTATTTATTTATTTATTTATTTATTTATTTATTTATTTATTTATTTATTTATTTATTTATTTATTTATTTATTTATTTTGTTATTCTTATATGCCGCCCAACTCCCGAAGGACTCAGGGCGGCGTACAACATAAGAAATACAAGAATAGACAAAATTTCAAACAATTTAAAAACAGTACAAAATTTTAAAAAAACAGTATAAAAGCAGCAACAACATCCATCCATTCAACCACATACATACTTGGGGGGTAAGCTCAGATGGGTTAAGCTGTCCCCCCCACCTGCAGGAAGAGCCATGTCTTAACGGCCTTTCGGAAGGCCAGCAGAGTGGGGATGGTTCGGGTCTCTGGGGGGAGTTGGTTCCAGAGCACGGGGCCAGCCACAGAGAAGGCCCTCCCCCTGGGGCCCGCCAGCCGGCATTGCTTGGCCGACGGGACCCGGAGGAGGCCAACTCTGTGGGCCCTAACCGGTCGGAGGGAAGTGTGAGGCAGAATGCGGTCCCGGAGATATCCTGGTCCTAAGCCATGAAGGGCTTTAAAGATGGTGATCAACACCTTGAATTGGACCCGGAGACCGATGGGCAACCAATGCAGCTGGCGGAGAATCGGTGTCACGTGGGTGTACCTCGGCACACCCACCACAGCACGCGCAGCCGCATTTTGCACCAACTGAAGTCTCCGGATACTCTTCAAGGGTAGCCCCATGTAGAGCGCATTGCAGTAGTCCAAACGCGAGGTGACAAGGGCATGAGTGACCGTGAGTAACGCCTCCTTCTCCAGATATGGCCGCAGCTGGTGCACCAGGCGAACCTGTGCAAAGGCCCCCCTAGCCACAGCAGAAAGATGGTGATCCAATTTTAGCTGTGGATCTAGGAGGACCCCCAAGTTGCGGACCTGGTCTGAGGGAGTCAGTTTCGCACCCTCAAGGACCAAGGAGGGACAGTTATCATGGTCCTTAGGAGGCAATATCCACAGCCACTCAGTCTTGTCGGGATTAAGTCTGAGTCTGTTCCTCCCCATCCAGATCTTAACGTCGTCCAGGCATCGGCACATTACATCAACTGCCTCCCTGAAGTCAGACGGGGTGGTAATGTACAGCTGGGTGTCGTCAGCGTACTGATGGAAACACACCCCATGCCTGCGGATGATCTCACCCAACGGTTTCATGTAGATATTAAACAGGATGGGCGAGAGAACCGACCCCTGAGGCACCCCACATGATAGGGGCCTAGGGGACGATCTCTGCCCTCCTGCCAACACCGACTGCATCCGATCGGCGAGATAAGAGGAGAACCACCGCAAAACGGTGCCTCCCACTCCCAACTCGCCGAGCCGATGCAGAAGGATACCATGGTCGATGGTATCGAAAGCCGCTGAGAGGTCAAGTAGCACCAGGATGGAGGAGTTCCCCCCATCCCGGGCCCGCCAGAGATCATCCATCAGAGCGACCAAGGCAGTTTCTGTACTGTAGCCGCGCCTGAAACCCGACTGATAAGGATCTAGATGATCTGTTTCATCCAGGAGCTGCAGAAGCTGGGTCACCACCACCTTCTCTACAACTTTACCTAGAAAAGGTAAGTTGGAGACTGGACGGTAGTTTTTCAAATCGGCTGGATCCAGGGAAGGCTTCTTCAGGAGGGGTCGCACCACCGCAGCTTTTAATGACTGCGGTACGGATCCCTCTCGCAAAGAAGCGGTGATCACCGCCTGGATCCAGCCGCGTGCCACCTCCCTGCTGGCCGAGACCAGCCAGGAGGGGCACGGGTCCAATAAACAGGTGGAGGTACCCATCGCTCCCATAGCCCTGTCCACATCCTCGGGAGAAACAGGCCCAAACTCTTCCCATAATGGTGGACTAAGACTCGCCCCTGTCAACTCTATGGACTCTGCCATGCCGGAGTCCAAATTTGACCGAATCTGAGCGACTTTATCCGACAGAAACTCAGCGAATTCCTCATCTCTGCCTTGTAAGTGTTCCTCGCTCCCCCCTTTTGCAAGGAGGGAGCGAGTCACCCTAAACAAGGCGGCTGGACGAGAATCTGCGGACGCAATAAGAGCGGAAAGATAAGAACGTCTTGCCGCCCTTATCGCCACTAAATAAGATCTGATGTAAATTCTTAATAGTGTTCGGTCAGACTCGGTCTTTTTTTTTCCTCCAGCGGCGCTCCAGACGTCTCTTCTGGCGTTTCATCTCCCGGAGCTCCTCGGTAAACCAGGGAGCTTTCCGGGATCCACTGCCACGGAGAGGTCGCTTAGGCGCAATTCGGTCTAACGCCCCTGATGCTGCGATGTTCCAAGCATCCACCAGGGAGTCAGCCGAGTTGTGTACCAGGGTTTCAGGTATTTCCCCAAGCTCCCTCTGGAATCCTTCTGGCTCCATTAGGCGCCTGGGGCGGAACCACCTAGTCGGTCCCGCCTCCCTGCGGGGGAGGAGTGGGGTTGTGAAATCCAGCCTCAGAAGGAAATGATCTGACCATGACAGTGGGGTGGTGACTATATCCCTTATCTTCAGATCATCTCTCCACTGCCCCGAGAGAAACGCTAGGTCAAGTGTGTGACCACCCTCATGGGTCGGACCTTGAATTACTTGGGTTAGGTCCATGGTTGTCATGGAATCCATGAACTCCTGAGCTGCCCCCGAGGTTTCGCCAGCAGATGGCAGGTTAAAGTCCCCCAGCACCATAAGCCTGGGGAACTCAACTGCCAAGCCGGCTACTGCCTCAAGCAGCTCAGGCAGGGCCTTACTTACGCAGCTGGGAGGCAGGTACGTTAAGAAAAGGCCCACCTGAACCCCTAAGTCCAACTTCAGAAGGAGCGTCTCACACCCAACAATCTCCGGGGCAGGGATCCTACGAGGATGCAGATTTCCACGCGTTATAATTGCCACTCCTCCCCCCCTTCCCTGGGGTCGGGATTGATGCTGCACCGAGAAACCAGCTGGGCATATCTCAGAGAGGGCTACTCCCCCCTCCTGCCCTAGCCAGGTCTCGGTAACACACACCAGGTCTGCCCCCTCCTCTGTGATTAGATCACGTATCAGGGGGGCTTTGTTGATAATTGACCTGGCGTTAAGCAGCAGCATCCTGAGCCCAGGGCCCTGAAAACCCTGGTTGCCAGGTGTCCGGGTTGAGCACGATGGAACCGGATCAGAGGGGCCGGAACAAGGGATCGCTTGTATACAGCAAGGTCTTATTCCCCGAGAGCGGCCCTCCCCTCTGCTCCCGCAATATCTGCCTCTTCCCATTATGACCGAGATGTTCCGGCTCGGAATATTGCACATTCTTGATAGCTGTCCACGTTAATTCCTGCCTGGTGGCCAGTCCTTAAAGACAATATTAAATTGACTGGAATTGAGATTTTGCGCCATGAGAAAGACCAAATTGTAACAGGCCAGCGTCTTTTGCTTGATTGCAATTATTATTGAAATAATCGGAATTTATTTTGAGTCCCGTGGCTTCTCCCAGTTCTAGGAGGACCACATAATTCTGTGTCCTATATTTGCTCTCATCGTCAAACAAAATAATAACCGAGCAAGCAGTCAAATGCTACTGGATTGTTTTTAAAATAAGAACACTGTTGTTTTAGCACCCAAATTTTATTCCCGCTTCCTTTCCTCTGTAGTTGAGCAGGCCGATGGGGGTTTTTATGTCCAAAAAACAGTTTATTTCTTTCTGCTTTACTACAGCCATGTTAGACTTCTGACCTCCATTGTGTATTTTAAACGGAGCTTAATTATTAACTAATAAAGCTGTGAATTGTGAGGGAAGTCCTGTTGTTAAAGTACTTATAAATATGCAACCAGGTTATGACTGTTTGCTTCTTACTTTGGATTGGTCAGTGAGAGAGGGAGGGAGGGAAGGGAGGAAGGATTGAAGAAAAAGGAGAGGAGGTAAGGAAAGGAGGTAGAAAGTAAGGAAGGATGTGAAGAAGGGAGGGAGGGAGGATATTTTCTATTAGACTTTTAATCTCGACTTTATTTCTAACTGTCTGAATTCCAAGTAAAAGATCCAAATCGCCTCTATGAGATTTATTCTCACCTTAACAGAAAAGGAGGTAGGAAGGAAGGATATGGAAAAGGAAGGAGGGAGGGAGGGAAGAAGGGAAGGATATGGAAAAGGCAGGCAGGCAGGAAGAAAGGAGAGATGGAGAAGGGAGGGAGGGAAGAAAGGAAGGATTGAGGAAGAAGGAAGGAAAAGAGGGAGAAAGTAAAGAAAAATGTGAAAAAGGAAGGAAGAGGCAGGGGGAAGGAGAAAGAAGAAAGGGAGGGAAGGAAGAAGGGAAGGATATAGTAAAGGCAGGCAGAAAGAAAGAAGATGAAGGGAGGGAGGGAGGGAGGAAGAAAGGAAGGAAGGATTGAGGAAGAAGGGAAGAAGGATGGAGGGAAAGGAGGGAGAAAGTAAGGAAGGATGTGAAAAAAGAAGAGGAAGAGGGAAGGAGAAGGAAGAAAGGGAGGGAGGGAGGGAAGAAAGGAAGGATTAAGGAAGAAGGAAAGAAAGCAAGGATTGAGGAAAAAGGGAAGGAGGGAAGGAAAGGAGGGAGAAAGTAAGGAAGGATGTGAAGAAGGAAGGGAGGGAGGAAGAAGAGGTAGGTAGGAAGGAAAGATATGGAGAAAGAAGAAAGGGAGGGAGGGAAGAAGGAGGGAAGGATGTGGAAAAGGCAGGCAGGCAGGCAGGAAGAGATGGAGGAGGAAGGAAGGAAGAGTGTATAGAAGTGCAAACAGTTGTGTCCATATGTGTACTGCTTGGGCGTTTGTGTTCCATGCTGTGCAACAACGGAGTAAAATCGGGTGAGCTTAGCCAACTCTTAGTCAGGGAGGGAGAAGATGAGGTAAAGTTTGAGAAGTGACACCACCCCATTTCCCCGTCTTTTATCATCTGGATGGCTCATGTTTTCCTGGAAAGTGGCGTGTTTTTCTGACATACTCATTGCTGTTGTTATCACGCTAGCAAAAATGTCTTAGCTGTCTTTTGCCCAGCTCCTGGCATTGTTGACCACACAGTGTGTGACACCCCAAGCGAGTTGCTGACACATATGGCACGGGTGAGCACACGTGCCCACACCACATAAACCATGTGCCTTCTCTTTTACATATGTCCATATCCATAACGTTTTAAAAATCTTTATTGCTGATGGATAGATAGACAAATGGATAGTGGAAAAGTCCCAAGATCCTTCCTTCCTTCCTTCCTTCCTTCCTTCCTTCCTTCCTTCCTTCCTTCCTTCCTTCCTTCCTTCCTTCCTTCCTTCCTTCCTTCCCTCCCTCCCCAGCCATTGGGCTAACTAACAGATAGGAATGAAGAATTGAGGCCCAAAAACACTGCAAAGAAATCTCCGATCTGGAAAGCTGGCTGAAAAAAAATGCAAGAAAATTAACGGAAAGCATTCATAATAAAAGAAGAGAGAGGGAGGAGTAGAATAAACTCAACATATTTATCCTCGGGTTTTTTTGTTTTTTGTTTAAAAAGCAGTCCAAGTTACAAGTGGTTGCTGCCCCGTGGTTGAGACTTCCTCTGTTTTTTGACATGTTGTCGCCATCACACTTCGGACTGCGGCCAGGCTTGCGTGCATCTCTCTTGTTATGTACACACCGCCCACACAGTTTTTACATGTTTATTTCCTTCTTCTGACCTTTTGCCTCATCCATTTCGGTGAGTCACTGCTGGACTTTGCTTCTCCAAGTGCAATGGGAGCAAATCTGGATTGACCTCCAGGGGGCAGGAGAGGGTTAGGAGATTTCGGCGTCTCTCTACTACCACCTGGTGGCCCAAAAGGATGCGTGCAGATTGGATCTGCTGCCTTTGGGAATCATACCTACAGGCGCCCTGCCAAACTAACTTCAGGGCTCCCTCGCTCTTCCTTCTTCGCTCCTTCACTCCCACTGTTTCCTCTCTGCTTTGGAATTGCCATGCAAAACACTGCGTCATTTCTAGAAAGTCAGAGACAACTACAGTCGAAACAACACCCTCCGCCTCCCTCTCCCCCTCCTGAACGCAGTAAAACCCAGGCACGGAGACAAGGATGATAGCCTTTGCTCCAAGGGCTGCAAAACAGCTCAGGAGCCCTGGCATGTTGTGGCTCAGCTGCTAAGAAACTACCCCGTTTGCAAAACAGACAGCGCCTGGTCGGTGCCTGACGTGACAGCTCCCAATTTAGGAAGCCTGGGGGGGGGGAAATAAAATAAAAAGGAAAAGGAAATGAGGAAAGAAACAAGGAAGGAAGGAAAGGAGGAGGGAGGGAGGAAGGAAGGAGGGAGGGAGGAAAGAAAGAAGAAGGGAGGGAGGAAAGAAGGAAGGAGGGAGGGAGGAAAGAAAGAAGTGAGGAAGGAAAGAAGGAGGGAAGAAAGAAGGAAGGAAGGAAAGGAGGAGGGAGGGAGGAAGGGAGGAGGGAGGGAGGAAAGAAAGAAGAAGAGAGGGAGGAAAGAAGGAGGGAGGGAGGGAGGAAAGTAGGAAGGAGGGAGGGAGGAAAGAAAGAAGTGAGGAAGGAAAGAAGGAGGAAGGAAACAAGGAAGGAAGGAAAGGAGGATGGAGGGAGGGAGGAGGGAGGGAGGAAAGAAGGAGGGAGGAAAGGAGGGAGGGAGGGAAGAAGGAGGGAGGGAGGGAGGAGGGAGGAAAGAAGGAAGGAGGGAGGGAGGAAAGAAAGAAGTGAGGAAGGAAAGAAGGAGGGAAGAAAGAAGGAAGGAGGGAGGAAGGAAAGAGAAAGGAGGAAGGGAGGAAAGAAGGAGGGAGGAAGGGGGTAAGGAAGGAGGGGGGAGGGAGGAAGGAAAGTAGGGAGGGAGGGAGGGAAGAAGGAGGGAGGGAGGGAGGAAAGAAGGAAGGAGGGAGGGAGGAAAGAAAGAAGTGAGGAAGGAAAGAAGGAGGGAAGAAAGAAGGAAGGAGGGAGGAAGGAAAGAGAAAGGAGGAAGGGAGGAAAGAAGGAGGGAGGAAGGGGGTAAGGAAGGAGGGGGGAGGGAGGAAGGAAAGTAGGGAGGGAGGGAGGAAAGAAGGAGTGAGGAAAGAAGGAAGGAGGGAGGGAGGAAAGAGAAAGGAGGAAGGGAGGAAAGAAGGAGGAAGGAAGGGGTAAGGAAGGGAGGGGGGAGGGAGGGAGGGAGGGAGGAAAGAAAGTAGGGAGGGAGGAAGGAAAGGAGTGAGGAAAGAAGGAAGGAGGGAGGGAGGAAAGAGAAAGGAGGGAGGAAAAGAAAGAAGGAGGAAGGAAGGGAGGGGGTAAGGAAGGGAGGGAGGGAGGGAGGAAGGAAAGTAGGGAGGGAGGAAGGAAAGAAGGAATAAGGAAAGAAGGAAGGAGGGAGGGAGGAAAAAGAAAGGAGGAAGGGAGGAAAGGAGAGGGAGGAAAGAAGGAGGAAGGAAGGAGTATTCTAGTATTTGAGGGGCTGCCACAAAGAAGAAGGGGGTCAATCTATTCTCCAAAGCACCAGAGGGCAGGACAAGAAACAATGGATGGAAATTAATCAAGGAGAGAAGCAACTTAACCAGGGGGGAACAGCTTGCCACCAGAAATCGTGGGCGCTCCATCACTGGATGGTTTCAAGAAGAGACTAGACAGTCACTTATCTGAAATGGTCTAGGTTCTCCTGCTTGAGCAGGGGGCTGGACTACAAGACCTCCAAGGTCCCTTCCAGCTCTATTCAATTCTACGAAAGGGGAAATAAATGCATTTTTTTAAAATGCAAACGGTCCTTTCACCTTCTTTTCTGCTTTTATTCCTTCAAGGATGTCGCTGGGGAATTGGAATCGAAGTGGCCGTCCAAACCCAACAGTAGCTCTTGAAAGTCTTCCGCGAAAGTCTTCCACGCTGAACAGACTGTTCTGCTCCCATCTGACGTTCGGCCGACGGTCTGTGGCAGTGTGGCTTGAAATGTGACAGACAGTTCCTGGTGCTATCCATTAAAAGAGATATAATTGTGAGGCCAAGGCTCTTCCGCTTCCCACTTCTTGATGGTTCTTTTGTTTTGAATTTTTTTTGGGTGGGGAGGAGGAGGAAGAACGGACGAAAGAAACAGGACAGAGGGAATTTCAGGACAATCGGGTTAAAAATGAATCATCAGCCTCCTTTAATGACCCCATAATCCCTTGCGGGGTGGCGTCTGGGCAACTGAATGGAGATGAGTGTTTACTGGCCGGATGCCTTTCCTGTTGCCAATGTGGAGTTTTTTTTCCCCCCAGCAGATATATTCTCAGTGTGCCCAGAGAGAGAAATATCTGCCTCTACCTAGATAGATGGGGAACTCATCAAATTTGCAGATGACACCAAACTGGCAGGAATAGCCAACTCTCCAGAAGATAGGCTCAAGATTCAGAAGGATCTTGACAGACTTGAACATTGGGCGCTATCAAACAAAATGAAATTCAATGGTGAAAAAAGTAAGGTTCTACATTTAGGCAAGAAAAACAAAATGCACAGGTACAGCATATGTGGTACCTTGCTCAACAGTAGTAACTGTGAGAGGGATCTTGGAGTCCCAGTGGACAACCATTTAAATATGAGCCAGCAGTGTGCAGCAGCTGCCAAAAAAGCCAACACAGTTCTAGGCTGCATTAACAGAGGGATAGAATCAAGATCACGCGAAGTGTTAATTCCACTTTATAAGGCCTTGGTAAGGCCACACTTGGAATACTGCATTCAGTTTTGGTCGCCACGATGTAGAAAGGATGTTGAGACTCTAGAAAGAGTGCAGAGAAGAGCAACAAAGATGATTAGGGGACTGGAGGCTAAAACATATGAAGGAATGGTTGCAGGAACTGGGTATGTCTAGTTTAATGAAAAGAAGGACTAGGGGAGACATGATAGCAGTGTTCCAATATCTCAGGGGTTGCCACAAAGAAGAGGGAGTCAAACTATTCTCCAAAGCACCTGAAGGCAGAACAAGAAGCAATGGGTGGAAACTAAACAAGGAGAGAAGTAACTTAGAACTAAGGAGAAATTTCCTGACAGTGAGAACAAATAATCAGTGGAACAGCTTGCCTCCAGAAGTTGTGAATGCTCCAACACTGGACGTTTTTAAGAAGATGTTGGATAACCATTTGTCTGAAGTAGTGTAGGGTTTCCTGCCTAAGCAGGGGGTTGGACTTCTGGCATGCGCAGAAGCAAAATCGCCCGAAAATCACCGGGAAAAAATGGCGATGCGCCGGGTGGACCGGCAGAGAGGGCTCCGGAGCGGTTGTGCAATCCGCCGCTCCCTACTGGAGCTGCGCACTGGGCAGCTCCGGCAGGAACCCACCTCTGATACCGCTTCATAGTGCTTTCCAGCCCTCTCTAAGCGGTTTACAGAGTCAGCGTATCCCTCAATGATTTGGGTCTTCATTTTACCCACCTCGGAAGGATGGAAGGCTGAGTCAACCTTGAGCCTGGTGAGATTTGAACTGCCAAATTGCAGGCAGTTGGCAGTCAGTCAGCAGAAGTAGCCTGCAATACTGCATTCTAACCATTGTGCGACTCACTAAATGAATGGTTATAAGTCAAGGACTGGCCGTCCTGCCATTGTTCCAAAAATTGGAAGTTCGACCATCACACCCTGATGATGCCAGAATGGGAACACGTGCTGCTTTTACGTATTTCTGGCTTGACACATGACACAAGTTGTGTCATGTGTCCTCCTCACACATGTCCTCCTGTCCTCCCGGCCCCTCCACAGCTGCCCACCTTTTCCAAACCGATAACCATTCAATTCTTCAACGCTTTCCCAACGGAAGCTGGAAGAACCTCCTGTTAGCAGAGCTGAGTCATTCCCAAGTCTGGGAAAAGATCTCCAGCCTTCAAGGAGCATTAAGTGCTTCAATTAAGCCCTGGATTACCTCTTAGTTGCCAGCTCATGGTTCCACTTATGGTAATCAAAGCATAATGGTATTATTGCAAAGGACACCTCATGTCTATAGATTTAGGGGCAATTTAAACAATATTGTTTATTTCAAAATGCCTTTTCTTTTTATAGACATTGTTAACCAGGTGATAAAGCAAGGAGATCTCTCCCCCCCCCTCTCTCTTCTCTCTTCTCTCTCTCTCTCTCTATCTATCTCTCTATCTATCTATCTATCTCTCTATCTAATCTATCTATTTTATCTCTCTTCTCTCTCTCTTCTATCTATCTATCTATCTATCTATCTATCTATCTATCTATCTATCTATCTATCTATCTATCTATCTATCTATCTATCTATCTAATCTCTCTCTCTCTCTCTCTCTCTCTCTCATCTGTCTAATAATCTATCATCACTCTCAATCATCCATCCATCCATTATCTATCTACTCTTTCATTGGTCTGTCTGTCAGTCTATACCAGTACATATCTGTCTGTCTTTACCATCCATCCATCCATCCATCCATCCATCCATTATCTATCTACCGGTACTCTCTCATCTGTCTGAGTCCTTTCATATTTGTCCGTCCATCCGTCCGTCCATCCATCCATCTATCCATCCATCAGCTCTCTCATCTGTCTCAGTCCTTTCATATTTGTCCATCCATCCATCCATCCGTCTGTCCATCCATCCATCCATCCATCCATCCAAAGCTGGCTGGAGAATTCTGGGAGTTGAAGTCCACAAGTCTTAAAGTTGCCAAGTTTGGGGACTCCATGGAAACTAGCTCCGGGTTGCAAAACCACTGGCTGGGAGCAAAGAACAGACTGTCCTCTAACTCAGTGGCTCTCAAACTTGGCAACTTTAAGATGGGTGGACTTCAACTCCCAGAATTCCCCAGCCAGCCAGCAAATAGCTAGCCAGCAAGCTGGCTGGAGAATTCTGGGAGTTGAAGTCCACCCATCTTAAAGTTGCCAAATTTGAGAAACTCGGGCTTAGCATACAGGTAATCCTCGATTTACAACAGTTCATTTAGTGAATTGTTCAAAGTTACAGGGGCACCGAATAAAGTGACTTCTGGCCATTTTTCAGACTTACGACCGTTGCAGCATCCCAGTGGTTACACGATTGACATTCGGATGCATGATTATTGAGTCACATTTATGACAGTTGTACTGTCCCGGGGTCACGTGATCCCCTTTTGCGACCTTTTGACAAGCGAAGCCCATGGGGAAGCCGGATTCACTTAACAACCGGGTCACTAAGTAGACAAGCCCACTGATTCACTTAACAACTGTGGCAAGAAAGGTTGTAAAATGGGGCAAAACTCAACACATTTCTCACTTAATGGCGTAAATTTTGGGCTCAATTGTGGCCGTAAGTCGAGGACTACCTGGTATTAGCAAAACCAGCCACAGGCATTTTGCAATTCGCTCCAACTCTCCAAACTCGAAAAGCGCGCGGCGGCCCCTTTAAGACGCCCCGCCCTCTCTCCTCCTCTCCCTCCCCTCCCTTCGCGCAAGAGACTCTGGTGAAAACACCCCCCACACACAAACACACCGCGTGAGCTGTATACTTCCGGCTCTACGGCGAACATCTAGAGGGCGTGCGTGGCCGAGTCCACCAAAGAGAGGCCAGAGTCCCAGCGGCAGCCGGAAGTGAAGGCCGAGAGAGAGAGCGCCTCTATTTCCCTCCCTCCTTCCCTTCCTTCCTTCCCCTCCGCCCACTCTATGGTTCCTCCTCCCCGGTTCGCGGCGGCTGACAAGATGGCGGCGTCGGGCCTAGGCTTCGGCCCAGGGTCGTCGGGGCTCCTCGGCAGCCGGGTCCTGGCCTACACCCTCCACCGCTGGAGCAGCTTCTCCTCCACCTACCTGCCAGAGTGAGTCGGCCGTGTGTGTGGAAGGAGCACACAAGGCAGCCCCCTCCGCGGGGGTCTGGGACCACCGCCCCATCTTCCCCGGCTCAAGGAGAGCGCGGAGGATGGGCCTCCGGGTCCACAACCGGTGTGTGTTTGTGTGTGTGTGTGTGTGGAGTGTCTCTTCTGAGGGGGGGGCAGGATCCGGGGAGGGGGGGGAAGACTTTCTCCTTTCTCCCCGATTCCTGCTCTCCCAGGTGGGGAAGGGGTCCTGACCCATAACAGCCCCCCCCCCGCCAATAGCCGTTGCAAAGGCGAATGAAGGCTGGGGGGGGAGGGCAGGGGGAGGGGCTTCTCGGTTTGTGGGGTCCTGCCCACCTGGGGTCCCTTCCAATTGCCAGGTAAAGGAGGCCGCCACTTGCACTGAGTTGCTTAGACGAGGATGGCGGGGAGTGGATGGAGAACGTCAATAAAAGTATAGGGATTCTTTAGGGGTTGATCAGGTGCCGTCCAAGCAGCGTTGATTCTTAGGGATCGAATGGATCTTGTAGGTGAGGATCTGTCTCCGACTTTGTGGCAATGGGGTCTTCGTTGCCACTGGAATCAGGGTCTTCCTCCTCCTTGTTCATCTTCCTCCTCTTTTTCTTCCTCCTCTTTTTCTTCCTCTTCCTCCTCTTCTTCCTCTTCCTCTTCTTCCTCTATCTCTTCTTCCTCCTCCCTCCCCCTCCCCTTCTCCGTCTATCTCTTCCTTTCTCCTCTTCTTCCTCTTCCTCCTCTTCTTCCTTCTTCCTCTTCCTCTTCTTCCTCTTCCTCCTCGTCTTCTTCCTCTATCTCTTCCTCCTCTTCCTCTTCCTCCTCCTCTTCTTCCTCTTCCTCCTTTTCTTCCTCTATCTCTTCTTCCTCCTCTTCTTCCTCCTCCCTCCCCCTCCCCGTCTATCTCTTCCTCTATCTCTCCTCCTCTTCCTCCTCTATCTCTTCTTCCTCTTCTTCCTCTTCTTCCTCTTCTTCCTCTTCTTCCTCTTCCTCCTCTTCTTCCTCTTCCTCCTCTTCTTCCTCTATCTCTTCTTCCTCCTCTTCCTCTTCCTCCTCTTCTTCCTCTCTCTTCTTCCTCTTCCTCCTCTTCCTCTATCTCTTCCTCTTCCTCCTCCTCTTCCTCCTCCCCCTCTCCATCTATCTCTTCCTCTATCTCTCCTCCTCCTCCTCCCTTTCCCAGCAATTAGAGCCTTTGAGCAGAGCTAGGCGTTGGTTACATGTGGCATCCCATTAGTGCTGATTCCAAGAGGCCACCTAGATGATCTGTCTCCAACTTGGTTCTTCAGGTCTTTTTTTTTTTTTTTTTACAGACTAGAGTTAGAAGGGACCTTGGAAGTCTTCTAGTTCAACCCCCAACCCCTGTTCTCCACTGTCTCCCAGAGTTCTCCCAAATTCATGTTCCTTGTGTTCGTTGTATCTCATCCTCTGCTTCTCCTTTTTCTGTCCCCCATCTTTCCCAACATCAGAATCAGAATCGAGCTGGAAGGGACCTTGGAGGTCTTCTAGTCCAGCCTCCTGCTCAAGCGGGAGCTCCTATATCATTTCAGACAAGTCCAGTCCCTTCTTAAAAACCTCCAGTGATGACGTACCCACAACTTCTGGTGGCAAGCTGTTCCACTGGTTAATTGTCCTCACTGTCAGGAAGTTTCTCCTTAATTCCAGGTTTGCTTCTCTCCTTAATTAGTTTCCATCCATTGTTTCTCGTTCTGCCTTCTGGTGCTTTGGAAAATAAGTTGACCCCCTCTTCTTTGTGGCAGCCCCTCAAACCCTGGAATACCGCTATCATGTCCCCCATAGTCCTTCTTTTCTCTAACTAGACATACCCAATTCCTGAAACCGTTCTTCATATGTTTTAGTCTCCAGTCCCCTAATCATCTTTGTTGCTCCTCTTTGCACTTTTCCCCAAGTGTCAACAACTTTTGTATTGAGGAAAGTTCTATTGCAGTCCTGGCTGTTGTTTTCAAAAGCAACCAGCTAACTTTTATAACGGTACCAGAGTTTTGGGGGCTGTGCATGTTTTCCCCAACCATAGATCTTTCTTTGTGTAAGCACAGTCTACTTCAGAGGTCTTCAAACTAGGCAACTTTAAGACTTGTGGACTTCAACTCCCAGAATTCTCCAGCCAGCATAGATACAACGAACACAAGGAACAAGCTATGCTGGCTGGAGAATTCTGGGAGTTGAAGTCCACAAGTCTTAAAGTTGCCAAGTTTGGGGACCCCTGGTCTACTTTCTTACTAGCTTTTCTCTCATAAAGATCTCTTAAGTTCAGACGAGAGGAAGAGGCACAGTGGTGTGATATAAACTGAGGATAAGAAGGTACATATTGAGAACTGAGAGTATGAAAAATTAGACTAACTTTATTGTCACTTTGATTGTACATTAATCGGCCTACAGTAAAATGAAATTTTAATGAAAATTGCAAAGAGGCACGAATATTTTGAAGATGTCTGCCTGGAATAGGAGGAAAACAGCACTTGCAAAGAACTTTTTTTGGGCGGGGAAGTGTTGCTGCTGCTAAAATGAAAGTAGTCCTCGACTTACGACCACAATGGGGGACCAGAATTTCCGTTGCTATGCAAGGAGGTTGTTGTTCAATGAGTCATGCTCGATTTGATCACTTTTTGCCACAGTTGAGTGAATCATTGCAGTCGTTAAGTGAATCAAGCACTCATTAAGCGAATCCAGTTTCTCCCATTGACTTTGCATGTTGGAAGCTGGCGGAGGCGGCCTCCAATGCCAATCACGTGACGCCGGGTGCCGCAAATAATAGCACTTAGCAATAGCACTTTACTTATATACCGCTTCATAGTGCTTTACAGCCCTCTCTAAGCGGTTTACAGAGTTCAGCATATTGCCCCCAACAATCTGGGTCCTCATTTTACCGACCTCGGAAGGATGGAAGGCTGAGTCAACCTTGAGCCTAGTGAGATTTGAACAGCTGAACTGCTGAACTAGCAGTCAGCCTGCAGTCGCAGCATTTAACCACTGCACCACTTCAGCTCTATACAGGACTATACAGGACTATACAGGTAGTCCTCGACTTACAACAGTTCATTTAGCGACCAAAGTTAACGGCACTGACAAAAAGGGACTTGTGACCGTTTTTCACACTTAACGACCGTTGCAGCATCCCCATGGTCACGTGATTTACATTTGGATGCTTGGCGACTGAACTCACATTTATGACGGGTTTGCAGTGTCCCGGAGTACATGATCCTCTTCTGCGATCTTCTGAAAAGGAAAGTCAACGGGGAAGCCCGATTCGCTTAATGACCATGTTACTAATTTAAGAACTGCATGGATTACACTTAACCAACGTGGCAAGGAAAGCCATAAAACAGAGTAAAAAGTCACTTAACGGATGTTGGGTTCAATTGTGGTCATAGGTTGAGGACTATATCGTAAATCCATGCTGGTTGCTAAACGTGTGATTTTTTGATCACATGACCATGTGAATGCTGCAGTGGTCGTAAGTCACTATTTTCAGTGCTGTCGTATCTTTGAATGGTCGATAAATGAATCGATGTAAGTGGAGGACGACCTGTAAATTAATGGGGGATGTAAGAATCAGTTGGAGTATAAGAAAGCTATGAGTACCAAGTGTCGCTTAGTTATTCCATTTATATCCATCTCTTCCCTCTGATACCCACTGTGTATCTTTGCCTTATCTGCATCCATGGATGACATTCAGTTTAAACTCTTGCAAACCTAATCTTTTATTATTATTATTAACAATCTTTATTCTTTTGTTTGTAAAGAAGTTGCTTTATACTTTGCCGGTACCCAGTAATTTGTAAAACTTGAGGTTATTTGTTTTTGCTTTTACATTTCCCTGCAAGATACTGTGAGGGAAAGACCAGGCTTCTAACCATTGTTTCCTCAGTGGAAGATAAGCAAGGGGAGTCCTTCCACGATTAGAGACTTCATCTTTCTGTAGATAATTCCTTCTGTAAATGGTTTCCCAGACGTTTTTACACCATTTCATGCTTCATTTTTATTTTATTGTTTGTTTATATCCAACCCTTATTATTTTTGCAAAGAACTCAAGGCAGCCAATACATCAATCACATCTTTGATTTTCCTCATAACAACAGCCCCATGAGGTGGCTTGGACTGAGAGAGAGGGACTGGCCCAATGTCACCCAGCCGGCTTTCATGCCTAAAGTGGGATTAGGACTCACTTTCTCCTGGTGATTGACCCAATGTCACCCAGCCGGCTTTCATGCCTAAGGTGGTACTAGAACTCACAGTCACCTGGTGATTGGCCCAAAGTTACCCAGCCGGCTTTCATGCCTAAGGTGGTACTAGAACTCACAGTCACCTGGTGATTGGCCCAAAGTTACCCAGCCGACTTTCATGCCTAAGGTGGGACTAGAACTCAACTTCTCCTGGTGATTGGCCCAAAGTCACCCAGCCGGCATTCATACCCAAGGTGGGACTAGAACTCACAGTCTCCTGGTGATTGGCCCAAAGTTACCGAGCCGACTTTCATGCCTAAGGTGGGACTAGAACTCACAGTCTCCTGGTGATTGGCTGTTCTGTTTCCCTGGCTGTTTTTGAATACAGTGATATTCAATACTACCGGTTCGGTAGTATTCAGTCGGTTCGGGTGAACTGGTAACGGCGACTGTGGGTACGTAATGCCATCCTATTTAGCCACATTTTCAAGGCCGGGTGCATGCGCGGAAGGTGCGCACGCATGCAAAGTGCATGCATGGAAGGCCGGGCGCATGCGCGGAAGGTGCGCACGCATGCAAAGTGCATGCGTGGAAGGCCGGGCGCATGCGTGGAAGGTGCGCACGGGGTAAACCGTTGGTAAGAATATGAAACCCACCGCTGATGACGAACCTTATTCCAACTTTGAGCATGAGTGGACGTCTAGGTGCATGAAAGAGAGAAAGGAAGAACAAATATTAGCAGGACGAGACTCTTGTGACATTGATTTCCCTTTTTGGTGGTGGACTCTGAAATGAACTTGGACTTGAACACAAAGCTGTTGCAACTGTTTGCTCACTTCGTGTTTACCTTTCGGAAAATGGGAATGGATTTGAGATTCAGTCTGGGTTTCAAAGGACGTGTTGAACTTTATCCTAGTTTTTTTCATAACCTATTGCAGCGATGGCTAACCTTTTCCCGACTGAGTGGCCAAAGCGTGCGCGCACATGCGCAAATGTGGGATCACGTGCCTCTTCCCCCACCCTCCCAGGACAGGGCAACCATCCTACATACCTGCAGTTGCCGAGCGTCTGAATTTTGATCACGTGAACACGGGAGATGCTGCAACCATCATGTGAAAAATGGTCACAAGTCATCCCCCCCCCCCGTGGCATTGTAACTTCAAACAGTCACTAAACAAACGGTTGTAAGTCGAGGACTACCTGTACCTGGTCGGCTGGGAGGTTCATGTCGATACCTTCTGCTAGAATGTTGGTGTAGAATATCGGAAAATAGCAATTGCATTTATTATCTGAAATATCCAGATTTGGCGGCCGTTTCTTTTTTAATGGGTCGGTTCTGAAGCCTGGAAGAAATATTTTGTTCTGTTCTTTGGTCCTCGATTTAGAACTGCAATTGAGCCCAGGATTACGGTCATTAAGCTGTCGCTGTTCAGCAGGCCCTCACATGACTGTGCTTCATTTTACAACTTGTTTTGAAGCCGTTAAGTGAAGGCTGCTTTGTTAAGCAAATCCATTTTTTCCATATTTTTACTGATTTTTGCATTTCAAATATTATAACATTTTTAAGCAGATCTACAGCCATATATGCACATTGTTATTGTGTTTATGCGACTTATACATCATTTTTTCATATTGTCTAATCTTGCTAAGAAAATCCATTTTATCCAATGGGCATTTTTGCTGGAAACTGAAAGTAAACTCAAGAACCTGGCAAAAACCACCTAAAATTGTGGCCGTGTGATTGTGAGACACTGCAAACAGCCGTAAAACTGAGTCAGTTGCCAAGCATCCAAAATGTGATCATGTGACCATAGGGGTGTGTGGCCTTTGGAACTTTGAAGTCAGGTCGCAAGTGTCTTTTGAGGGGTTTGTCACAACTTTGAACGGCCACTAAGCGACTGGTCATTACACAAGGACTACTACCTATATCATGAAATGAAAAACAGGCAGATGTATAATCAATAAAGGAGAATATTTGTAGCTCAGGGTTGAAATGAGGGACCCTTGGTGCTTTCTGAGCTGGGTTGTTTTCTTGCAGACGTTTCATGACCCAACTAGGTAACATCATCAGTGCTGGAAGGGGGTGGGTTTTTTTTTTAGCACTGATGATGTTACCTAGTTGGGTCATGAAACGTCTGCAAGAAAACAACCCAGCTCAAAGAACACCAAGGACCCTTCAGATGTGTAACCAAATGCATAACTGTGGTCTTTTAAGTCGGGGGATAAAAAGATGTTGAGATTGTCAGAGATTTTTTACATCAGGAAATATTGCTAAATTTCACTTCCTCCCTTTAAAAATATTTTTTAAAAGTTTATGAAGTTTTTCAAACACTGCCTCTAAAATTTGTGGGTCCAGGGAGAAAAGGTAGGCCTTGACTTATAACCGTAGAATACTGCATCCAGTTTTGGTCACCCCACTATAAAAAAAGATGTTGAGTCTCTAGAAAGAGTGCAGAGAAGAGCAACCAGGATGATTAGGGGACTGGAGGATAAAACATGATGAACGGTTGCAGGAACTGGGCATGGCTAGTCTAGCGAAGAGAAGGACCAGGGGAGACATGATGGCAGTCTTCCAATATTTGAGGGGCTGCCACAGAGAGGAGCGGGGTCAAGCTATTTTCCAAAGCACCTGAAGGCCAGACAAGGAATAATGGATGGAAACTGAACAAGGAGAGATTCAACCTGGAAATAAGGAGACATTTTTCTGACAGTGAGAACAATCAACCCATGGAACAGAAGTTGTGGGAGCTTCATCCAAACACTCTTGAATTTCGTTAACCCTTATCTAACTGGTGATTGGCCCAAAGCTGCCCAGCCGCCTTTCATGCCTAAGGCGGGACTAGAACTCTCTGTCTCCTGGTGATTGGGCTAAAGTCATCCAGCCTGCTTTCGTTCCTAAGGTGGCCCTAGAACTCACAGACACCAGGTTTCTAGGCCAGCACCTCCACCACTACTACCCCAAACTGGTTCTTTTTCTCGTCCCTGAAGACGATGCAGCTGTCCCAGGTGGACTAGATTATCCTTTTTATACCAGGGTTGGGAGCGTGTGGTTCCTCACAGGTGGCTGAGCTACGTTTCTCAGGGTGTTTTGACTCTCGGCCAGGCTAGCTGGATCTGCTGACAGTTGCGGTTCAGCTGGAGGGGCAGCGACCCTTCTAATATTAATGCTGATTTTCACAAAACCTCATCGCTGTAAAATGAAAAGCAACCAAAATAGGACTCTCTGAATATGCCGCTATCAGATTCCCCCGTTGTCGGAAAGCTTTTGATTTCTTTGGTCTTTTGTGTGGGGAGGATTCTAACGGGCTGAATTATTTCTTGATCACTGCTATTCAAGGCTTTTAAAAGGACGAGATTTGTTCCTTTCTACTCAGGGCCATTCAATTTCTTGTCTCCTTTCCAAGCATTTTTGTTGTAAGAAAAAAAAATGCAGCCGTTTTTTTTGCTTTCCACCCCCCCCCAGCTGTGTTTTCCGAAACAGAGAAAAAGCGCATTTCTCTTGCCATTTCTAAGCCCTATTCAAGAGCGGGAATTGCAGTGTTGTTCTTGAATCATTTTTGTATATTTTGTGGGTAGAGTGTATTGCACGCTTGATAAAACTTTTAAAGAAAGATTGAGCTGGAAGATGTAACTTTCCCAAAGCAATTTATGGATACCTAACAGGTATCGTAATTGGGAGAAAAAAAAGAAAAACCTTTGCAAATCATCAGCATTTGTCGGAAACGTGTGTTCAGTCCCAAGTGTGAAAAATGGTCATGTCACTTTTTAGAGTGCAGTTGTAACTTTGAATGGTCACTAAACGAATGGTTGTAAGTTGAGGATTTGAATTCTGATTTGGACCTAACACTGCACTGAAGATTTTCTAGCTTGTTGAATTATTCCTGTTAAAGAAAGCATCAGACAGATATGAAGAGGCAGTCTGCTATGTTTTGTTGAAATGGGATTTTTGAAAACCATTACATATTGTCAACTTTTTTTATATTTACATCTCTTTTTCTTTCTTTCTCTCTTTCTCTCTTTCTCTCTCTCTTTCTATGTTTCCAGGAATATTTTAGTAGACAAGCCCAACGATCAATCTTCACGGTGGTCTTCAGAAAGCAATTACCCCCCACAGGTGAGTTTTAATGGCGCCTCTGTGTTGGATTCTAATCGCAGCCAACAGAAAGACATTTTGATTAATCCTTGTATGACCCGTCTGTTTATATAAATTAACAATTGGTACATTAAGCTTGGTATTAAACTTGTAAATGACAGTTAACTGTATCGTGGTGGGCTCCTGATGGTTATCATACAACGTTGTTGACAAAATGGTCCAGAGTTTGTTTCAGATTTTTAATTTTATTTTATTTTATTTTATTTTATTTTATTTTATTTTATTTTATTTTATTTTATTATTTTATTTTATTTTATTTTATTTTATTTTATTTTATTTTATTATTTTATTTTATTTTATTTTATTTTATTTTATTTTATTTTATTTTATTTTATTTTATTATTTTATTTTGTTATTTTATTATTTATTATTTTATTATTATTTTATTTTATTATTTTAATTTATTATTTTATTTATTTATTTTATTTTATTTTATTTTATTTTATTATTTTATTTTATTTTATTATTTTATTTTATTATTTTATTATTATTTTTTATTATTTTATTTTATTTTATTTTATTGTTTTATTGTTTTATTGTTTTGTTTTATTTTATTATTTTATATTATATTATATTATTTTATTTTATTTTATTTTATTTTTATTATTTTATTTTATTTATTTTATTTATTTATTTATTTTATTTTATTATTTTATTTTATTTTATCTTATTTTATTATTTTATTTTATTATTTTATTTTATTTTATTATTTTATTTTATTTTATCTTATTTTATTATTTTATTTTATTTTATTATTTTATTTTATTTTATTTTATTTTATTATTTTATTTTATTTTATTTTATTATTATTTACATTATTTTACCTCATTTACATTATTGTAAATCACTGTCTCCTGGGGACTGTCCCAAAGTCATCCAGCTGGCTTTAATGCCTAAGGCAGAACTAGAACTCACTGTCTCCTGGGGATTGGCCCAAAGTCACCCAGCCATGCCTAAGGCAGAGCTAGAACTCATCTTTTATCTCCACCCGCCCCCTCCCCACACAATTCTTCCTGCCATTTCCATTTCTTTAATTAAGACTTCCCTATTGGTTAGCATCAAACCACGGAAGTTTTCTGTTTCTGTTATGATTTCTTCAATCTCTAAAGGAGAAAGAAAATAATTCCAGGTCAGGCATTTCCTGGAAGGACTTGCTCAGCCGGCTGCTTCCTTTAGCGAGGCTGCTTCCTTTAGCGAGATCGGAATAATTGCAGGTCCCTCTTGGCGCCTCTTCATGCCTCCTTAATAATACCTGTAGTATGCTTTTCACATACACGCCCCCGTTTTTTTCCCTTTGGTTGGATGGTTAGTGGCAAACTCAACAACCACAACCACAACCAACAAAATAGTGTGGCTTTTAGTGGTTCTTCCACCTGTTTTAACCTAAATGGTTGCTCCACTCCTGCCAAATGGAGTGATTTGAACAGGTAGGAAATAAGTGGCGTTTGATATTCATTTATGCTTCATTTAGTCTCTTTTATTATTGAAAAGCCTCCCATTCATGATTTAAAACAGAGTTGTGGTAAAATTGCCCTTTGAAATAAAGGCTGAAGGAAGACCCCTGGCTGGCACTCAAAAGAAGCCCCCTCCCCTCCAGCTGCACCAGTATGAGAGAAGACCACAACTGGCCCAGTCCAGGTAGTCCTCAGTTCGTTTAGCGACCATTGGAAGTGACAACAGTAGTAGAAAAAGGGACTTGTGGCCGTTTTTTACACTTAATGACGGTTGCAACATCCCCTCCCATGGTCACATGATCAAAATTTGGACATGCAATTATGACCGTTGCTGTGTCCCATGATCAGGTGATCACAAAAGTCGATGGGGATGCCAGATTCACTTAACGACTTAGCAACCACAGTGATCCACTTAACAACTGTGACAAGAAAAGTGGTCAAATGGGCCAAAACTCACTTTGGCGTCTCGCTTAGCAACGGAAATTTGGGGGTCGATTGTGGTCGTGAGTCGAGGACTATCGACATAAATGAATGATAAATGAAGCGGAGTGGTGTGGTGCGGAGTGGCCTAGAAGTGGAGCTCTCGCCTCACAATCAGGAGGCTGTGAGTTCGATCCTAGGTAGAGGCAGATATCTCTCTCTCTGGGCACAATGAGAATATATCTGCTGAACAAAACTCCGCATTGGCAACAGGAAGGGCATCCGGCCAGTAACCACTCAGGTCCATTCAGTTGCCCAGACTCCACCCCAATGCAAGGGATTATGGGGTTGTTAAACGAAGATGATGAAATATATATAATATATTATATATTCATTATATATATATAATATATATAATATAATATATAAATGAATTATATATATTATATAATATAATATATAAATGAAGCAATAATTAATGAATATTACGGGAAATAATAGCGTTTCTTTAGTTGGCGAGCAGTTTTAAAGCGATGGATTCCTTAGAGCAGTGTTTCCCAACCTTGGCAAGTTGAAGATGTCTGGACTTCAACTCCCAGAATTCCCCAGCCAGCGAATGCTGGCTGGGGAATTCTGGGAGTTGAAGTCCAGACATCTTCAACTTGCCAAGGTTGGGAAACACTGCCTTAGAGGGAAAAGTCTATTGCCTTTTTCCTTTCTTTTGCCATCTGGAATCTCACACTCCGGCGTGCGCAAAATTCTAGACTGTTGGCAGGGGTGAAGGATGGAGGGGGAAAAAAATGCCTCTGCTAACTTGAAATTTCAGCTAAAAATAACCGGCGAAGTCATGGTGTTCTGCGCTTCCTCCATGCGTTTAACAGATGGCCTTTTTAATAGTTCCTTCTTGGCAGAAAGGGCTCCATGCAGTAGTTAGAAGTGTGATAATGAGGTATTGACATTGTCTTGGGAGGACAGCATTAAGCATTTCCCCCCCCCCCCCTCCTATCAGCCCAGAGCTGGAGAAATGTAGATCACATTTGCAGATGAATTGCAACTCTCAATCTATGTGTGTGTGTGTGTGTGTGTTTGTGTGTGTGTGTGTGTGTTTTGATGGGACTGTCGGGACATAATTGTCAGGCTGCATACTAATAGGAGCATGCGTGGCTTGAAGACAAAATATTTTACCTCAACTTACAACCATTCATTTAGTGACCAAAGGTACAACGGCACTGAACAATGTGACTTACGATCGATTTTGTTTTTTTGGACTATAAGACTCTTGTTTCTCCATGTCATATACCGTATTTTTCGGAGTATAAGACGCACCATTTTCCCCCCTAAAAGAGGCTGAACATTTGGATGCGTCTTATACTTCGAATGTAGCTTTTTCAAAGCTTTTTTTCCCAGCCCTAACGAGGTGCTAATGATTTTCCTGGCTCTTCCCTGCTTGTTTTCATTGTTACTCCCTTCAAAAAAGTTTTTTTCAGCCCTAAGTCTTTGCAGGCTTGTTTTCATTGCTATTCCCTCCGAAAAAGGTTTTTTCCAGCCCTTACCAGGGGATAAAATAATGTGCTGAAGCTGACCAGACTAAGGATGCTAGCCAGATGAATACCTGGTAGGTAGATTTTTCCCCCTATTTTCCTCCCCCAAAATTAAGGTGCGTCTTATACTCCGAAAAATACGGTAATATATGTGGGCATATGCATAATTTTGTATTTATTTATTTTGTCATGGTTATGAATGCAACAAGATTTCATTTTAATGTCTGCCAATTAGTGTACATTCAAAGTGACAATAAAGTTAGTCTAAGTCTTAAGTTTTTCACACTTAATGACCGTTGCAGCATCGCCATGGTCAGAACTCAGACGCTTGGCAATTGGTTCCTACTTACGACGGTTCCAGTGTCCTCTTTTGTGACCTTCTGACAAGCAAAGTCAATGGGGAAGCCAGATTCACTTAACAACCGTGTTTCTAACTTAACACTTGCAGCGATTCACTTAACAACCATGGCAAGAAAGGTTGCAAAAAGTGCCAAAAATTCATTTAACCATTGTTTCGCTTAGCAACGGAAATTTTGGGCTCAGTTGTGGTTGTACACCGAAGACTACCTGTATCTCCAAGTACTAATATTTGGGTGTAGTATGTTTCTCTCGATTGTGCAGGCTGGTTTGTCCCTTGTAAAATTCCACCCCTCCCGATTTATTTATTTATTTATATTTTAAGTTGAGCTCACTATACAGGTAGTTCTCAACTTCCTACAGTTCATTTAGTGACCGTTTGAAGTTACAACAGCACTGAAAAAAGTGACATGACCGTTTTTCACACTTATGACTGTTGCAGCAACCCCATGGTCACTTGATCAGTATTCAGATGCTTGACAATTGACTCATATTTATGACAGTTGCACTATCCTGGGGTCATGTGATCCCATTTTGTGACCTTCTGACAAGCAAAGTTCACGGAGAAGCCAGATTCACTTAACAACCATGTGACTTAACAACTGCAGTGATTCGCTTAACAACTGTGGCGAGAAAATGAGGCAAAATTCACTTAACTGTCTCACCTAGCAACTGAAATTTTGGGCTCAATTGTTGTAAGTTGAGGACTATCTAATAGAAAATACAAATGAATTTAAATATAAAATGGAAAGAGAAAACGTTTTTCAGCACAGTAGAATTAATAAAATTACAGCCTCAACTTTTTACTTTTAAGTACTTAATAAATACTAGCCATTTCTATAACAATAATAAGAATCTAATCTGCAAATCCCAAAGTCAAGATTTCATTTTTTTTCTGTCTCAAGTATGAAGTCCAGAAGCGGTTTCCAAGTAGAAGCAAAACAAGATATTCCTTTTTCTTTGATTAAAACAGTTAATTTTGCCATTTCCATAGCTCCATCACTTTTTTCTCCATTTGTAAGGATTGATATATATTTTTATTTTTCCACATAAAAGAATTCTCGTTGTGTTTAGTGTATCCAGTAACAGAAGTTCAATTTTTTTTCAAGTTCATTATCCAGTAGCCTCAAAAGGAACTCTGATTTCAATCTGTATTCATTTTAAGAATCTTCTATATTAAAATATGAATCTGGCCCCAATATTTCATCTTGCAATTTATTTTGAGTCTTTATGCAATCTTTGATTTTATAGTACTTCGAGTCTTTACTATATTATCATATTTCTGCCCCCACAGTCCTGTTAAGCCAACCCACAGTAATTTGCAACCCAGCATTAAACAATTACATGCTCAGTTAATGAAACGCAGCATGAAACCTATGCAATAAATAACAATAAAACCACAAGAAATCAGCACCTCACAATGTGAAGTAAGTTTTGTAACGAAGCTGAATGTGGAAGAAAATTTCACCTCATAGATTTTAATTTGCCATAGGCTTACATTTAAGCATCAGGCCCTGTCAAAGAACTGTACATTGGGCTTCTCCTTCTCCTCCTCTTCCTCCTCTTCCTCCTCCTCCGTACTATTAGTATTGTGTGTGTGTGTGTCTGTGTCTGTGAAAGTCTGTATAATATAGAGATCAATCTTCATCCACAATACAGGATACATAAAGTTTAAATCATATACATTATAATGTTAAAATAATATAAAGGTTGGGAAGAAAAAACATAAGCAAGCCATCCAACTAGATGAAAGTTAGTACCGTATTTTTCGGAGTATAAGACGCACCTAAATCTACAGGAGGAAAACAAGAAAAAATAGTTCTTGGCCTCTGCGCATCGTGTTTTCGCCCTCCCAGGCCCCCAGAAGCACTCTGCAGTGCTCCACACGGCCCATTTTTGCCAAAAACAGGCCCGTTTTTGGGCTCCCAAGCCCTCTGAGCATCGCGTTTTCATCCTTCCAGGCCTGGGAGGGCGAAAACGTGACGCAAAGAGGGCTTGGGAGCCCAAAAATGGGCCCGTTTTTGGCGAAAATGGGCCTGGTTTTGGCTAATACGGGCCACGCGGAGCACTGCAGAGTGCTTTTGGGGGCCTGGGAGAGCGAAAATGTGACATGCGGAGGGTTCGGGAGGCCAAAAACACCTGCATTCGGCCTATAAGACGCACCTAAATTTTCACCTACTTTTAGGGAGAAAAAAGGTGTGTCTTATACTCCGCAAAATACGGTATATACTAAAAACAAAACTGCATCAGCCTAATAACAATTTTCCTTAAACCATGATGCGTGAGAGGCCAAGAAGGACCTGATGCCAGTTCCACACAGTAACACAGAAAATCATGTTATCCATTTGAAATAATCTATGCTTTTCTAAAGTGCTCTTTAATATTTTGTTTTCTTCTCTTCCCCCTTCTAGTATTTGATCTTGAAACTTGAAAGACCGTCCGTAGCTCAGAGCATCACCTTTGGGAAATACGAAAAGACTCACGTCTGTAATTTAAAAAAATTTAAAGTCTTTGGTGGAATGAATGAAGAAAACATGACTGATCTTTTATCAAGGTAGGATGGTTGTTTCCACGTCTTTTGGTGCCTATCGTAACAAGCCTAAGAAAGTCTGGTTTTAATATTTTAAGGGGGTGGTGGAAATCTTATTCATTTGCTCCTTTCTGTATGGTTTATGTTTTCTTTTTTTTACATGACCTTGGTGGACCTAATACAGGTAGTCAGTCATTCATTTAGTGACCGTTTGAAGTAACGGCACTGAAAAAAGTGACTTATGGCCAGTTTTTGCACTTATGTTGCAGCATCTCCATAATCACGTGGTCAAAATTTAAATGCTTGGCAACTGGCATGTATTTATGACAGACACAGGTCATGTGATCACCGTTTGGCAAACCTTCTGACAAGCAAAGTCAGCGGGGAAACCAGATTCCCTTAACAATTATATTGCTAACTTAACAACTGCGGTGATTCACTTTGCTGTGGCAAGAACAATTGTAAAATGAGGCAAACCTCACTTAACAACCGTCTCATTTAGCAGTGGAAATTCTGAGCTCTATTGTGGTTGTAAGTCAAAGGAATACCTGTACCATTATAAATATCAGGGACCGTAAACCAAGATATATATATATATATTTTTGCTGCTTGGCTTTTAGATAATTTGTGAACCTCCCAAGGTTGACGATGGGATTTTGCGTAAGAGAACTGAAATATTTCTATTACCTTTAGGTTCTGTTGCGGGTTTTCAAAGTACCGTAGAATTATTTGCGATAGAGATTGAAACATGTTCCCAAATTGATCAATCGATTTTTAAATTAAATCTTTTTTAAGTATCCAGATTGATTTTTGATATATTGATTCTCCAAGATGTTCAAATCTGACATTCTAACTTAACTGTAGGAGAAACGATGTGCAGAAAAGAAATTTGTCTAGTCAGGATTATTGGTGACGGGCCTTCTGGCCCTTAATGGCCTTTTTATAGCTGCCAGTACATAAAACCTGTTTACTAATTCACTTCAAATTCTATTTGAAGAAAGGTTATTCTTGAATAACCTTTCATGTTTTCTTTTCTTTACAGTGGCTTAAAGAATGACTATAACAAAGAAACCTTTACTCTGAAGCACAAAATTGATGAGCAGATGTTCCCTTGTCGATTTATTAAAATAGGTAAATCTGTCATTATTTTCTTCCTTTTTTTTTAGTGTTTCCATCTCTAATTCTTGCTCGCTGTTTCTCAACCTTGGTGTCAGTAGTGAAAGATCAGGCCAACACATGAAGGTGCAGTTAAACTGATTGATTGCTGCTTATGCCTATGTACAGGAATATTCTCAACTAATATTAGCGCTATTTTGGTGCTAGATAAGGGTTAATGGAATTCAAGGACGATTGGACAGTTTGTTATTGGTTACGTACAGATTCTAGGCCAGTGATGGCGAACCTTTTTTGGTTCGTGTGCAAAAGGGGGGAGGAGCGTGGGGGGTTTGCGCGTGTACGTGCCCACACCCATAATTCTATGCGTCCTCCCCGCTCCCGGCACGCGATGGTACACTTGTTTTTTGCTCTCCCCATGATGGAAATTGAATGTTATATAAATAAATAAAATTAAAACATAAAAAAAGGAAGAACTCTGCTACTACCCAAAAAAAGATTAATTGGATCCCATTTTAGGTGAATGCTATGCTGTGCTTTCCGGTAAACCATGAAACCTCTGCTCTTCCCTAGTGGAATTCTTCTATCATTTGTATGTAAAAACTTAAAAATATTTATTCCTCTGTTTTCTATTTTCGGGGACTGTTTAGAAAGTGGTGGGTTTAATTTTTTTTAAAAAAAATTCTATTTTTACACACAAACAGTTAGAAAATAAAAAGGAAACACTCTCTAAACAGCCGCCGAAAATTATAAAAAGGGGGAAATAAATATTTTAAGGTATTTAAGAAGCTGCCTGGATACTTAAGAGCAGCACAAACGGGGGGGGGGTTAATACAGGGAGGAGGCTCTTTGGAGCTGGCTTTTAGGAAAATACAAAAATCGCTTCTCTTCCACCACCAAGGTTTGAATGGTTCGTTGGTCTATTCTAGAATAGAATAGAATAGAATAGAATAGAATAGAATAGAATAGAATAGAATAGAATAGAATAGAATAGAATAGAATAGAATAGAATAGAATAGAATAGAATAGAATAGAATAGAATAGAATTCTTTATTGGCCAAGTATGATTGGACACACAAGGAATTTGTCTTTGGTGCATATGCTCTCAGTGGACATAAAAGAGAAGATACATTTGTCAAGAATCATGAGGTAAAAAACACTTAATGATTGTCATAGGGTACAAATAAGCAATCAGGAAACAATAAATATTAATATAAATCGTAAGGATACAAGCAACAAGTTACAGTCATACAGTCATAAGTGGGAGGAGATGGGTGATAGGAATGATGAGAAGATTAATAATAATAGTTATGCAGGCTTAGTGAATAGTTTGACAGTGGTGAGGGAATTATTTGTTTAGCAGAGTGATGGCGTTCGGGAAAAAACTGTTCTTGTGTCTAGTTGTCTTGGTGTGCAGTGCTCTATAGCATCGTTTTGATAGTAGGAGTTGAACCAGTTTGTGTCCAGGATGTGAGGGGTCTGTAAATATTTTCATGGCCCTCTTTTTGACTCGTGCAGTATACAGGTCCTCAATGGAAGGCAGGTTGGCCGTAATTGTTTTTTCTGCAGTTATCACACTTATATCACACACAAATATCACACCTGAAGAAGCATTCCTTGCATTTCCAAATAATGCCCCTAACTTGCGATAGATGTGCAAGAAAGAGTGCAGAGAAGAGCAACAAAAATGATTAGGGGACTGGAGGCTAAAACATATGAAGAACGGTTGCAGGAACTGGGTATGTCTAGTTTAATGAAAAGAAGGACCAGGGGTGACATGATAGCAGTGTTCCAATATCTCAGGGGTCGCCACAAAGAAGAGGGAGTCAAACTTTTCTCCAAGGCACCTGGGGGTCGAACAAGAAGCAATGGGTGGAAACTAATCAAGGAGAGAAGTAACTTAGAACTAAGGAGAAATTTCCTGACAGTTAGAACAATTAATCAGTGGAACAGCTTACCTCCAGAAGTTGTGAATGCTCCAACACTAGACATTTTTAAGAAGATGTTGGATAACCATCTGTCTGAAGTAGTGTAGGGTTTCCTGCGTAAGCAGGGGGTTGGACTAGAAGACCTCCAAGGTCCCTTCCAACTCTGTTATTATTATTATTATCTTTAGAGCAGGGGTCTCCAACCTTGGCAACTTTAAGGCTTGTGAACTTCAACTCAGCTTTGCTGGCTGAGGAATTCTGGGAGTTGAAGTCCACAAGTCCTAAAGTTGCCAAGGTTGGAGACCCCTGCTTTAGAACAGGGGTCCCCCCCCCGGTGCGGACCATTACCCGCCTGCGGCCTGTTAGGAACCGGGTCTCACAGCTGGAGGTGAGCGACGGGTGTGCAAAACTGCATATGAACGTGATGCAGGTTGCACACACTTCCTCTAATAACACCTCCAACCCCCAATCCATGGAAAAATTGTCTTCCATGAAACCGGTCCCTCGTGCCGAAAAAGTTGGGGACCCCTGGTTTAGAGTAACACGGTTAACGTGTTAAAAATAAAACATCGGTAGACAACTCCAGTTGCATAACCATCTCAAAGAAGCCACACATTCTCGACGACCCCCCCCCCGCCCCCCCCCCCGCCGCCCTGGGGGTTGTGTCTTAAAGGGAAAGGGGCAATGAATCTCTTGTGTTGGACACGTTGTGATGCAAGCTAGGCAGTTGTCTCTAGGTTGAGGGAACTTGGATTTGTTTGAATAAAGCGTAGGCGTCTGGTTTTGTTTTTGCACCCTGAATGGTTGGGTGGTCCTGTCCGTTAAGCTGGGAGACTGGAGGTATCCTTCATCCTCAGCTAATCTATCTGAGTTGCATCTGTTTGGGGTTAAGGCCCTTGGCGTGACAAGTTTTAAGGCCTTGTGTTGTATGGCGGCTATTGGGCTCTTCGCCCGCTGCTTCTGTTTTTTATTTTTGAATGTTTATGCCTTCCTCCTTCCGATGCTTTCCAGTCTGACTGAGGCTGAAGAATAGAGTGAAGGGTTCTGTTGAGAACTGAATGCCACACATTTATCAGAAGGAGCTTATCAAAAGAATGGGAGTGTCGATATGAATAGCCCTTCTCCTCCTCCTTCTCCTTCTCCCTTCACCTTCTCCTTTTCCTCTTCTCCTCCTTCTCTCCCTCTGAGAGTTGGGCGGCATAGAAATTTTAATAAATTCAAATTCAAATTCAAATCTCCCTCCCTCCCTCCCTCCCTCCCTCCCTCCCTCTCTCTCTCTCTCTCTCTCTCTCTCTCTCTCTCTCTCTCTCTCTCTCTCTCTCTCTCTCTCTCTCTCTCTCTTCCCCTCTCTTCCCCCTCCCCCCCAAGGGCTTCTAGTCCATTGCATGACTGGCGTTGGGACTCAACCCCCCCTGTGTGACAACTCCCATTATTTCAGTTTTCTCCTGCCTGAGTAGCACAGCTGTCTAAGCGGTGGCATGGTTTTGAAATGCTCTTGGCATTCATTAGACTTCATTTCTGTTTGAAGGGGCTGGTGCATCCGCGGCGAGGAACTTTGTGTTTTGATGCTAAAGGGCAACCCCCCCCCCCCTTCAGACACTTTCGAAATAACAAGCTTCGCTCTAATGGAAGGCGTTTTAATTTTCTGGCAAAGCTGGCCCTTGTCGTTCGAAAGTGCTCGTGTTTAGTTTGCTCTTGGTCCTTAGGAAGTCAGGGTATTGCAGATTGTCCTCCTCTTTCCTTGATCTTGGCAGCAATAGCAATAGCACGTAGACTTCTATGCCGCTTCACAGTGCTTTACAGCCCTCTCTAAGCGGTTTTACAGAGTCAGCCTCTTGCCCCCCAACAATCTGGGTCCTCATTTTACCCACCTCGGAAGGACGGAAGGCTGAGTCAACCTTGAGCCTGGTGAGATTCGAACTGCCTAATTGCAGTCAGTCGGCAGTCAGCAGGTAGCCTGCAGTACTGCAATATAACCACTGTGCCTTCCTTCCTTCCTTCCTTCCTTCCTTCCTTCCTTCCTTCCTTCCTTCCTTCCTTCCTTCCTTCCTTCCTTCCTTCCTTCCTTCCTTCCTTCCTTCCTTCTTTCCTTCCTATAGCACTTAGACATATACCTCTTTACAGTGCTTTACAGCCCTCTCTAACTGAGGTTTACAGACTCAGCATATTGCCCCCAACGATTTGGGTCCTCATTTTACCGACCACGGAAGGCTGAATCAACCTTGAGCCTGGGGAGATTCAAACTGCCAAATTGCAGGCAGCCGGCAGTCAGCAGAAGTAGCCTGCAGTACTGCACTCTAACCACTGCACCACCACATATTGCAATACTTATGGAAAGGAGATTAACTGCAAGTTGGTGAAGGATCTGGGTTTTGTTTTCTGGGATTGGCCCAAAGGTGCTTTTTTTTAAAAAAGGAGCTAAACTGAAGAAGCTGCTTGGATGGGAAGCGAAACGTCTTCAAAGAAAACCAGAAAGTCTAGTTGCTTTTTGAAAGAGCACCTTTGGTTCAACCGTGACCTGGAGGACTTGAGAATCTCCCTAGACATCTTTCCAGGATTGAGTTCATACAGTAAATGTCCATGTTTTGGATGGGGGAACAGTGTGTGTTGAATGTCAACTTCCAATGTGGATTGATGCTGATTGGTGATTTTTACTCTATTTGAAAAAGGTGATTTTAATCAATCCTTTAAAGCTGTGATATCCTTGGTGCTCTCTGAGTTTGGTGGTTTTCTTGCAGATGTTAGGAATTTCATTGTTAGGAATTTTCTCCTTAGTTCTAGGTTGCTTCTCTCCTTGGTTAGTTTCAAACTATTGCTTCTTGTCTTGCCTTTTGGTGCTTTGGAAAATAGTTTGACCCCCCATGTCTAAGGGAGACATGATAGCAGTCTTCCAATATCTCAGGGGTTGCCACAGAGAAGGGGGAGTCAACCTATTCTCCAAAGCACCTGAGGGTAGAACAAGAAGCAACGGGTGGAAACTAATCAAGGAGAGAAGCAACTTAGAACTAAGGAGAAATTTCCTGACAGTGAGAACAATTAATCCATGGAACAAGTTGCCTCCAGAAGTTGTGAATGCTCCAACACTGGACGTTTTTAAGAAGAGATTGGATAACCATTTGTCTGAAGTAATGTAGGGTTTTCTGCCTAAGCAGGGGGTTGGACTAGAAGACCTCCAAGGTCCCTTCCAACTCTGTCTATTCTATTCTATTCTATTCTATTCTATTCTATTCTATTCTATTCTATTCTATTCTATTCTATTCTATTCTATTCTATTCTATTCTTATGCCACCCCTAGTTCTTCTTTTCATTAATCTAGACAAACTCAATTCCTGCAACCGTTCTTCGTATGTTTTAGCCTCCAGTCCCTTAATCGTTTTTTGTTGTCCTTCTAAATCTAAAGGAACTCTTCTAAAAGCCCTGATGGGTTTGAAATCTTATTCCCAGAATGCAAAATTGCAACAGCAAAGGATAGAAAGACAACAAATTCTATTATTCTGATAATCACATCCTCAAACAGCTCCTACTTTGTCCTGTGTTCTTGAACGAACTGGAGCTGTGAAGTTGTCTAGGAGGAGGGATCGTGACAGAGAGCACCAGCGCAGGAATATCTGTAGTCAGCAGGAATTCATATTTCAGAGTGATGTAATTTCTTTGTCCTTCTTTTTTTTCAGTTCCGCTCCTGTCCTGGGGTCCCAGCTTCAATTTTAGCATCTGGTATGTTGAACTCAACGGTATTGATGATCCAGATGTGGTACAACCCTGTCTCAATTGGTACAGCAAGGTAGGGTTGTAAGCTGTGTATGAAACAGCTCCAGATAGGTGGATGTTGTGTATGAGAGGGAGGGAGGGAGAGGAGGAAAGGAAGTTGGGAGAGAGAGGGAGGGAGAGGAAGGGAGATTGGGAAAGAGGGAGGGAAGTAGGGAGAGATAGAGGAAGGGAGGTTGGGAAAGGAGGAAGGGAAGTAGAAAGAGGGGGAGGGAGGGAGAGAAGGAGGGAGGAAGGGAAGGGAGAGAAAGGAAAGGAGGTTGGGAGAGGGAGGAAGAGAAAGAAAAGGAGGGAGGGAGGGAGATAGGGAGGGAAGGAGGAAGGAAGGGAGGGAGAAAGGGAGAGGAGGGAAAGGAAGTTGAGAGAGGGAGGGAGAGAAAGGGAGGTTGGGAAAGAGGAGGGAGGGAGAGGAGGGAGAGAGGAAAGGAGGTTGGGAGAGGGAGAGAGAGAAAGAGAAAGAGAAAAAGAGGGAGGGAGAGGGGGAGAGAGAGAGGGAGAGAGAGAGAGATTGCTTGTTGTGTGAATTACAAAACCGAGTTTAAAAAAACCCCTGCCTCTGAATATATCAACGTTATGCAGGTAGTCCTCGACTTACAACCATTTTTTTAAAGCGACCGTTTGAAGTTACAACAGCATTGAAAAAATCCCAAAAGTGATTTTCCAAAAGACAACTGGACTTTCTTGGGGTTTTTTCCCCCCCTTGAAATTGTTTCGCTTCTCAACTAAAAAGCTTCTTCAGAACTGAAGGCGCTGAAGAAAGGGACTGATGCCCATTTTTCACATGACCACTGCAGCATCCCCTCAGGCAGGTGACCTGAAATCCGGACGCTTAGCATGTATTTATGACAGTTGCAGCGTCCCGGAGTCATGGGATCACCATTTGTCACCTTGCCAGCTGACTTCCAAGAAGAAAAGTTAATGGAGGAAGCCAGCTTCACTTAAGGACCCCGCGATTCACTTAACAACTTCAGTGATTCACCTGTGGCAAGAACGGTTGTAAAACGGGGCAGAACTCACTCAACAACTGTCTTGCCTAGCAGCGTACATTTTGGGCTGAATTGCGGTTGTACG
Organism: Diadophis punctatus similis; assembly: GCA_023053685.1. NCBI lineage: Eukaryota > Metazoa > Chordata > Lepidosauria > Squamata > Dipsadidae > Diadophis > Diadophis punctatus. The sequence continues at coordinate 4,535,243 of JALIGW010000004.1, read as the reverse complement.
TCGAGGACTACCTGTTTATCGTTCTGCTAAGCCTGTCCTTCCGAGGATTTTTATTTGTCTGCGACCTAAGCTTAGCTGTCGCAGGGCCATCCGCGGGAGGCTCTTTGGTGCTGTTCTCATAGGTTTTCTTGTGTTCCAGTAGTACCGTGAACAGGAAGCCATTCGCCTCTGCTTGAAGCACTTTCGCCAACACAACTACACGGAGGCGTTCGAGTCCCTGCAGAAGAAAACCAAGATCGCCCTGGAACACCCCATGCTGACCGACCTTCACGAGAAACTGGTCTTGAAGGGAGACTTCAACGCGTGCGAAGAGTTGATAGAAAAAGCTGTCAACGGTGAGTGCCCAAAGGGTTGGGTCACAACTGCCATCCTGCGCTGGGAGCTGGGGAAGGGGGGAAACCCATCGTGCTGTCCCGAGATGTAGGTTCACCATCCCAAGGCGAAATGGGACAACTTACCACGGACAACTCGCCACAGGACAACTCACTGCAGGACAATCCAACAATTCAATTTAGCAATCGCACTTAGATTTATATACTGCTTCACAGTGCTTTACAGCCCTCTCTAAGCAGTTTACAGAGTCAGTATATTGTTCCCAACAACCTGGGTCCTCATTTTACCGACCTCGGAAGGATGGAAGGCTGAGTCGGTCAGGATCGAACTGCTGGCAGCCAGCAGTCAGCAGAAGTAGCCTGCAGTACTACATTCTAACCACTGCGCCACCACGGCTCATTTAATTATTTAAAATTATTTGTTTACATTTTGTTCATTCACATTTTATTTTGTACTCTCCTTTGGCATCCTTTCTTTAATGATTCTATTTGAGCAAGGGTCCCCAATCCCCAGTCTGTGGATCAGACCGCAGCATGCCAGCAAATGGTCTGCGCAAACAAGCAAAGCCCCATCCGAGGGATGCAGGCAGCACACGAAACCATACCCCCTCCAGAAAAACCTCTCTCCATGGAACTGGTCCCTGGTGCCCAAAAGGTTGTGGGCAGAGGTGAAATCCAGCAGGTTCTGACAGGTTCTGGAGAACCGGTGGCGGAAATTTTGAGTAGTTCGGAGAACCCAGCAAATAGCACCTCTGGCTGGCCCCAGAGTGGGGTGGGAATGGAGATTTTGCAGTATCCTTCCCCTGGAGTGGGGAGGGAATGGGGATTTTGCAGTATCCTTCCCCTGCCACGCCTACCAAGCCACGCCCACAGAACCGGTAGGGAAAAATTTTGAATTTCACCCCTGCTTGGGGCGGGGGGCGCTGCTTTAGGCTGTTTATTCAATATTAGTATAACTCTTGCCCTGCGGCAAGTTGTCTCAGGGCAAATTGCCCATGGCGAGTTGGCTTGTGGTGAGTTGGCTGCGGCGAGTTGGCTGTGGCCAGTTCGTCAGGTTGAGTTGTCGTAGACCCATCCCATGGCCACAGGCTTAGGAATGGAAGGTAAAGACCCATCATCTAACCAAAACAACTTCTCTGAATGTGACTGGATAATCGGGAGGTAACGGAGGAGGGTGGAACAAAAAAGAGGAAGATTAACTGGGCAAATTTTCGAGCGCAAAACCTCAGTTCCGGCTTTGCTTCATTGTAACCACTTGGCTTCTGGTAAAAGCCATCTTTCCGCTACAAACAAGAGTCGAGATGTTTTCCTTTCCCAGAAAACCAAGCTGGGGCAGAGCTGACAGGTTGGGAGAAAGGCCAGAGGCGTTTCTGACAGTCTAGTTAGGGAGCTGGTGAATTCGTGTTTTTTTTTTTAAAGCTCCAAGTATGTTGGGAATGTATTATCCTGTGGAGATAATTTTGGGAATTGCAACCTCAGGGCATCTGGTGGGTGATCTGTTGGGGAAGGCTGCCGCCGAGGACTTTTAGCCTGTGATTTGTGTTGTGTCATAACTGCTGGCTTCCTTCTAACTCTTGGCGTTGCTATTGTTTTCTGCACTGTGGGTGGCTGACAAGTCCAAACAGAGTGGAAAGCTTTCTGTTTATTTTGCATAAGCTTCTCACATTGCTAGAGGGCCTTTCTGTATGATCCTAGGGCTGGCTGGGTTGTCATTTTCATCGCATGAAAAATAGCCATGTATACAGTGTACAGGTAGTCCTCGACATACGACCACGATTGAGCCCAAAGTTTCTGGTTGCTAAACAATATGTCAGGGTTCCAAGTAATAGATCCATTGCAAGCAAGACTCCGAGGCAGGTAGATTCCCCAAAGAATAGCTTTATTGGAAATATCATATTGGCACATATCTGGTGAAAACCAACTCTGAAGGATTGAAAAATATGGTGCCTGTAATCTGGTGATTTTTGATGTCATGGCTTCAATAGGTAGCTTCTGAAACTGTGTTTGATAGGGTTGCTAAGTGATTTTTAAAAACAACTGGCTGCTGAGGTGACCCACAGAGTTAAAAGCGGTTTATTTGGGGAAATAGCGATTTTTCAAAAACATTTGCTGTGACACTTTTAGCAGTTTCCCCCCAGGATGGGGAAGGCTGAGGCCACTTCACTCTCCAAAACCTGGAACCACCTCCTGGAATTCACAGTGATGAAACATCAAAGTGTTCCTGCACCTCCACGTAATGTACTGTACAAGTTCTGTGGGTGTGCATTTTGTATCGTCGTTCCCTGTTCTAGGTTTGGGCAAGGCAGAAGAAGCACACATGTTTTATGCGTGGTACATTGCACACAGCACGTGCTCCTGTGGATACATTTAACCATACACCTGGTTTGCTGTGTTTGTATAACGTGCTGCAATCGAGTAGACCAACTGTATTGGGACTTAATGGGATACCCTGCTCACAACAAATGAAGTCATAAAATGCCCTTCTTTAAAATAGAATAACAGAGTTGGAAGGGACCTTGGAGGTCTTCTAGTCCAACCCCCTGCTTAGGCAGGAAACCTATCCACTTCAGACAAATGGCCATTCAATCTCTTCCCAAAAACCTCCAGTGTTGGAGCATTTACAACTTCTGGAGGCAACTTGTTCCACTGATTAATTGTTCTAACTGTCAGGAAACTTCTCCTTAGTTCTATGTTGCTTCTCCCCTTGATTAGTTTCCACCCGTTGCTTCTTGTTCTACCCTCAGGTGCTTTGGAGAATAGATTGACTCCCTCTTCTTTGTGGCAACCCCTGAGATCTTGGAAGACTGCTATCATGTCTCCCCTAGTCCTTCTTTTCATAAGACTAGACATATCCAGTTGCTGCAACCGTTCTTCATATGTTTTAGTCTCCAGTCCCCTAATCAACTTTGTTGCTCTTCTCTGCACTCTTTCCAGAGTCTCAACATCCCTTTTACATTGTGGCGACCAAAACTGAATGCAGTATTCCAAGTGTGGCCTTACCAAGGCATTATAAAGCGGTATCAACAATTCATGTGATCTTGATTCTTCCCCCCTGTTTATGCAGCCTAGAATAGGAAGTTAATCCTTAATTGTTGTCATAAGTCGAGGACTATCTATACCAGGGGTGGGTTCTAACTTACCTTGCCTCCGGTTCGCTTCCTCCCGCGTCACATGGGCGCGCACGCATTGCACGTCATGCATGCGCAGTGCCGTATGCCCAGAAGCAAAAAACAAAATGGCGCCATAGGTCACCAGGGGCGTAGCCAACCAGCGATCGCTCCTGGTTCAGGGGCGTGGCCAACTAGAGCCGGTTCAGGGGCGTGGCCAACCAGCGATTGCTCCCGGTTCGGCGAGCGGGGGGAAATTCCCGCTACCGGTTCTATAGAACTGGTCCAAACTTGGAGCAACCCACGTCTGATCTATACGGCTAGATTGCTGGGACCAACTCTAAAGTTAGAGATAATATGGGCCACCTTTCTCGGCTAGATGTCAGTTGATTTGTTGGGATGCCTTTAATCTTGATAACATTAGAAGCCTGCTTTTATGTTTTGCATCTGCTCTGCTGTTGCAAAACGGCTGTGATCTCTTCTGGCTGGGGGACCGCAGTGGTAGAAGATCTGAAGATCTGTCCAAGTGCCCGTGCATTTTTTTCCCCAGCGAAAAGGACGTTTTCTTACCAACTAGAAAAGGCTGTAGTCTTCTTGTTTTTGTCTCATTTGGCATGTGAAAAGTTGGGAATACATCCTATTAAATTGCTATATAGAGAGTTTCCTTAGCCACTGAAAGCAAAGAGTTTTACTTGGGGTGTTGTAGATTGTTCTCCTCCTGTCTTGATCTTACAATACTTATGGAAGGGAGATTAAGTGGATGATGGTTTAAGGATCTGGATTTGTTTTCCAGGATTGGGCTCACAGACGCCCATGTTTTGGATGGTGGAATGGTGTATGTTGCATATAAACCTCTATCATGGATTGATGTCGATTCAAGACGTGATCTGTACCATATTTCAAAAATGTGATTTTAGTGAATCGTCCAAAGCCGTGAGGGGTCCTTGGTGCTCTTTGAGCTTGGTGGTTTTCTTGCAGACGTTTCATTAACAAACTAGATAACGTTATCAGTGCTAGAAGGGATGGGGATTGCGGAGAGGAGAAGGAAGAGAAGGAGGAGAATGACTGTGGGGTCCTTGGTGCACTCTGAGCTTGGTGGTTTTGTTGCAGACGTTTCTTTACCAAACTAGGTAACATCAACTGTGCTAGCATATCCTATCACTGATGATGTTACCTAGTTGGGTAATGAAATGTCTCCAAGAAAACCACCAAGCTCAGAGAGCACCAAAGACCCCACAGTCGTCGTCTTCCTCCTCTTCCTCCTCCTCCTCCTCCTCCACCTCTTCCTCCTCCTCCTCCCCATAAACTCCACTCCCTTCTAGCACTGATGATGTTACCTAGTTGGGTCATGTAATGTCTGCAAGAAAACCACCAAGCTCAGAGAGCACCAAGGACCTCACAGTTCGATTCTGAGCTCGAAATATTGTCTTCTTATCGGAGTCTTACTTCCCATGGAAATCTGCCTTTATGTGAGTCGTCCCTGTGACCCCTTTATTCAGTCACCTTATCTTTTCCCCACGTAGCAAGTGACAGCATTTTTCCTACCTACTGGATGCGCTCCATGTCTTTAAAAAATTTGCACAACTGTATTCATGTTTTTTTAAATTTAATAACAACCTCTCTCATTTACCTTTTCCTCCGATTCTCTATCTAATTTTATACGAAGCTACCGCGCTTGTTAACCACTTTTTTTTCTCCTGCCGTTTCGTGAAATGTTCAAAACCGACCTTGCGAGGCTGCTGCGATGGGAGGAACGTGGAGGCTCACCCTTTTCTTCTTCCTTTCAAACAGATGGCTTGTTCAACCAGTACATCAGTCAGCAGGAATACAAACCACGATGGGGTCAGATCATTCCCAAAAGCACCAAAGGTACAGTCTTGAAACTGGGTTTGCAGTGAGCTATTTCTGAGGATCTGACTGACGCGAAAGGCCGATACTACAGGTGGTCCTTGACTTACAACAGCAATCGGGGGCCCAAGCAAGACAGTCGTTAAGTGAGCTTTGCCCCATTTTTGCGACCTTTCTTGCCAGGGTGGTGAAGTGAATCGCTGCAGGCGTTATTAACACGGTTGTAAAATGAACCTGGCTTCCTCGTCGTCTTCACTTGTTAGAAGGTCGCAAAAAGGGGATCCCATGACTCCGGGACACTGCAACTGTCATAAATATGAGTCACTTGCCAAGTGTCTGAAATTTGATCACTATTTGATCACCCCTGCTTTAGAATCAATGGCCCAACGAGGCCTAGACAACTTCTTTGTGTTATTGGAATTGACTGAATGAATCATTGGTTATTTTAGCTCAACCCTGTTAGATTTGACAGGCAACAGCTCTCTGGAAGTCTTTCTACTTTAACTAACCATGCCCAGTTCTCTTTGGCTTATGCATATTTTTTTTCTTACGACCGTAAATACCGTGTCTTTTTCCAGAAATGATTTACAGGCAGTCCTCGACTTACAACTGTCAGGGTTCCAAGCAATAGACCCATAATAAATAGAACTCGGTAGATTCCTCAAAGAACTGGTTTATTGGATATATCATATTGGAACAGGCTGGTGAAAACCGACTCTGAATATTCCCGCGGTTTTCACCTTATTGAAACACCCAGTCACATGGTCCAATCATGGTGTCATGGCAACGTGACTCCTCCTCTCCAACCACCTGTGGGAATGTCCTTGGTTCCCAGGAGAAAGTATTTTGTTTTGGCTACAAAACCCCATCTATCTCTATTCCCCCCTCCCTATCCCTCAGCTCCAGTGTGGCAACATAGAAGCTCAGAAAATGGCCTCGCTCAGGTCAGCGTCAGGGTTGACAACGACCACAGTTGAGCCCCAGATTTCCCTCATTAAGCGAGACGGTCCTTCAACGAGTTTTGCCCCATTTTACCACCTTCCTTGCCACAGCTGTTAAGCGAATCACTGCAGTCGCTAAAGTTAATCACACTGTTGTTGTTTTTTGAAAAAGTTTTTATTTTTCTCCACCATAAAACACAATACATAAAAAACATATATACCAACAATAAGTAAACATATATTTATACTATCTTTTGAATGAAAAATAATAGAATATCCTAAATCATCTCAAATTTCTAATTTTGTTGCCTGTCTTATAGAAACAAAGGTATAAATTCAGTAGCTAATTCAATTAAAGACAGACTAAACAATTTTACTCACTTTCAAATTCTAATATCTGTATCCTTAAATACTAAATTAATTTCTATTCTCACTCTATTCTAAAATTTTGGTATATATAAATATTTATCTAATGCTACCTCCTTTCTCTTTTTGTCATCCGAGTTATTACACTCATATTTCTCATTTCTCTATCTCTTATCTATTAAATTTATCTATTAAATTTACATTAAGTAATTTTATCTATCTTCTTTTTCAACCCATTCAACCACCTTCCTTGCCACAGCTGTTAAGCGAATCACTGCAGTCGCTAAAGTTAATCACACGGTTGTTAAGTGAATCCGGCTTCCCCCTTGACTTGGCTCATCGGAAGGTCGCAAAAGGGGATCACGTGACACCCCCCCCCCGAGACACTGCAGCCGTCGTAAATATAAACCAGTTGCCAAGCGTCTGAATTTTGATCGTGGGACCATGGGAATGCTGAAAAAAAAATGAAAAAAATTGAAAAATTTTTTGTCATAAGTCACTTTTTTCCAGGACTGTTGTAACTTTGAACGGTCACTAAATGAATTGTTGTAAGTCAAGGACTACCTGTGTTCCAAAGTTTGTTTCTTTAATGCAGCTGAATTTGTAGGGGAATAGGAAGAAGGGCAGGGAAACTCACTAATGGCCGATTGTTTTATTTTGTTCGATCCAACAAGGTGATGGTGAGGACAGCAGGCCAGGAATGAGAGGAGGGCATCAAATGGTCATTGATGTTCAAACAGGTGAGTCTTCTTATTTATCTTGTTTTTATTTTTAATAGGAGTCGGGTTCGAGTCTACTCTCAGCCAGAAAATTGGCTGATTGTTTTGGGTCAGTCACCAGCTCCCCACTGTAACCATCCAAACAGGAATTTTGCAAAATAATAGATAAATGGGGAGTTTTATTGTTGACTGAAGAGTGGAATTTCGGATTTTGGATGCTGCCTTCCACAGAACAACGGTAGCAATAGCAAGAGCTCTTAGATTTAGATACCGCTTCCCAGTGCTTTCCAGCCCTCTCTAAGCGATTTACAGAGGCAGCCTATCGCCCCCAACAATCTGGGTCCTCATTTTACTGACCTTGGAAGGATGGAAGGCTGAGTCAACCTTGAGCCTGGTGAGATTCGAACTGCCAAATTGCAGTCAGCCGGCAGTCAGCAGAAGTAGCCTGCACTCTAACCACTGCACCACCGTGGCTCAAAATAGCTCTAGTTTTTTTTTAAAGAAATATTGCATAATCATTAGTCAAAAGCAGATTTAACTATAGGTAGTTCTTCACTTAAGAAGGTGTGATGGCTCAGCACTTAAAGATGCTGAGTTTGACAACTGGAAAGCTGATAGCTGAGGTTCGAGATCCAGGTGCTGTTGGACGCGATGAGGTCCCGTCCTTGCCTCAGCTGCTGCCCACCTAGCAGTTCGAAAGCAAGCACATGTGAGTAGGTAAATAGGAACCATTTCGGTAGGGAAGATACAGTGTTCTGTGCGCCTTGGCGTATTGTCATACCGGCCACATGGCCATGGAAAGAGTCTTCGGACAATGCTGGCTCATCATTCTTGACTTTTGATCACAAATGGGACATGGATTTCCATTGCTAACCGAGGCAGTTGTTAAGTAGGTTGTGCCCAATTTTACAACTGTTCGTTAAGTGAATGACAGCCATTGTTAAGTCAATCATGCTGTTGTTTAACGAATCCGGCTTTCACCCTTGACTTCGCTTATGGGAAGTTGGTTGGGAAGATCACAAATGATGATCACATGATCCCAGGACGCTGCAACCATCATTAATCCATGCTGGTTGCGTAACAGCCAAAGTCTGATCACATAACCATGAAGATGCGCTACAACGATCATAAGTGAAAGGGCTGGTTGTAAGTCACTTTTCTCAGCGCCATTGAAATTTCGAACAGACATTAAAACGAATGTTATAAATCAAGGACTACAGCTCTTCCTCGACCTACAACTTTTCATTTAGTGACAGTTCGAAGTTACAACCCTGTAAAGGCTTGGGTTGTTTTCATTGGTCTTAGCCATAATGACTTTTTAAAAACTTAAATCTGTATCTAACCGATCCTTTTGTAAGCAGATTGCTATTAGAATTGAATTCTGGCTGTTTTGATATCTTAGAACAGTGGTGAAATCCTACCGGTACGCCCAGGTTCGGGCGTAGTGTTGGCGGCGCAAGGCTCCGCCCAGATGTCACCATTTTCTTGTTTTTAACCCTCTGCGCATACGCAAAGCCTTCTGCGCATGTGCAGAGGGTGAAAAAGCGCGCGCTTCCAAACCAGTAGGGAAGGTAAGTAGATTTCACCTCTGTCTTAAAACCATTTGTCCAGTTCTAACAAAGCTTTTTCCTTTCTTCTTTTACATTTTGATAATTTGTTAAAATGTCGCCCATATTTTAGCCAAATGCCTATTTTTTTTTTCATTTTATTGTGATGATTCCGATCTCCAGTTCTTGTGAGCCATCTTGAAAATGTGAACAAATAATATTAAAAAAAAACTTTCTAAACCGTTACTTGCTGGCTTCTGACCTCTGGCGTGTCATTTTCAATATATTCATAATGCCCAAGCATTTAAATTAAAAAGCAAACAAACCCATCACTGAGCTTTAATTACAGCAAGACTCATTTCCGTTTGGCTAAATAATTGCCACCAAATATTTATATCTCCTTTCTACCTCCAATTAACTTTACGTGTTCCAGTTATGATCGCATAAGAAGGATTAAATTATTATACTCCACCAGTATTGTTTCAGTAAGCGCTGATGCAGTTTGAAAGCACCTCCTAGTGGATAGAATATGGGAAAGGATCTGAGATTTTACTGGAGAATTCTGAAATAATACAATTCCAACATGAGACATGTGATAGGAAATACAGGTAGCCCTTGACTTACAACAGTTCATTTAGTGACCGTTCAAAGTTATAATTAAAAAAGTGACTTACGACCATTTTTCACACTTATGACCGTTGCAGCATCCCCATGGTCATGTGATTTACATTCGGATACTTGGCAGCTGGTTCGTATTTATAACGGTTGCAGTGTCCCAGGGGGTCATGTGATCCTCTTTTGTGACCTTCTGACAAGCAAAGTCCATGAGGAAGCAAGGTTCAGTTAACAACTGTGCGACTGAGCAACTGCAGTGATTCACTTAACAAATGTGGCGAGGAAAAGCCGTAAAATGGGGCATAACTCACTTCACAAATATCTTGCTTAGCAACAGAAATTTGGGGCTCAGTTGTGGTCGTAAGTCGAGGACTCCCTGTATTAACGATGACATTACACCTGGTCATAAGTGAGATTCTAATTTTTGGGAGGTCAGATAGTAGTCAGGCCATTTCTTTGGATGAACTTTCAATGCACATTTTTAAAGTTGGCCCATTTGGTCATTTGTTTCACTTTGATTAGAAGACTTCCAAGGTCCCTTCCAACTCTCTTATTCTGTTCTGTTCCTGTTTCTATTCTGTTCTGTTCTAAATATTCTATTCTGTTCCTTCCATTCCCTTCTCTTCTTCTCTTCTCTTCTCTTCTCTTCTCTTCTCTTCTCTTCTCTTCTCTTCTCTTCTCTTCTCTTCTCTTCTCTTCTCCGTTGTCCGTTCTCCATTCCATTCCATTCTATTCTATTCTTTTCTATTCTATTCTCTATTCTTCATTATATTCTGTTCTGTTCTATTCTTACTTGTTTCTGTTTCTGTTTTAATTCTATTCTATTCTATTCTATTCTTTATTCTATTCTATTCTATTCGATTCTATTCTATTCTATTCTATTCTATATTCTCTATCCTATCCTATCCTATCCTATCCTATCCTATCCTATCCTATCCTATCCTAATTCTATATTCTATATTCTATATTCTATATTCTATATTCTATATTCTATATATTCCATTCCATTCCATGTTAATGGGGAATCCAGATTCACTCAACAACCGTGTTAGTAATATAACAACTGCAGTGATTCACTTAACAAATGTGGCAAGAAAAGCCGTAAAAATGGGGCAAAACTCACTTAACAACCGTCTCGCTTAACAACAGAAATGTAGGGCTCAATTGTGGTCGTACGTCAAGGACTCCCTGTTCATCAGCTCAAAAGGAATAGAAAGAAGCAACCTGAAAGCCAAACCAAGACTTCTGTGTTAAAAGAACAAGAAGTTCTTTCTAATAAAAACAGTTGGGTAACAAACCTTAAAAACTGGAAACCGGAACATGAAAATTAAATTCCTGAGTGCACATCGGGTGGATCTTTCGAGATTCATGTTCTGACCTTTAAAATGTAGATTTCAAGAATTTGAATGCATATGGCAAGGGAAGAGGCATTTAAACAGGCATTTAAAATAATGCTTTTCTTAACAGAGAGCTTTTGTTCCGCGATTCTTAAGTTTGACTAGGCACCAAAAATAACTTTTGCTATTTATAGCACTGTCACTTCCAGAGAACAGCCTCTCCATCAAATCCGGAGATTGAAAAATTGGAGTTTTTCAAATTCTGCATTTAAGAAGGTGAGGGGTGGCCTGGGCCTCTTAGCGTATATAATATCAAAATAAGGTGAATAACAGACATGCCTCTCTTTCTCTTCTGCCATCGAAAAACTTAGTTTATATTAGGAAGAAATAGATTCTGTCTTTGCTCTGGGGGAATTTTCCTTCTCCCAGCTCCCCATCCGGATTAATTCCTATTTGTGAATGGTGGGTGCCCTTGCTAGACGTCCGCAAGATGTTTTATCTGAGGCCTCATTGGATATGCGACATGTGCCAAACCCAGTTTTTTCCCCCTTCCCTGGGTTATCAATTGGTCCATTGTAGTAAATGTGGGTTTTGTGAGCTGTGAGAATTTAGGCACACAAAGAGATGTACTCTTTGCAAAAGAACACTGGCTACTCGGTGCCCAGAATAAACAGTGTAATTACAGTTAATGACCCAAGGTAACCTTTTGGTGGTGATAGTGGCCATTACTGCTGTTGCAAGCAGAGGTTATAGCCAGATCTGTCTCTCTGTCTCTGTCTCTGTCTCTGTCTCTGTCTCTGTCTCTGTCTCTGTCTCTCTCTCTCTCATTCTCTCTCTCTCTCTCTCTCTCTCTCTCTCTCTCTCTCTCTCTCTCTCTCTCTCTCTCTCTCTCTCTCTCTCTCTCCCCAATCACACCCCCCACCAAGCTTAATTGCATCCTAACACAGTAATTTTGGAGGGATGTTGCTTCACTACTTTGCTAAAAGAATCAGAATAACAGGAGTTGGAAGGGACCTTAAAGGTCTTCTAGTCCAGCCCCCTTCTCAGTCAAGACACCCTATACCCGTGATGGCGAACCTATGGCACGGGTGCCACAAGTGGCACGCGGAGCCATATCGGTGGGCACGCGAGCTCAGGTCCGGCGTGCATGTGTTCACCAGCCGGCTGATTTTCGGGCCTTCTTGGCCCACTGGGAGTCGGGAAACAGGCTGTTTCCAGCCTCCAGAGGGGGTGGGGAAGGCCGTTTTCACCCTCCCCAGGCTCCTAGAAAGGCTCTGGAGCCTGGGGAGAGCGAAAAATGGGCATGCCATTGCATGCTGGGAGCAGGGGGGTCATGCGTGCATGTGCGGGGGTGCATGGAATTATGAGTGTGGGCACGCACAGACGTGATCCCCCGCATTCCCCACCCCCTTTTGGCACGCGAACCAAAAAAGGTTCGCCATCACTGCCCTATACCATTTCAGGCAAATGGCTGTCCAATCTCTTCTTAAAAACCTCCAGTGATGAAGCACCCCCAACTTCTAGAGCAGCGGTTTTCAACCTGTGGGTCGCGATCCCTTTGGGGGTCGAACGACCCTTTCACAGAGGTCGCCTAAGACCATCGGAAAAGACATATATCCATCCGATGGTCTTAGGAACTGAGACACCGCTCCTTTATCCGTCTCCAGGCGGGTCTACCCACATACAAATATACTACTGCCCAAAAAAACCCCCATCTATACTATGGGAACTTCTGAGCATGCGCAGAAGATGAATTTCCGGCACTGCGCATGTGTCGCCATCTTGGTTTTGGCTTTTTTAAATTTATTTTTTGGGAATTTTTTTTTTAAAAATTCAGCACTGCGCATGTGTCGCCATCTTGTTTTTGGCTTTTTTTCGCATTTTTTTTAAAAAAATTGACATTGCATGCGTGCGCGCACAAATCGTACGCGCGCCCATGAGGCGCGGCCATGCAGCATAGGAGGAAGCAAACTGGCAGCGAGGTAAGTTAGAACCCACCCCTGAGTTTCCTGATAATTTTATTATTTTATGGTTGGGGGTCACCACAACATGAGGAACTGTATTAAAGGGTCGCGGCATTAGGAAGGTTGAGAACCACTGTTCTAGAGGCAAGCAGTTCCACAGATTTGTTGTTATTGTTGTTAGTCGCGAAGTCGTGTCCGACCCATCGCGACCCCATGGACAATGTTCCTCCAGGCCTTCCTGTCCTCTACCATCCTCCGGAGTCCATTTAAGCTCATGCCAACTGCTTCAGTGACTCCATCCAGCCACCTCGTTCTCTGTTGTCCCCTTCTTCTTTTGCCCTCAATCTTTCCCAGCATTAGGCTCTTCTCCAGTGAGCCCTTCCTTCTCATTAGGTGGCCAAAGTATTTGAGTTTCATCTTCAGGATCTGGCCTTCTAAAGAGCAGTCAGGGTTGATCTCCTCTAGGCCTGATCGGTTGGGTGGCCTTGCAGTCCAAGGGACTCGCATTGCACTGATTAATTGTCCTAACTGTCAAGAAATTTCTCCTTAGTTCTAGGTTGCTTCTCTCCTTGAGTAGTTTCCATCCATTGCTTCTTGTTCTACCCTCAGGTGCTTTGGAGAATAGGTGGATCCCCTCTTCTTTGTGGCAACCCATGAGATATTGGAAGACTGCTATCATGTCTCCCCTAGTCCTTCTTTTCATTAAACTAGACATACCCAGTTCCTGCAACCGTTCATTGTATGTTTTAGCCTCCAGTCCCCTAACCATCTTTGTTGCTCTTCTCTGCACTCTTTCTAGAGTCTAAACATATTTTTTACATCATAGCGACCAAAGCTGGATGCAGTGTTCCAAGTGTGGCCTTACCAAGGCATTATAAAAATCCTGGAATTGAATCCTTAAAAATAAACAAAATGGAAACTTTTAGCACCACAGTGTTCAAACTTTCCTTAGGGATGGCCTTAAGGGATTATGCCCATCTCAGAGAGCTCTGTGGCTTATATAGGTATTCCTTGACATACAACTATCTATTTAGTGACTGAAATTACAACAGAAAGAAGTGACTTATGACAGTTTTTCACTTATGGCCATTGCCACATCCCCGTGGTCACTTGATCAAAATTCAGACGCTTGGCAACCTCACACAATTTACAAATCGTCATTTTTTTAAAAAAAGTCCTGGTTCACCAAAAAGCCCATTTAAGAGTTACCAGAAATATCAAACAAATATAAACGGTTTCAAACAAACAGTTTTAAATTTCTGAGGGGAAAACCCCCCAGCGTTTTGTCTTTGCAGCTGAGCTTCGGTGGCCTCATACTTCGCGGACTAATGTCTTTTTTCTAATGTTTTGATCAGAAACGGTTTACTTGTTTGGCGGCTGGGACGGGACGCAAGATCTGGCGGACTTCTGGGCGTACAGCGTGAAGGAAAACCAGTGGACGTGTATATCCAGAGACACTGAAAAAGAGGCAAGTTTTTTTCGTTTCCTTAGGAGCGTGCCAGGTAATCCAAGCCGGGTGTTGGCCCAGATAAACCCAGTTTTTGTCTGCAACCACGGAGGTCACCGTCTCACATTCTCCCTTCTCCTGCATTTTGAGGGAATACAAAGTCACGTCTTCCACTCCCTCGTCTTTCATAAGAGTTGATGGAAACGTTGGCTGTTCCGTTGCTGAAAATAAACAAAGATGCTTTGGCAGAACAGAATGAAGCAAAGAAATTAAAAAAAACAACCCCAAACATATTTAATGGAAGTTTTGGAACCGATGGGAGAGTTGGGCCCAGCACACTATGCTGGGCTTCATAAAATATCTATGCAGAGAAAATTTTAAACTAAATCCTTTCTGTAGCCGGCAAGGATCTGAAGGTCTAGGACAGAGGTAGGCAAAGTTTGTTAAGAGGGGGACAATCCCCCGTGGAGGTCGATGGATCGTTGCTTCTTTTTGAAGTCATTCTCATTAGAAAATAAAACCGAGATTCAAATCTAATTAACAAAATATTTATTTCAGTAGAAAAGTAATAAAAAGAATTCCGTAGTAAACTACATCTTATCGGCTAATGAAAAAGTCACGTCTGCCTTGGGCAGAAATGGAGGAAGAGAAGGAGGGAGTTGACTCCTGGAATGCAGGCATGCGTAGTAGAACATATCACATGTCTGCTTGACCATAAATACAAGAAAACAGTAGATCTGCACAACTGGCAATAATTCACATCGTGACAAATTGGCTCTTCTATGACTCGTGGACTTCAACTCCCAGAATTCCTGAGCTAGCATGATTGGCTCAGAAAGTCTGGGAGTTGAAGTCCACGAGTCATAGAAGAGCCAACTTTGCCTACCCCTGGTCTAGGACAGTGATGGCGAACCTTTTTTGGTTTGCGTGCCAAATGGGGGCGGGACGCGGGGGTGTGTGTCGTGTGCCCACACCCATAATTCCATGCGGGCCCACCCCGCTCCCAGCATGTGATGGCACACCCCATTTTTTGCTCTCCCCAGGCTTCAGAGCCTTTCTAGGTGCCTGGGGAGGGCGAAACGCCCCCCCCCCCCAGGCCCTCCAGAGGACAGAAATGGCCCGTTTCCCAACTTGGACCTGAGCTGGCACGCGTGCCATCACTGGTCTACGATTTGAGAAGGATTTAAATGGACTTTCCTTGAGTAGTCTTCAGGTCTCCTAACTTCACTCCTAAACTCAATGTTTGCAAGAGGAAGATTTGCTCGCCTCACTGTGGTGGCTGTAGAACAAAATGGTGCTATTAAGCGTTTCAAAGGGTTAAAAATGCTTTATCACTACTGCGTGTTATAGGTAGTCCTTGACTTATGACCGCGATTGAGCCCAAAATTCCATTTATTTATTTATTTATTATTTTATTTATTATTTTATTTTGGAGTTCTTCTATGCCGCCCTACTCCCTAAGGACTTAGGGCGGCGTACAGCATTTTAAAGAACGCCAGAGAATAAAAAACAATTAAAAACAATTTTTAAAAAAGTTAAAAAGAAAAACATACAACACCATACATACATGGGGGAGACCTCAGATGTAAAATTGTCTCAGACTTTTATTTATTTATTTGGGAGTTGGGCGGCATACAAATCCATTAAATTAAATTAAATTATTTATTATTTATTTATTTATTTACTTATTTACTTATTTACTTATTTACTTATTTACTTATTTACTTATTTACTTATTTACTTATTTACTTATTTACTTAGTTACTTAGTTACTTACTTATTTACTTATTTATTTATATTGCCGCCTATTCGCCCATGGCGACTCAAGGCAGCTTACAGAATATGAAAACATTTAAAAACAGTAAAACTAATTTTAAAAAATCAAATAAATTAATGTAATAAAATCACCACCTCCTCCTGCCCCAGCGACAGCAGATCACACAAGCCATTTAATGGGCTCCATCCCGCTCTGGGTTCCCCAGGCCCGCTGGCAGAACTAGGCCTTCAGCGCCTTCCGGAAGAGTGCTAGAGTGGGGGCCATTCTAATTTCGGGGGGGGGGATGATGTTCCAGAGAGAGGGAGCCACCACAGAGTAGGCCCTTCTTCTGGGTCCCACCAGGTGTATCTCGCTCGGGGATGGGACCCGCAACATTCCCTGCCTCCCCGCTCTGATGGGTTGGGTAGATGTGACCGGCAAGAGATGGTCCCTCAGATAACCTGATCCCAAGCCATGAAGGGCTTTAAAGGTGACAACCAGCACCTTGAATTGCATCCAGAAGCAAATCGGCAACCAATGCAGCTCCCACAGGAGAGGTGATACATGTGCACACCGGGGTCTGCACAAAACCTTGCGGGTCGCTGCAAGGAGCTGAGGTGGTGCAGTGATTAAATGCAGCTACTGCAGGCTATTCCAGCTGACTGCTAGTTCAGCAGTTCAGCTGTTCAAATCTCACTAGGCTCAAGGTTGACTCAGCCTTCCATCCTTCCGAGGTCGGTAAAATGAGGACCCAGATTGTTGGGGGCAATATGCTGAACTCTGTAAACTGCTTAGAGAGGGCTGTAAAGCACTATGAAGCGGTATATAAGTCTAAGTGCTATTGCTATTTTGCACCAACTGGAGCTTCCGGATGCTCTTCAAGGGCAGCCCCATGTAGAGCGCGTTGCAATAGTCAAGACGGGAAGTGACTAAAGAATGAGTGACTGTGCTGAGCAAATGACATGTTATAAATGAGTTTTGCCCCATTTTATGATCTTCCTTGCCATCTGTTGCGAAGTGAATTACTGCAGTTGTTGAGTTAGTTAAAGGTTGTTAAGTGATCTGACTTTCCCCACTCTCTTTGCTTGTCAGGTCACAAAAGGTGTTCACATGACCCCGGCACACTTCAACCGTCACAAATATGTGCCACTTTGCCAAGCGTCCAAATGTTGGTCTTGTGATAACAGTGGTTGTACGTGTGAAAAACAAGTATTTTTTCAGTGCCGTTGTAACTTCAAACAGTCACGGAACGAGTGGTTCTAAGGGCTACCCGTAGTTACATATTTGCTTCATTTTTCTGTATTCGTTATGTTTATCCACCTCCGGATTTAACAAGGCCCCTAGCAGTTACTAACAACACAACCACCACCACCCAATAAGGACACATTGCCTTAAATGTAGGAAGTATATCAGTGATTATTTATTTTCCCCAAAGCAGAAATTGTACCTGTCTTTCACAAACACTGTCTCCACACACACACACACACACACACACACACACACACACACACACACACACACACACACACACAAAGTGTGTGGAGTCCTACTTGAACATCTTGCGTAGAGCAGGTGATGTCAACGTCATTGCTTTTCCGATCCTTAATTAAAATCAGAGACAAACTGATCACAGTCAAAGCCAGATAAATAATTTCCTGAATTCAGATGTTTTCCAATATTGCTGTAAAGGGAAAGGCAGGATGTTCACGAACAAGCTATTAAGAAGAACGGTCTGTGAATTCTTGGAACATTTGCTTCTCTATGTTAACGGGTTTGTTGAAATACAAAGTACTTTCATGATGCACAAGGGCCCAAAAGGTCTCCAGTTATCTGGGCGAAAGGCTAATGAATATTACAGGAATGGCTTCTGAATAAACCAGGAAATATTGAAACTACAAGTAGGCCTTAACTTAACAACTACAATAAGGCCCCAAATTTCCATTGCTTAGCAAGTCAGTTGTTAAGTGAGTTTTGCCTCATTTTATGACTGTTTTTGCTACAATTGTTAAGCGAATCCCTGCAATTGAAACATGTGGCCATTAAGTGAATCTGGTTTTAAATTAAAGGTTGAGAAACGCTCCTCTAAGAGAAACATAATATGGCCAGGATATTTCAGGGCTGATTCGTAAGTAATTAGTTGCTGCCATTGGGGCTTTGACTGGAAGTGCAGATATTCTTTAACCACAACTGAGCCCAAAATTTATGTTGCTAAGCGAGACAGTTGTTAAACTCTTCTGCCAGTTTTCCCAAAGAGAGTTTCAGGTTGACGGAAGATCTGAAAATATTTCTGACAGGAGCGATCTGTAGCTTTCCTTTAAAAAAAATGCCAGAGGGAATTAATGATTTTTCTGTTTATCACACATAACAAACGCTACAAGAACCCTACATTTTCTCTGTGTGAGTTTCACAGAGGGAAGGCAGCTGAATCCCAGGTTCTGCACAGTCCCCAATCCTGGTTCTCCCTTGTGAACTGGCCTAACCCGTTTCCCGTGCTTTCTTCTCTCCAGAATGGTCCGACTGCTCGGTCCTGTCACAAGATGTGCATCGACATCCAGCGAAGGCAGATCTACACCTTGGGACGTTACCTGGATTCCTCTGTGAGGAACAGCAAATCTCTGAAAAGCGACTTCTATCGCTACGACATCGACACGAACACCTGGATGCTGCTGAGCGAAGATACGGCCGCTGATGGAGGCCCCAAGCTTGTGTTCGACCATCAGGTCAGTGTCATTCACACCTTAGGCTTAAGAGCACTTGGAACTTTGGCCAATTGTAATCCAGGGTTGTTGTGATGCTTTGTGAGTGAGAGGGATCTTGGGAGTGTTAAGGTGAGAATAAATCTCATAGAGACGATGTGGATCTTTTCTTGGAATTCAGACATTTAGAAAATAAAGCCGAGATTAAAGGTCTAATAGAAAATATTTATTTCGGTACAAAAGATATGAAGAACGGTTGCAGGAATGTCTAGGCTAGTGGTTCCCAACCTTTTTTTGGCCATGCCCTACCTAAGCATCTCTAAAATCCTGATTCCCCCCCCCCCCCCCGTGACATATAATTCTTACTATTCAAAACTTGGAGAAGGAGGCTCTGCTCACGGTCACTCATGCCCTTGTCACCTCTCGATTGGACTACTGCAATGCGCTCTACATGGGGCTACCCTTGAAGAGTATTCGGAGACTCCAGCTGGTGCAAAATGCGGCTGCGCGTGCTGTGGTGGGTGTGTCAAGATACACCCACGTAACACCCATACTCCGCCAGCTGCATTGGCTGCCCATTGGTCTCCGGGTACAATTCAAGGTGTCGATCATCATCTTTAAAGCCCTACATGGCTTAGGACCAGGTTACCTCCGGGACCGCATTCTGCCTCATACTTCCCTCCGACCGGTTAGGGCCCACAGAGTGGGTCTCCTCCAGGTCCCGTCAGCCAAACAATGCCGGTTGGCGGGCCCTAGGGGGAGGGCCTTCTCTGTGGGGGGCCCCGTGCTCTGGAACCAACTTCCCCCAGAGATCCGAATTATCCCCACCCTGCTGGCCTTCCGAAAAGCCATCAAGACATGGCTCTTCCTGCAGGCAGGGGTTTGATAGTTTTTATCCGAGATCTCCCCCAGTATGTATGTAGTTGAATGTCTTTCAACTTTTTAAATGTTTTTAAATTGTTTTTAAATGAATGTTTATTGTTTAGTGTTCTTTTAAAATGTTTTATGCCGCCCTGAGTCCTTAGGGAGTAGGGCGGCATAGAAGAACCTAATAATAAATAATAATAATAAATAAATAAAAACAATAAATTCTGAATAGTTACATTCTTGCTAAGGAAATGCGACCGTTCCAGTCAAGAGTCAAGTCAAAGAGAATAATGGAGAATCAGGAATGCATACATGCGCAGAAGATCACATCACGTGTCCTGCTTGTATTGGAATGTACCATAATATTAGGATAGGGATGCATCACCCTGCATAGACATACAACTGACAATATTCACTACGTGACAGGGAGTCCTGGTGGAAAGTCACTTAAATATGAGCCAGCAAGTGTGCAGCAGCTGCCAAAGAAGCCAATGCAATTCTTGGCTGCATTAATAGAGGGATAGAATCAAGATCATGTGAAGGGTTCATACCACTTTATAATGCCCTGATAAGACCACACTTGGAATATTGAATCTAGGTTTGGTCTCCATAATATAAAAAAAAAGACGTTGAGGCTCTAGAAAGAATGCAGAGAAGAGCAACAAATACGATTAGGGGACTGGAGACTAAAAGATATGAAGAACGGTTGCAGGAATGTCTATGCCAGTGGTTCCCAACCTTTTTTTGGCCATGCCCCACCTAAGCATCTCTAAAATCCTGATGGCCCCTACCCCGGTGACATATAATTCTTACTATTCAAAAAGTGAACTCCTACTCACGCGGAGGAAGCCTAAATAGCAATAGCACTTAGACTTATATACCGCTTCATAGTGCTTTACAGCCCTCTCTAAGCGGTTTACAGAGTTCAGCATATTGCCCCCAACAATCTGGGTCCTCATTTTACCGACCTCAGAAGGATGGAAGGCTGAGTCAACTTTGAGCTGGTGAGATTTGAACTGCTGAACTGCAGTGCTGCTTTTAACCACTGCGCCACCTCGGCTCTTAAAAGGCCATTAACTTGGTTTAAACAAGGTTCCAATTGCCCACATTAAAAATCAAATTGCTCCCCTGAGCGGCGTGGGCCCCACGTTGCGAACCACTGATCTAGGCTAACAAGGAGAAGGACTAGGGGTGACATGATAGCAGTGTTCAAATATCTGAAGGGTTGCCACAAAGGAGAGAGGGTCAGCCTATTCTCCAAAGCATCTGAAGGCAGGACAAGAGGCAATGGATGGAAACCTAGAACTAAGGAGAAATTTCCTGACACTTGGAACAATTAATCAGTGGAACAACTTGCTACCAGAAGTTGTGGGTGCTTCATCACTGGAGGTTTTTAAAGAAGAGATTGGATAACCATTTGTTTCAAATGGTGTAGGGTTTTCTGCTTGAGCAGGGGGCTGGACTAGAGGACCTCCAAGGTCCCATCTAACTCTGCTATTCTGTTAAAAGGCCCTTGATCTAGTGTAGAATCAGAAGTAGAAGACACAACAGGAAAGGGGGGAAAATAGGAACGTGGAATCAGTGGGAAAATTGTGTTTATATTTGATATAATTAGGTTTTTTTAAATCACAGTGGCCAGGTTTTGCTTGTTTTTTTTTTCATAAAAATTAACAGTTTCCATCCAGAAGAAGAGTGAATGAGGATAGTAATTTGGTCTTCCACCAACTTTTCTTTTTCTCTTCCTTGCTTTCTCAGAGATTTACCCAGACCCCCCCCACTTTTTTTGGCTAATTGAGATTTAAATAAGATTGACATCCCTGGGAGAAAAAAAGAGGGAGAAATCAAAATAGAGTGGGCTGGAAACTGTAAAAAGACCTTTTGAACAGAGGGAAAAAAGTTCAAAGAATATAAAGAAAGAAAAACGTGCAGAGAGAAGTTAGTGTATGCGTGCGTTAATGTATGTAGAAAAACAGATGGGAAAGAAGAGTAAAAATAATAAAATGTCTATAACCGTGTTTCTATAACCTTGGTAACTTTTAAGATGTGTGGACTTCAATTCCCAGAATTCCTCAGCCAATCATTAGCTTCTAATTCATGGAACATTTAAAGCAGGAGTTTAAATGTTTAAAGCATGGCTGACCAGGGAATTCTGGGAGTTGAAATCCACAGGTCTTAAAGTTGCCAAAGTTGGACACTGCTGATTTAGAACGTAATATATTTTTTAAAGACTTGCTTTTTTCATATCAAGCCGTATTTTTTAATAAAAATGCCTTCCATTTATTGCAGATGTGCATGGATTCAGAGAAACACATGATCTACACCTTCGGGGGAAGGATTTTGACGTGCAACGGCAGTGTGGATGACAGCCGGGCCAGTGAACCACAATTCAGCGGCCTCTTTGCTTTTGACTGTCAGTGCCGGATATGGAAACTCTTGCGAGAAGATTCGTGTAATGCTGGCCCCGAAGACGTCCAATCCAGAATAGGACACTGCATGTTATTCCATTCAGTAAGGACCAGCCCTCTGTGGGACTGCTTAAGTTTCTTACATAACCTTGGCCTGTGTGTTAATTTATTAAAATTTTATACAGGGAGTTGTAGGAACCTGGGAGGCGGAGTTAAGAGGGGGATCAGCCTAGAATCCCTAGGTAGTCATCACTGAACTGAGTCCAACCCTTCTTGAATTCCATTGGTCCTTATTTAACTCCAAGGAAATATTAACTAATATCCAAGATATTAGATATGAACATAAATCTCTGGTACCGGTGACCGACCCAAACTTACGTTGCCAAGCGAGACATTTGTTAAGTGAGTTTTGCCCCCATTTTACGACCTTTCTTGTCAGAGTTGTTAAGTGAATCACTACGCTCGTTAAGTTAGTAAGACAGTTGTTAAGTGAATCTGGCTTCCTCATTGACTTTGCTTGTCAGAAGGTCGCAAAAGGGTATAGCAATAGCAATAGCACTTAGACTTATATACCGCTTCATAGTGCTTTACAGCCATCTCTAAGCAGTTTACAGAGTTCAGCATATTGCCCCCAACAATCTGGGTCCTCATTTTACCCACCTCAGAAGGATGGAAGGCTGAGTCAACCTTGAGCCTGGCGAGATTTGAACAGCTGAACTGCTGAACTAGCAGTCAGCTGGAGTAGCCTGCAGTAGCTGCATTTAACCACTGCGCCACCTCGGCTCTTATGAGCCCAGGATGCCGCAACCGTCATAAATATGAGTCATTTGCCAAGCGTCTGGATTTTAATCACAGGATCACGGAATGCTGTAAAGGTCGTAAGTGTGAAAAACAGTCTTAAGTGCCCTTTCTCAGTGATGTTGGAACTTGGAACAAACTATGACTTACCTGTAGTCTAGACCGGGGGTCTCCAAGCTTGGCAACTTTAAGACTTGTGGACTTCAACTTCCAGAATTCATCAGCCAGCTTTGCTGGCTGAGGAATTCTGGGAGTTGAAGTCCACAAGTCTTAAAGTTGCCAAGCTTGGAGATCCCTCTTCTAACACAACTAAACTTGGTGCGATGAACAACTCTGCGTATCTTTTCTTTTTCCCTCCCTTCTAGAAAAATCGTTGCCTGTATATGTTTGGCGGACAAAGGTCGAAAACGTACTTGAACGATTTTTTCAGTTACGACGTAGACAGCGACCACGTGGATATCATCTCGGATGGCACCAAAAAGGATTCAGGGATGGGTAAGGCTGCGCTTGGTTTTTACCGACTGGGTCAGGGAATTCTGGGAGTTGAAGTCCACGGATATTTCAGGGAGCCCCAAGATGTGCAGAGAAGAGCAACCAAGAGGATTAGGGGACTGGAGGCTAAAACATATAAAGAACGGTTGCTGGAGTTGGGTATGTCTAATTTAATGAAAAGAAGGACGAGGTTACCTGATAGTACAGGCAGTCCTCAACTTAGAACAGTTCACTTAGTGACCATTCAAAGTTACAACTGCACCCCGAAAATGTGACTTATGACCGTTTTTCACACTTAAAAACCGTCGCAGCATATCCACGATCACATGATAAAAATTCAGACACTTGGCAACCGACTCACATTTATGACGTCTGCAGGGTCCCGGGGTCATGTGATCAATAGCAATAGCACTTAGACTTATATACCGCTTCATAGTGCTTTACAGCCCTCTCTAAGCGGTTTACAGAGTTCAGCATATTGCCCCCAACAATCTGGGTCCTCATTTTACCGACCTCAGAAGGATGGAAGGCTGAGTCAACCTTGAGCCGGTGAGATTTGAACAGCTGAACTGCTGAACTGCAGTGCTGCTCTTTAACCACTGCACCACCTCGGCTCTTGACCTGATCACCTTTCACGACCTTCAGACAAGCAGAGTCAATGTTCACTTAACAACTGTGTTGTTCCCTTAACGACTGCAGTCATTCACTTAACAACCGCGGCAAGAAAAGTCGTAAAACGGAGCAAAAGTCACTTAACAAATGTTTTGCTTAACAGCATACATTCTGGGCCCAATTGAGGTTGTAAGTCAAGGACTACCTGTATTCCAGTAACCCAAGGGTTGCCACAAAGAAGAGGGAGTCAAACTATTCTCCAAAGCACCTGAGGGTAGAACAAGAAGCAATGGGTGGAAACTAAACAAGGAGAGAAGCAACTTAGAACTAAGGAGAAATTTCCTGAAAGTTAGAACAATTAATCAATGGAACAACTTGCCTCCAGAAGTTGTGAATGCTCCAACACTGGAAGTTTTTAAGAAGATGTTGGATAACCATCTGTCTGAAGCTGTGTAGGGTTTCCTGCATAAGCAGGGGGTTGGACTAGAAGACCTCCAAGGTCCCTTCCAACTCTGTTGTTCTGAATTCTGAGATGGTAAGGGGGGCATAGTTTCCCATTCCTGGTGTATAGCAATCTTTTGAAATTGGACACAATTGTGTGTGTGTTGGGGGGGGGAAGGCTTGTTTTGATAAAGAGAATCTTTACTCTCAGGTCCATTAAAAAGAAATATTGTAGCAGCTTTGTGTTGTTCCAGCGGTTCCAGCTGTGCTTTGGAACCGTGTGTCTTGTTTTGGAAAGTGAAGCCTCCCAAATCCACACCATAAATTTTGACGGAGCAGAAACATCTGCTACCTAAAATTGAGAAGAGCCATTGGAATGTTGTTGTTGTCGTCTTTTTTTCAACCTTTGGCAAACATTCCTGGTTTTCCTTACATAGTTTAAATAAAATCAGAGATTTATTCTCTCTAAGCACCTGGCTACCTACAGACCTGAGCATTTTCTCATACGAAATGAAATCATTGCATTTCTTTACGCAAGTACGGATGATTCCTCAACCAAGGACCACAATTCAGCCGAAAAATTTCTGTCATTAAGCGAGACAGTTAAGTCAGCTTTGCCCCATTGGACGACATTTCTAGCCACGGTTGTTAACTGAATCACTGCTGTGGTTAAGTTAGCAACACGGTTGTTAAGTGAATCTGGCTTCCCCATTGACCTTTGCTTGTCAGAAGGTCGCAAAAGGGGAGGAGGGTCATGTGACTCCGAGATGCTGCAACCGTCGTAAACCTGAGTCCGTTGCCAAGCTTCCGAACTTTGATCACATGACCGTGGGGAATGCTGCAATGGTCGTAAGTGGTGAAAAACGGTCGTAACTTTTTTCAGGGCCGTTGTAACTTCGAACGGTCCCTAAGCGGTCGTAAGTCGAGGATTGCTTTGTAATTGCTAACGCTTTATTGAAGCGTTTTGCAGTGGGACGTCCTCCAAAGCTTTTGCACCATTACAGATCCATCTTCGGTGGCCAGAAGTCAAGGACGATGAGAATTCTGGCCTTAAGTCATCCGAAGGTTCCTATTTTGGGGGGAACTTGGTTTTCTGAATGAAGAAGGCTGCAGCTACGTAACCTCGGTCTGCAAGGAGAGAGAGCCAATGCTGGTTTGCTTCCATAGTGGCCACCTGCGATGAGTTCATTTTTGGAGGAAAACAGATCCGTCCTTGTGACCGAACAACCCGGCCAGAATCCTCTGGCCAAACATATTAGTTGCTGCCTTGGATTTTGACAAAGGAGAAAAGACATAATTAGCCACCTTTAAAAAAAAAAGGAGGAAAGAAAGAAAAGAAGAAGAAAAAAAAAAGCTGTTAGGCTGAATAGCGTCCTTTGTTAGGCGAATGACTAATTTAGAAATCATGAATGAATAGAATTCCCGTTGACCGTCCTTGTGTGTCTATGCAAGTAAATAAACAGCTCTGAACATTTATTTCCCTTGTTTGTGCGGGGAGATGTTAGAGCGAGTCTTTCTTATAACCAGGAAGAACAAAAACTCAATTCTGTTGGAAAGCCCCAATCCCTGAGGAGGCTTCCCTTGCAGTAGTAGGCCCCTTTTGTCGGGAGGTTTGACAGAATGCAGGCAGCTCTTCTCCTCCCTTCCTCTTCTCAACCCCACACATTTGATGAAGGAACAACTTCAGAGTTGGGTCCAGAAAAAGAGAGGAGATGGATTGGGGAAAGGGCAGGAGGAGACAGCCTTCCCTAACTTGTCACTGTCCGGAATTCATCCATTTCCCAGTTGCCCCAGCCAGTTGGAGATTCTGGGAGATGGGGAGGGAAGGGAAGGAAGGAAGGAAGGAAGGAAAAGGGTGTGAAGAAGGAATGAAGATGGAAGGAAGGGGAAAGAGGAAAAGGAAAAGGGAGGGGGAGAGGGAAGGAAAGAAAAGGAAGGAAGGAAAATTGTGTGAGGAAGGGAGAGGGAAGGAAGGAAAGAAAATTAAGGAAAAGGATGTGCAGGAGGGAAGGAAGGAAAAGGGTGAGGAAGAAAAGGAAGGGGAAAGAGAAAAGGGAAAAAGGGAGAGGGAAGTGAAGGAAGGAAGATAAGAAAAGGAAGGAAGGAGAAAGAAAAAAGATAGCGAGAGAAGGAAGGAAGGAAGGAAGGAAGGAAAAGAGGGTGTGAGGGAGGGAAGGAAGGAAAAGGGTGTGTGGAAGAAAGGAAGGAAGGGGAAAGAGAAAAGGAAAAAAGGGAGAGGGAAATGAAGGAAGGAAGGAGAAAGAAAAAGATAGTGAGAGTGAGGGAGGGAAGGAAGGAAAAGGCTGTGCGGAAGAAAGGAAGGGGGGAGAAAGAGAAAAGGAAAAAAGGCAGAGGGAAGTGAAGGAAGGAAGATAAGAAAAGGAAGGAAGGGGAAAGAGAAAAGGAAAAATGGGAGAGGGAAACGAAGGAAGGAAGATAAGAAAAGGAAGGAAGGAGAAAGAAAAAAAGTGAGAGTGAAGGAAGGAAGGAAGGAAAAGAGTGTGCGGAAGAAAGGAAGGAGGGAGAAAGAGAAAAGGAAAAAGCAGAGGGAAGTGAAGGAAGGAAGATAAGGAAAGGAAGGAAAGGGAGGGGGAAGGAAGGAAGGAAGGAAGGAAGGAAGGAAGGAAGGAAGGAAAGTTCTACCTCCTGTTGTTACATGAAATGTCCATATTTAGAGGTAGAGAAGACTTTTGAATGAAAGCTGCAGGATAAGCGAGTCAAACTCTGCGTCTTTCCTTTTGTCTCCCTGCTTGTGAATCTTCCTGGAAACAGGTGGTTAGGAACGGCCTGTTGGACTCTTGACTCAGCATTTGGTTGCATGAAGGGTAGATTCTCTTTGAAAGCAGCGCTTCCTTTCTCAACGCACCCAGCAGAGGTGGGATTCAGCCGGTTCGGACCGGTTCGTGCGAACTGGTAGTAGTGACCTGCGGGTGGCCCACCCAACCTCCTGGGCGCAATCCCATCCTATATCGCTGTGTTTTTTGACACCGCATGCATGTGTGGACGGCATGCGCATGCGAATTGCTGTATTGGTTGATGTCGCACACATGCGCGGATGGCGCGCATGTGCATTTCTGACACTGGGCGAACCAGTTGATCCAGTATGTAAAGCCCACCTCTGGCACCCAGGTGTATTTGGAGCGAAAGGCTTTTCTGCCAATGGGCTCAGGACAACCAAAACCTTTTAATTCGCTGAATTCGACCGTTCGGTAGGATTATTCTCCTTAAATACGGCTAGTCCTCATGACCAGAACTGGGACCGACATTTCTGTCGCTAAGCAAGGCAACTGGTTAAGTGAGTCGCACACAATTTTAATGACCTTTTTTTGGGGGGAAGGGTCGTTATGCAGATCAGATGGTCATTAAGCGAATCCAGCTTGCCCCATTTTGACTCTCCTTGTGTGGGAAGTCGGCTGGGAAGGTCACAAATAAGGACGGCATGACTTCTGGACGCTGCAGCTGTCGTAAATTTGTGGCGTTGTAACTCCGAACAGTCACTAAATGAACTGTTGTCAGCCGAGGACTACCTGGGTATAAAATTCTCGCCACTGTCAAGACCTGTTAATAATGAAATTCCAAATTTTCCCTCAAGCTCTCTGTCCGTCAACCACACACGTACCTGTGGGGAAATGCTCCTTTGTGA
The DNA here is from genome assembly GCA_023053685.1 of Diadophis punctatus similis. NCBI lineage: Eukaryota > Metazoa > Chordata > Lepidosauria > Squamata > Dipsadidae > Diadophis > Diadophis punctatus. The sequence goes on along the minus strand of JALIGW010000004.1, from coordinate 4,507,310 downwards.
AGGATTTCATAGCTTTGTGCCTTAGTTTAACGGTTTAACCGCTGTGTTTTCAGGCTAATGTGCCTCTCCCACCTGTTGCCAAAGGGCAAAACATTTAAGATATTTAAAGTTTTATTTTCTTTCTTTTCCTCCTTTTCCTTTTCTCTACTGGCAGCAAGACGGTGGTGGGTGGGAATGTACCTAGCAATTTTTATGAGTGAGTTAGTAAAAATAGCAGGCTTCTGACGGCATCTTTGTATAAAAGCAGCTGTGGACTAAATTTGTTGGGAAATTCGGTGCTGTTCTCCCTCTCTCCCTCTCCTTCAACCTCCCTCTCCCCCTCCCTCTTCCCCCTCCTTCTCTTTCTCCTTTTCCATCCCTCCCTCCCTTCCCCCTCCCTCTCTTTCTCCCTCTTTCTCCCTCCTACTTCTCCCTCCCTCCCCCTCTCTCTTCCTCCTCGCTCCCCTCTCCGTCTTCCCCCTCTCTGCCTCTCTCTGCCTCTTTCCCTTCTCTCCCTCTCCCTCCCTCTCATCTCACTCTTCCCCCTCCCCCTCCTTTTCCCTTCCCCTCCCTCTCCTCCTTCTCCCTCCTTCCCTCTTTCTCTCTCCCTCCCTCCCTCTCCTCTCTCTCTCTCTCCCTCTCTCCCATTTTCCTCCTTCCCCTCTCCCTCTCCCCACTCTCTCCCTCTCCTTTTCCCTCCTCCTTTCCTTTCCCTCTCCCTCCCTCCCTCTCTCCCTCCCTCTCCCTCTCCTTCCTCCCTCTCCCCTCTCTCTTTCTCTCCCCCTCTCTCTCCTCTCTCCTTTTCCTCCCCTCCCCTTTCTCTCCTTTCCCTTTCCCTCCCTCTCTTCCTCCCTCTCCCCTCTCTGTCCTTTTCTTCCTTCTTTCCCCTCCCCCCTCTCCCTCTTCTCTCCTTTCCCTCTCTCTCTCTCGCTCTCTCTTGCTCCCTCTCTCTCCCTCCCCCCTCCCTCCCTCTCTGACTCTCCTCTCCCACTTCTCCCTCCCTCCCTTTTCCTGGCAACACTTTCTGTTTTATATGTAAACATTGGACTCTGGTGTTTTCCTGTTTTCAGTTGCCTTGGCAGAGCACATAGTGATGCAAAATCGCTTTGGTTTGAAGGCCAATTTTGCATGATTATGTCATGCAGTTTAAAAAAAAAGGGTGGTGTCCGTATTCAACATCCATTCCTGACACCATGGCCCTCGGGGGGGGGGGGGGAAGCAGAATATAATCATCTGCCTCTGCCAATACATTTATTCACTGAAGAAAATAATAAAAGGAGACTTATAATATTGGTTTTGGATTGTAGCTTCCACGGCCCTTCACATTCGGCATTGCTAGCTAGGGCTGGTGGGTGGTTTGTCTAAAGCATCTTGCCAAATATTTCTTTAAAAAAAAAAACCATTAAGAAAAAAATCCTATACACGTTTTTACAAGACTGCGACTAAAAATGACCGTCAGACGTTTGCTTCGAGCTCTGTTCTGCAGAAAATGCGACATTTTATTTTAGTTCTTTTTAAATCTCGCCTTTATTCTTTTATATAAACAATTTGATGAACATAACTTAATTCTCCGCCCCTCCTCCTCCTATTTTCCCTACAACAACCCTGTGAGGTGAGTCGGGCTGAGAGAGAGAGAGACCAGCTCAAAGTCACCCAGCTGGCTAAGGTGGTACTGGAACTCTCTGTCTCCTGATGATTGGCTCAAAATCGACTTTTGATGGCTAAGGTGGGACTAGAACTCAGTGTCTCCTGATGATTGGCCCAAAATCGACTTTTGATGGCTAAGGCGGGACTAGAACTCACCATCTCCTGGTGATTGGCCCAAAAATCGACTTTGATGGCTAAGGCGGGACTAGAACTCAGTGTCTCCTGATGATTGGCCCAAAATCGACTTTTGATGGCTAAGGCGGGACTAGAACTCACAGTCTCCTGATGATTGGCCCAAAAATCGACTTTGATGGCTAAGGCGGGACTAGAACTCAGTGTCTCCTAGCGATTGTCACAAAAATCACCCAGCTGGTTTTGAGGGCTAAGGCGGGACTATAACTCCCCGTCTCCTGGTGATTGGCCCAAATCACCGTGACAGGTTTGGGGTTTTTTTTCTGCTATGAGTGTTAAGTGAATCCGGCTTCCCGCCGTTGACTTCCCACCCGGGAAGCTTGCAAATGGTGATCACATGACCCAGGGACATTAGATGGTTGCCAAGCATCTAAATGTTGATCACATGACAGTGGGGATGTTGCCATGGGTATAAAGGTGGGAAACACTTCATAAATCACTTTTTGTCCCTGCCACTGGAACTTTGAACGGACCTTAAGTGAATGGTTGTAACTAATATAGGAGTACCTATATTTGAATCATTACAACAGATTAACAAGAGTTGGAAGGGACCTTGTGGGTCATCTAGTCCAACCCCCCCGCCCAAGCAGGAGTCCCTACACCATTTCTGACAGATGGCAGTCCAGTCTCTTCTTTTTTTTTAATTCAAAAAGTTTTATTAGTACAAAGTACAAACATTTTTCTCTTTTCTCTCCCCCCCCCTTAATTACAGTCCAGTCTCTTCTTGAAAGCCTCCAGTGATGGAGCTCCCACAACTTCGGAAGGCAACTTCTGTTCCATGGGTTGATGGCTCTCACTGTCAGAAAATTTATCCTTATTTCCAGGTTGAATCTTTCCTTGTTCAGTTTCCATCCATTATTCCTTGTCTGGCCTTCGGGGGCTTTGGAGAATAGCTTGACCCTCCTCCTCTCTGTGGCAGCCCCTCAAATATTGGAAGGATGCTATCATGTCTCCCCTGGTCCTTCTCTTCTCTAGACTAGCCATGCCCAGTTCCTGCAACCGTTCTTCGTATGTTTTATCCTCCAGCCCCCTGATCATCCTGGTTGCTCTTCTCTGCACTCTTTCTAGAATCTCAATATCTTTTTTATAGTGTGGTGACCAAAACTGGATGCAGTACTCTAGGTGCAGTCTAACTAAGGCTTTATAGAGTGGTATTAGTACCTCACTTGATTTTGATTGTATTCCTCTGTTAATGCAACTTAGGACTGCATTGGCTTTTTTGGCTGCCGCCGCACACCATTGGCTCATTATCGTGGGGGAGAGAGGAGGAATTTGTCTTTGGTGCATATGCTCTCAGTGTACATAAAAGAAAAGATACATTTGTCAAGAATGGTTGTCATAGGGTTCAAATAAGCAATCAGGAAACAATCAATATTCATATAAATTATAAGGATTCAAGCAACAAGTTACAGTCATACAGTCATAAGTGGGAGGAGAAGGGTGATAGGAACGATGAGAAAAACTAATAGTAATAGTAATGCAGCCTTAGGGAATAGTTAGACAGTGGTGAGGGAATTATTTGTTTAGCAGAGTGATGGCGTTCGGGAAAAAACTGTTCTTGTGTCTAGTTGTCTTGGTGTGCAGTGCTCTATAGCGTCGTTTTGAGGGTAGGAGTTGAAACAATTTATGTCCAGGATGCGAGGGGTCTGTAGATATTTTCACAGCCCTCTTTTTGACTCGTGCAGTATACAGGTCCTCAATGGAAGGCAGGTTGGCAGGAATTGTTTTTTCTGCAGTTCTGCAGATCAGGAGGCTACAACGGCCTTAAAACTGAGGGTTGAAAGGAGGGCTCTTTCTCACCGCAACCGTCAGAAGTACACGCCAGTTGCCAAGCCTCTGGATTTTGATCACGTGACCACAGGGATGCTGCCACGGTCGTACACGTGAAAAAGCGGTCACGGGTCGCTTTTATCAGTGCCGTTGTAACTTCAGATGGTCACTAAAGGAAGTCCAGGACTACCCGTAGTCTTCCTCTCTGCCCTTCTTATATAAAATAATACCGGGGTGTGTGTGTGTCTCTTTTACACCTCTTGTTGGTTCAGGAGGCAGCAAATCTAAACCGAACACAAGGCGGAACATTTGTGTTTTTGTTTTTCTCCCCGAACATCTGAGTCACACGCGGCTTTTTCTCTGGCTCATGCTGCCTCTGGTGCTTGTGCTGTCTGAGAACTGCTTAGTCACACCCTGGTGTGTGTGTCCCCCCTCCCTCCTCCTCCTCCTCCTCTCCCCCCCTTTAGAGTTTGGATTAAGCTTGGAGAGGGGGGAAAAAACCCCACCAGGATTAGCAAGATCGAGATGCCACTAGGCTGCCCTCGGTGTATGAATTTGGAAAGGATGTCCGGGGTGTGTGTGAGTGTGTGTGTGTGTGTGTGTGTGTGTGTGTGTGTGTGAGAGAGAGAGAGAGAGAGAGAGAGAGAGAGAGAGAGAGAGAGGAGAAAGGGAGAGAGGGGAAGAAGGAGAAGAAGAAAGGAGAGAGAGAGAGAGAGGGAGAAGGAGGAGAAGAAGAGAGGAAGGAGAAGGAGAAGAAGGGAGAGAGAGAGGGAGAGGAAGGAGAAGAAGAAGAGGAAGAAGGAGGAGAAGAAGAAGGGAGAGAGGAAGAAGAAGGGAGAGAGGAAGAAGGAGAAGAAAGAGGAAGAAGGAGAAGAGGAAGGAGAAGAAGAGAGAGGAAGGGGAAGAGAGGAGGAGGAAGAAAGAGGAACAAGAGAGAGAGAGGAAGAAGAAGAAGAAGGGAGAGAGGAAGGAGAAGGAGGAGGAGAAGATGCAGAGAGGAAGAAGGAGAAGAAGAAGGGAGGCAGGGAGAAAGAGAGGAAGAAAGAGAAGAAGAAGAAGAAAGAGAGAGAGAAATTAAGGCTGGGATTGCTGGCACAGGAGTGGGTATCAGTGGGATATACATCCTCCCATCTCTGAACCTCCAAACAACTTGACCGGATACGAGGCACGGATTGCTGTGCCTCTCGTTTCCCCCGTGACCCCCTCAAACTGTAAAATGATCCAGGAGGAGAAGAGAGAAAAACAGAGCCGTGGCGGCCAGATCACATGCCGGTTGCACATGCCAGCCGAAAGGCCGGTTGCTGTGGGAAATGGGAGCAAGACCTGCCCTGTAAACATCAGAACAGCCAATTATTTGATTACGCTTTGATGGGGATTAATGTGAGGTCTTCGGCCTTCCTCTCGTGGCCATCCAGGCGGCTGTTTGAGGAGAAACAGGCTCCGGGGGTAGGGGTGGGTGGGTGGTTTTCGGCAGATCCCTTTGATGGCCACCTGAGCATTCCTCACAAAGGAATTCTCGCCGTTGCTTTAAATTCCCACGGTGGGAGTGTTAGAATGAGCGGCTTCCCCGCATCCTAGACGCCTAGAATTGTAGGGCTGGAAGGGGCCTTGGCGGTCTTTTAGTCCAGGGGTCTCCAATCATTCAACTCCCAGAAGCAAGTCGAGGAATACTGTACGTGAAATGAAATAGTCAACGAGAGAGAGGGAGGGAGAGGGAGGGAGGGAGAGACACAGAGAGAGGGAGAGAGAGAGATTCATTGTTTGATTGAGTATGGAACTGTGGCCTATCTAGGTGAACATCTGGTGAACAAGGTGAACAAATGAGAGAGAGGGAGAGGCAGAGAGAGGAAGAGAGAGAAAGGGAGCGGGAGGGAGAGAGAGAGACAGGAAGAGAGAAAAGGGGAAGGCGCGTGCGAGAGAGAGACAGGAAGAAAGGGAGGGAGGGAGACGGAGAGGGAGGGAGAGGGAGGGAGAGAGAAAGAGGGAGGGAAAATGAGGTGGAGAGGGAGCGACACGGAGAGGGAGAGAGGAAGAGAGAAAGGGAGAGAGAGGGTGGAGGGAGGGAGAGGGAGAGAAACACAGAGGGAGAGGGAGAGAGAGACAGGAAGAGAGGGAGGGAGAGAAAGGGAGGGAGGGAGAGAGATTCATTGTTTGATTGAGTATGGAACTGTGGCCTATCTAGGTGAACATCTGGTCCTCCAAATGAGAGAGGGAGAGGAAGAGAGAGAGAAAGGGAGCGGGAGAGAGAGAGACAGGAAGAGAGAAAAGGGGAAGGTGAGAGAGAGAGAGGAAGAGAGAAAGGGAGGGAGGGAGGGAGGGAGGGAGAAGGAGGGAGAGAGGGAGAGGGGGAGAGAAAGGGAGGGAAAATGAGAGGTGGAGAGGGAGAGACACGGAGAGGGAGAGAGGAAGAGAGAAAGGGAGAGAGAGGGCGGAGGAGGGAGAGAAAGGGAGAGAGAGACACACAGGGAGAGAGAGCGAGAGAGGGAGAGAGAGACAGGAAGAGAGAAGGGGAGGGAGGGAGAGAGAGAGAGATTCATTGATTATGGAGCTGCTGCCTCTCAAGGTGAACATCTGGTGATCCAGATGACCTCCTGGGAACAATGCTGTCAATCACTCATTTCCATCTTCTCATTCCAGAGATAGTAGCTCCAAAATAGGTTGAAATGGGGCTGGGTTGAGAAGGTACAAAAACTCTGTGGCTCAAATTGGACATCTCTAACTGTTAATGGCCTCTACACAAAACAACAACAACAACACATAATTTGTGCCCATCCGACGTTACCTTTTTGTGTAAAACATATTCACCTCCTGCTATTGTGGTGCCTACCTATGAATCCTTTTAGATCTGCACTGATCCCTCCTCCCTGGAGCCAGCTTGGCATCTCCCTGTCATTTCGTTTCATTTCCAGAGCGAGCGGATCCAATGGACAGGATGTAAACCAGAATTAATATCCACTTTTCCACCAATTTGCTTTTAATGAGCATGTGGGAGCTAACATCCATGAAGCTGCAAGAAGACACGCTTGGCTCAGCACCTCCGGAGGATTCTGCGATAGATCCGCCCTCTAGCGGTCCCTTTTCTTGTGATAGATCCGCCATCTAGCGGTCCCTTTTTATTGTTTCGGAGAAATGTAACTTTGCTCTCCTTCATCCGTAGTTCCAATGACCGGCTTCACCCAAAGAGCTACCATTGATCCGGAACTGAACGAGATCCATGTGCTGTCTGGACTGAGTAAAGACAAGGAAAAACGAGAAGAGAACGTTCGGAATTCCTTCTGGATATACGACATTGTCCGTAACAGCTGGTAAGCAGGAGATCCTTTCTCTCTCTCTCTCTCTTTTGCCTTTTGCAGAGATAGATAGATTGATCTATCTATCTATCTATCTATCTATCTATCTATCTATCTATCTATCTATCTATCTATCTATCTATCTATCTATCTATCTATCTATCTATCTATCTATCTTATCTCTCTCTCTCTCTCTCTCTCTCTCTCTCTCTCTCTCTCTCTCTATATATATATATATATTTAATTAATTTAATTTAATTAAATGGATTTGTATGCCGCCCAACTCCCTAGGGACTCTGGGCGGCTCACAACATATTCGGATCCATTTCGACAATACAGTGCAATAAAATACAATAGTTAAAAGACATATAACATATAAAAATTAAAAGAGTATCGTCACGCTTTCACCCCGCCTGCCGGAAGAGCCAAGTTTTTATTGCTTTCCGGAAGGCCAGCAGGGTGGGGATAGTCCTGATCTCCAGGGGGATCTGGTTCCACAGGGAGGGAGCTCCCACAGAGAAGGCCCTCCCCCTCGGCCCCGCCAACCGACATTGTTTGGTCGACGGGACCTGGAGGAGGCCTACTCTGTGGGACCTAACCGGTCGTAGGGAGGTATGCGGCAGGATGCGGTCCCGAAGGTAACCTGGCCCTGAGCCATGTAGGGCTTTAAAGGTAACGACCAACACCTTAAATTGGATCCAGAGACTAATGGGCAGCCAATGCAGCTGGCGGAGAATTGGTGTTACATGTGTGCATCTAGGAGCACCCACCACAGCTCGCGCAGCTGCATTTTGCACCAGTTGCAGTCGCCGGACACTCTTCAAGGGTAGCCCCATGTAGAGCCCATTGCAGTAGTCCAGCAGTGAGGTGATGAGGGCATGAGTGACTGTGAGAAGTGCCTCCCTCTCCAAGTAGGGTCGCAATTGGTGCACAAGACGTACTTGTGCAAAGGTCCCCCTAGCCACAGCTGAAAGATGTTCCAATTTAAGCTGTGGATCTAGGAGGACACCCAAATTGCGGACCCGTTCTGAGGGAGCTAATTTCTCTCCCCCAAGAACCAAGGAGGGACAGTTGGTCACGTCCTTAGGAGGCAGTATCGTCTGGCTTTGCAAGGTAGAATTGGAAACAAGAACATTTCAACCTCTCAATTTTCCATTTTCCACTCGCTAAAGCACAGCACAGGTAGTCCTCGACTTACGACCACAATTGAGCCCCACATTTATGTTGCCGAGTGAAACATTTGTTAAGTGAGTTTTGCCCCATTTTTACCTCCTTCCTTGCCACAATTGCTAAGTGAATCATTGCAGTTGTTAAGTGAGTAACATCGTCGTTAAGTGAATCCGGCGTCCCCATTTGACTTTGCCTGTTAGAAGGTCGCAAAAGTTGACCACGGGACGCTGCAACTGTCATAAGTATGAACCAGTTGCCAGATGTTGGGATGATGTTAGCAATTGTTAGGTGTGAAAAACGGTCACAAGTCACTTTTTTGAGTGCCGCTGTAACTTTGAACAATCACTAAATAAACCGTTGTAAGTTGAGGACTCCCTGTATCAATTGCTAAGCAAAACAGTTGTTAAAGGAGTCCTGTCCCATTTTATGACCTTTTTTGGCCACTGTTTTAGACGAATCGCTCCAGTTGTTAAGTGAATCATGCAGTCGTTAAGCAAATCTGAGCCCTCAAATCTCTGTTGCGAAGTGAGACATTTGTTAAGTGACTTTTGCCCGTTTTGCGACCTTTCTTGCCACAGTTGTTTAGTAAATCACTGCAGTTGTTAAGTGAGTAACGTCGTCGTTAAGTGAATCTGGCGTCCCCCTTGACTTTTGCTCCTCGGAAACCAGCTAGGAAGGTTACCGATGGTGATCACGTGACCCCGGAACATGGCAACCGTCATAAATAAATGCCAGTTGCCAAGCCCCTGAATTTTGATCACGTGACCATAGAATAGAATAGAATAGAATAATGGAGTGGAGTGGAGTGGAGTGGAGTGGAGTGGAGTGGAGTGGAGTGGAGTGGAGTGGAGTGGAGTGGAGTGGAGTGGAGTGGAATACAATACAATACAATACAATACAATACAATACAATACAATACAATACAATACAATACAATAATAGAATAATAGAATAATAGAATAATAGAATAATAGAATAATAGAATAATAGAATAGTGGGGAGGAGTGGAGTGGAGTGGAGTGGAGTGGAGTGGAGTGGAGTAGAGTAGAGTAGAGTAGAGTAGAGTAGAGTAGAGTAGAGTAGAAAATAGAATAGAATAGAATAGAATAGAATGGAGTGGAGTGGAGTGGAGTGGAGTGGAGTGGAGTGGAGTGGAGTGGAGTGGAGTGGAATACAATACAATACAATACAATACAATACAATACAATACAATACAATACAATACAATACAATACAATACAATACAATACAATACAATACAATACAATAATAGAATAATAGAATAATAGAATAATAGAATAATAGAATAGTGGGGAGGAGTGGAGTGGAGTGGAGTGGAGTAGAGTAGAGTAGAGTAGAGTAGAGTAGAGTAGAGTAGAGTAGAGTAGAATAGAATAGAATAGAATAGAATAGAATAGAATAGAATAGAATAGAATAGAATAGAATAGAATAGAATAGAATAGAATAATAGAATGGAGTGGAGTGGAGAGTGGAGTGGAATGGAGTGGAGTGGAGTGGAGTAGAGTAGAGTAGAGTAGAGTAGAGTAGAGTAGAAGAATAGAATAAGAATAGAATAGAATAGAATAGAATAGAATAGAATAGAATAGAATAGAATAGAATAGAATAGAATAGAATAGAATTCTTTATTGGCCAAGTGTGATTGGACACACAAGGAATTTGTCTTTGGTGCATATGCTCTCAGTGTACATAAAAGAAAAGATACATTTGTCAAGAATCATGAGGTACAACACTTAATGATTGTCATAGGGTACAAATAAGCAACCAGGAAACAATCAATTTTAATATAAATCATAAGGATACAAGCACCAAGTTATAAGTGGGAGGAGATAGTAATAGTAATGCAGCCTTAGTGAATAGTTTGACAGTGGTGAGGGAATTATTTGTTTAGCAGAGTGATGGCATTCGGGAAAAAATTGTTCTTGTGTCTAGTTGTTCTGGTGTCCAGTGCTCTATAGCGACGTTTTGAGGGTAGGAGTTGAACCAGTTTGTGTCCAGGATGTGAGGGGTCTGTAGATATTTTCACGGCCCTCTTTTTGACTCGTGCAGTATACAGGTCCTCAATGGAAGGCAGGTTGGCAGTACTTGTTTATTCTGCAGTTCTGCAGATCAGGAGGCTACAATGGCCTTAAGTCTGAAAACCTTTCAGTCATGTCACTTGTATTCCGTGCCACTGTAACTTCAAACGGTCACTAAGGAAATGGTTGTAAGTCGAGAACGGCCTGTGCACAGGTTTGTGTGCAAGATCTGAAGGCGTGCAGAGACCCGATCCAAACAATCGCAGGATTGAACTGGTAGCATCATCATCATCAATGGGTTAGACCAGCGGGTCTCCAAACTTGGCAACTTTAAGACTTGTGGACTTCAACTCCCAGAATTCCTCAGCCAGCATGGGGAATTGAAGTCCACAGGGGAGTTGAACTGGGAGTTGAAGCCCACACGTCTTAAAAGTTGCCAAGGTTGGAGACCCCTGGGTTAGACTCTACCTGTGGTAGAACTTCAGCTTAACAGGAGATAAGTGAGACCCGCCAGATAACCTCTGGATGGCCAATGTCCTGTATTTCAGGTCCTGTGTCTACAAGAACGATCAAGCAGCCAAAGAGAACTCGAACAAGAGCCTTCAGGAAGAAGAGCCTTGTCCTCGTTTTGCACACCAGCTCGTGTACGATGAATTGCACAAGGTAAGAGCTGCTTGAGAATGTGGTAGGGTGGTCGAGGTTATCATCTAAGGCTTGGATGAAACGCCCATGAGTTGCACGCTAGGCCTACCGGCCTGCAATGCCTTTGCCAGCGAAAACGGAGCTTCCGAGCTCCGTTTTCGCTTGCAGAGGGTTGCAGGATGCCGTCGCAGCCAAAAACGGAGCTCGTGAGGGCCACGGGCAGCCCTCCCGAGCTCCATTTTCACTGGCAGAGGGTTTGCAGGAGGCCGTGGCAGCCGAAAATGGAGCTCGGGAACCCGTTGTCAGGGTTCCAGAAAACATCCCCAACGAAATAAAACTCTGAGGCTAGAAGTTCCTCAAAATTCCAATTTATTAGAGATGTCATGTTGGCACATCTGGGGAAACCCGAATCTGAAAGCTTCCAGGGTTTCCCCACCCAGTTGAAAGTTCACAACCCTGCCCCACACCCACCACAACTTCATCACACGGCCCAGCCAAATCTTCACGTTCAACTGGATGCAATCTCCAGGCCGTCCCGAGCAGGTGCAGGCAAAAATGTCCTTGAATAAGGAATGCTGTTCTGACTAAGTTTCTACCGCTCCAACAAAAAAAACCGCTCCCAATTTCCCAGACTAAAATCTCTGGCAGTCAGGAAGCAAAAAGAAAGAATAGCTTCCAAAACTGACACCCATTTTCGCTGGCAGAGCTCTTGGCCCACCACAGGCGCCCCCCGACATGAGTGACATCAAGCTGGCCACGCCCCCTCTGCCCCCCCCCCCCGAGGTCAAAGCACAACCCTGATGCGGCCCTCAATGAAATTGAGTTTGACACCCCTGCACTAGCTCAAATGGGCTTTTCTTGTAGTTACTTCAGTCCCCCTGTACAGAGATCGAGGTTTATATGTTGGGGGGTATTTCCCACCCTTTCGTCCGAGTAAGGGGAGGCAGACCTGTGGCTTTCTTTTCTCCTCTGCCTTTTTCAGAGGGTGCAAAATCTGTGCACCAGCTGTGTGCACAACTGCATCAGCAGGCCACCCCAAGTCTAAAGTCCTACACTTAGGTAAAAAAACCCCAAAAGTATACATATAAACTGGGTGAAACCAGGCTTAATAGCAGTGACCGTGAGAGGGATCTCGGAGTCCTAGTGGACAACCAGCTAAACATGAGCCAGCAGTGTGCAGCGGCAGCCAAAAAAGCCAATGCAATCCTAAGTTGCAGAGGGATACAATCTAGATCAAGGGAGGTGCTAATACCACTCTATAAAGCCTTAGTTAGACCGCACCTGGAGTATTCCATCCAGTTTTGGTCAACACACTATTAAAAAGTTGTTGAGACTCTAGAAAGAGTGCAGAGAAGAGCAACCAGGATGATCAGGGGACTGGAGACTTAACATTTAATTTAATTTAATTTAATTTAATTTAATAGATTTGTATGCCGCCCAACTCCCGGGGGACTCTGGGCGGCTCACAACATGTCCAAATCTATTACAATAAAACATCACAATTAAAAAACATATAAAAATTAAAAGAAAATCCCCAACATTCATAACAAGGGGGGAGACCCGGAGATAATCTGCTCGGTCTCACTTTCACCCCGCCTGCCGGAAGAGCCAAGTTTTTATTGCTTTACGGAAGGCCAGCAGGGTGGGGATGGCTCTGATCTCCGGAGGAAGTTGGTTCCAAAGGGAGGGAGCTCCCACAGAGAAGGCTCTCCCCCTAGGCCCTGCCAACCGACATTGTTTGGTTGATGGGACCTGGAGGAGACCCACTCTGTGGGACCTAACTGGTCGTAGGGAGGTATGCGGCAGGATGCGGTCCCGAAGGTATATATCTTCATAAACATATGAAGAGCGGTTACAGGAACTGAGCATGGCTAGTCTAGTGAAGAGAAGGACCAGGGGAGACATGAAAGCAGCCTTCCAATATTTGAGAGGCTGCCACAGACAGGAGGGGGTCAAGCTATTTTCCAAGGCACCTGAAGGCCAGACAAGGAATAATGGATGGAAACTGATCAAGGAGAGATTCAACCTAGAAATGAGGAGACATTTTCTGACAGTGAGAACAATCAACCAATGGAACATAAGTTGCCTTCAGAAGTTGTGGGAATTTCATCACTTGAGACTTTCAAGAAGAGATTGGACTGCCATTTGTCAGAAATGGTATAGGGTCTCCTGCTTGAGCAGGGGGTTGGACTAGATGACCTACAAGGTCCCTTCCAACTCTGTTAATCTGCAATCTGTAATTTGGTCATTAAGTCCAGTCGTGCTTCTTGGAAAAACATATCCAAGGCTTCCCTGACGGCTCTTTTATTTATGACCAGATCTCTTCTCTGCTTCTCCCTTCAAGGTCCATTATTTGTTTGGAGGAAATCCAGGCAAACCTTGTTCTCCAAAGATGAGGCTGGATGACTTCTGGTCCTTGAAACTCTGCCGACCGTCCAAGGAATACTTGCTTCGGCATTGCAAGTACTTGATAAGGAAACACAGGTACAGACCACCACAAAAGGGCGGTGGGGGATGGTGGTGGCTTTAACAAAGGCATTGTGGAGGTGGGCTGTTGGGAGGAACAGGGAAGCCCTCCCTTTTAAATAGAATCTCTCTCACTCCTGGCGAATAGGCGGCAATATAAATCCAATAAATAAATAAATAAATAAAAATAATGAAGACTTAAAGGCAGCCATTAAAAGCATTTGGCTGTTTTTTACTTTCAATTTGATTCATTTCGACGGAGCTCCTGGCTGTTTCCATCAAAAGAAGTCAGGTATTGTCGGAGTGAGACCAGGGGAGGAGTCAAGTGGGGAATTAGTCTGGAATCGTTAAGTAGGCGCAAGAGGAGAAATTCCGACTCCCCTTGAATGCCGTTGAACCAACGTGGCTGGCTGGGGAATTCTGGGAGTTGAAGTCCCCAGGCCAAGGTGGGACAATCCCTGATTTAGGAGATCAACCAAATGCAATCTAAGGTCTGGTCTTCAGCCATTTAAAGATGAGGCTCTAGTCCACGTGAGGTTGTGGTCTTGGACAGCCCAGCAGAAACTGTCAGGCCCCCGTATCTTTTAAATTTGGATAATTTTAAAATAGTCTCATGAGTCTTAAGTTCTCCCGAGCTGCCTCCATCATCCCAGAGCTACATCCTGACCTTGTGTGTCTCCACAGGTTTGAAGAGAAAGCCCAGACGGATCCTCTAAGTGCCCTGAAATATTTGCAGAACGACTTGTTTGTCACTGTGGATCACTCAGATCCTGAGGAAACCAAGGAGGTAAGCGGTGACATCTCTGCCTTTCCCATTTTCACAAACAATTGTGCAAATCCAGCTGGAATTGGCCCTTCTGAAGCACCTGGATGACAAAGGTGTAGAGATGCTCACTCCTGGGCAGATGTGTACGTGTGCATGCACGTGTTTGTGCATGCACATGCACATGTGTGCAGAGGAGATCAAGACAATTTAAAAACTGGTTGGATAGCACTAGGATCCCTGTCATTTGGGGCGGGGGGTTATTTCTTTTCATTCTTGTCCAGATTCTTTTGTCAACCTTACCATCTTTACTCTTCCTTTTTATCTTCCTTTTGTTTTATCTTCCTTTTTATCTTTCTCTTTTTTATCTTTCTCTTCTTTCTTTCTTTCTTTCTTTTTCTTTCTTTCCTTTCCTTCCTTCCTTCCTTTTTCCTTCCTTCCTTCCTTCCTTCCTTCCTTCCTTCCTTCCTTCCTTCCTTCCTTTTTCCTTTCCTTCCTTCCTTCCTTCCTTCCTTCCTTCCTTCCTTCCTTCCTTCCTTCCTTCCTTCCTTCCTTCCTTCCTTCCTTCCTCCTTTCCTTTCCTTTCCTTTCCTTTCCTTTCCTTTCCTTTCCTTTCCTTTCCTTTCCTTTCCTTTCCTTTCCTTTCCTTTCCTTCCCTTCCCTCCCCTCCCCTCCCCTCCCCTCCCCTCCCCTCCCCTCCCCTCCTTCCTTCCTTCCTTCCTTCCTTCCTTCCTTCCTTCCTTCCTTCCTTCCTTCCTTCCTTCCTTCCTTCCTTCCTTCCTTCCTTCCTTCTTTTTGCCAGGGCTGCTGGCGCTCCTAATAAAGAAACCATTGATTTAAATACAGAGGGTTTGTCGTGTTTGGGGAGCTGGGTCAGAACATCCTTCCATTCCCCACCAGTCAATCAGTTAGAACTGAAGAAGCTTCTTGGACAAGATGCAAAACGTTTTCAAAGGGGGGGAAAAACCCCAAGAAAGTCCAGCTGCTTTTGGAAAAAGCCCCTTTGGAACAACCGTGACCTGGATGATTTGAGAATCTCCATAGACAAGTTGAAAACATTTAGCAACCGGTTCTCTGCCCGGTTGCTGGGTGGGCGTGGCCATGGGGGCGTGGCCTACTCTGCCTCCTGCACCACAGTGGGGGAGGGGGGGCATTTTCACCCTCCCCAGGCTCCGGAGGCTTTCCTCGAGCCTCCCGCAGGGCGTAAACAGCTTCCCCCGGGCTCCGGAGGCTTTCCTTGAGCCTCCGGGAGGACGGAAACGGCTTCCCCCGGGCTCCGGAGGCCGGAAACAGGCCCGTTTCCAGATTTCCGGTAGGCCCGTTTTTCACCCTCCCAGAGCCACGGGCCCTGCACTTACCTCGCATCCAAAACCGGCCGCGTGGAGACTCCTGGGAGGGTCGGTGGCGGGGTGGGAGGGGTGAGCCAGTCCTTGCAACTACCGGTTCGGCGAACCAAATGTGTAAAATTAACATCCGGTTCACCTGAACCGGTACGAACCGGCTGAATCCCACCCCTGGACACGTTGACATCTTACTTGTTAAAATTGTTCTTTCTTGTGTTGTTGTTTCTCCCCCCCTGTCTAGTTCCAGCTACTCGCTTCGGCACTTTTCAAGTCGGGCTCTGATCTGAGCACGCTGGGTGAGTAGACCTCAGACTTGTCTGCATTGCAGCGGCCTCCGAATCTAGCTTTGGGTTAAGTGCCAGTAGAAGTCCAGGGGCTCAGTTGAAGGTATGATCCATACAGCCATCGGAAGGCTGGGTCAAAACAAATGTAACAGACCATCCATCACCCTGAGAGCCAGCAGCCCTTCGCCAGCTGGGGTTTGGGAAGTGGGGCGGGGATGAGTTTGATCTTTGCTTGTGAAGATGAAGTGCACTGTCACAATGGAAGGAGAGTTCAGCCTGTTCTAGGCAATCTCTTTCCTTGGGCAGCCGGTCAAGAATAACACCATTTCCACTTCCCAGAACTTAAAAATCCAAGGTCAAGTTTACAAATCATCATAATCTGCCCCCCCCTCCTCCTCCTCCGTAGCACTTCCGCTATTGAACATGAGAGAAGATCATAACCAGAGTTGGAAGGGGCCTCGGAGGTCTTCTAGTCCAACCCCCGGCTCAAGGAGGAAAACCCTATACCAGTGATGGCGATCCTATGGCACGGGTGCCACAGGTGGCACGCGGAGCCATATCTGCTGGGACACGAGCCGTTGCCCTAGCTCAGCTCCAGTGCACATGTGCGTGCCCGCCAGCTGATTTTTGGCTCGCGTGGAGGCTCTGGGAGGGCGATTTCGGCCTCCGGAGAGCCTCCGGGGTGGCAGGGGGGAGCGTTTTCACCCTCCCCAAGCTCCAAGAAAGCCTCTGGAGCCTGGGAAGGGCAAAAAACGGGCCTACTGGTCCCACTGGAAGTCGGGAAATGGGGGTGTGGGGAGGTCACGCACGCATGCGCAGGGGGCTGGGGCAAGTGGGGGGCTTTGAATTATGCGTGTGGCCACGCACGCACATGCGATAGCGCATGCGCGCACTATTTTGGCACCCGAGGAAAAAAAGGTTCGCCATCACTGCCCTATACCAAAGGTGTCAAACTTGAGGCCAGCGGGCCGGATCCGGCCTACGGGGGGATTGTTAGATCTGGCCTGCGGGGCCGCACTGGAAACAGTGAAGGACCGGTCCACGTTGCCTCTGCCAGTGAAAACGGAGCTTCCCCCAAGCTCCGTTTTCACTGGCAGAAGACTGCAGGAGGCCGTCACAGCTGAAAACGGAGTCCGGGGGGGGGCCCCACATGCGCCCCCCCCCGCTCCATTTTCGCTGGCAGAATGCTAGCAAAACAAACTACTAGCAAAAGTGAATCCTCCCAGCCCCGCCTGGGCCACCACAGGTGCCCCCGACACGAGTGACGAGCTGGCCACGCCCACCTAGACAGGTCCCCCCCCCCCTGAGGTCAATCACAACCCTGATGCGGCCCTCAATGAAATCGAGTTTGACAGCCTTGCCCGATACCATTTTGGGCAAATGGTTGCCCAGTCTCTTCTTAAAAGCCTCCAGTGATGAGAGCAGCCACAATTTCCAGAGTCAAGTTGTTCCGCTGATTAATTGTTCTGTATAATCATACCTTGCAAAAGAGGCTTTGGGGCTTGGATGGCTTTCTTGTCCCCCATCCTAGGAAGGGTCCTATAAGGGGTCTCCAACCTTGGCTTTGCTGGCTGAGGAACTCTGGGAGTTGAAGTCCACAAGTCTTAAAGTTTGGAGACTCCTGCTATAAACTCCAGTAACAGCTCAGAATTAGGAGGCAGAGAGCGTGATGGAAGCACTGGGAAGAAACAAGTGATTCAGGCGACATACAGGTAGTCCCCGACTTACGACCACAACTGAGCCCCAAATCTCTGTCATTAAGCGAGACATTTGTTAAGTGAGTTTCGCCCCACGCTTACGACCTTTCTTGCCACGGTTGTTTAGTGAATCCCTGCCGTGGTTCAAGTTAGCAACACGGTCGTTAAGTGAATCTGGCTTCCCCCCATTGACTTTTGCCTGTCAGAAGGTCGCAAAAGAGGATCACGTGACCCCCGGGACGCTGCAAACCGTCATAAATACGAACCAAGTTGCCAAGGGTTTGAATTTTGATCGCGTGACCATCACGGGGGATGATGCTGCGATGGTCTTTTAAGTGTGGGAAAACGGCCACAAATCCCCCTTTTTTTTTCAGTGCCGTCGTAGCTTCGAACGGTCACTGAATGAACGGCCGTTAACGGAAATTCGGGGCTCAGTTGTGGTCGTAAGTCGAGGACTACCCGTAGGGCTTTCACGGAGCCTTGAAGGTCTAAGATATATCTTTTCTGATGCCCTACCAATCTTTTTCATTTCCACTGTCCTTCCCTTCTCGCCCATCTCCAGGCTTTTCGGACGTCGATCACGTCTACGCCCAACGGACTCAACTCTTTGACACCCTGGTGAATTTCTTTCCGGACAACATGACCCCTCCCAAGGGCAACCTGGTTGAGCTCATCACCCTGTGACACCAGCCAAGTTGTCGCTGGGCCCGCGGAAGGAAGAGGATTTTTCAGTATTTTTAATTTTGTGTGTGTGTGTGTGTGTGTGTGTGTGTGTGTGTGCGCGCAGTGAGTGAGTGGGGAACTTCAGAAATAGAAGCAAGTTGTGTGGGGGAGGGTCTTTATGCAAATGGATAAATAAAAAGGAATTGATAACGTTTCTGATGGGCTTTCGGGATGGATGGATGAGGGGGTGGATGGATGGATGGAGATTCGTTCATTTGCTCTGTTCATTCGTTCATTTATTCTCATTCACGGTGACGCTTTTGGAAGATGGGTGAATATTGACATCCAGGTGGGGGGGAGGAATCGGTGAGGGGTTTTCTGAGTTGACGGACCCTACCCTGGGTGAAAACTCAAGGCTTTGAGGATAGGTGGTGCTTTTTTTTTTTGTTTTCGTTTTTTTTTTAAAAAATTGATTGGTTCACAGCAGTTTTATTCTCCAGACTGATTTTACCGGATTCGAACTTGTTTTTCAGCCTGCTAACCCCTCTGCAGCCGATGCAGGCATCCTTAGAGTGGGGTGGGGGGTGGGATGGGAGGTGTAGATTTGACCCTCTTTTTTGGGGGGGGTGGGGAAGAAGAGCGATGCATGTACTTTGGGGATCTTTCGCCATCTAGTGGCCATGGGGTGAAAAAACAGAAGGCTCTTAAGCTGACATTAAGACAGGCGTTAATGTTGACATCTGCCTAAATCAGGGATGTCCAACCTTGGCCACTTAAAAACCTGTGGACTTCAACTCCCAGAAGTCCACAAGTCTTAAAGTGGCCACGGTTGGACACCCCTGGCCTAGATGGTGACATCCTACCTTGTAAATCCATATGGAGAAGACGCAATCTTGAGCCGTTTGCTTTACCCATGTTAGAAAATGAAACCTACCCATAACCCACCCACCCACTCCCGCATTTACACCTAGGAAGGGTTTAGCAGCACCAAGATTTTTTAAAATTCAGATTACAATGCATGGAATTCTAGTTATAGCTCTGGGGCTGTGCGTGAGCAGCTGCACAGGCGCATGTGTTAGTTGGTTGCTTTGTAACCCCATCTCTTTCGCTTTCCGGATGACTTATTTTCCTGGGAAAGCTGTCACAGTTAAGACTGGCACGGTAGCATCGGGTGGAGCAACCAATTCGGTGCGCACAGAAGGCCAGAAGCTTCACTCGGACCCTCTAGTACAGGGGTCTCCAAGCTTGGCAACTTTAAGACTTGTGGACTTCAACTCCCAGAATTCCTCAGCCAGCAAAGCTGGCTGAGGAATTCTGGGAGTTGAAGTCCACAAGTCTTAAAGTTGCCAAGCTTGGAGACCCCTTCTCTAGTAGACTATAGCAGACTTGAGTGGTGCCACAACTGTAGCATTGTGACTGTGGACGGGAGGAGCTGCGGTGTGATGGAGTTGGTGATGTTCTTAACGTTCTTGGTGGTGGATGTCCCGATTACAATGGGATAGTTAAGCCCTCTCCCTCCATCTGATGGCCGTTCCTGGTTTCTTCTCCCTGCTGTGCTTCAGTTTCTGTGCTCTTAGATGTTGAGGCCAAGATGCACATGGGGGGGATGCTGTGTATCTCACCCGCAACCCCGCAAAACTAACGGGGTGACCATCCAACAGATGTTTCTCGCATTGACTTGCTCTGCTCATTATCTTGAAGCAGAATTGAGGTCCCAGCACTGTTGGTCTTGCTTCTTCTGGCCACCAAAGGGTCTTGCGGTGAACTTCATCCTCACAAACCTTGAGAAAGAAAAATTGAGATGTCCACTTTCTCTGGAATGCGAAACGCCCCGTTTCCCAAATATCTTGTTCCCGAGCACTATAAGCAGAATATTGAAGATCCAACAAGTCCTGAAGGAAATTTTATCCAATGTTCCTTAAGTCTTTCACTAAAGTTGCTTTCTTTAATACACACACACACACACACCAGTGTCTCCCAAAGATTCCCATTTCTTTCCCATTTGGAATTCTTCCCACCATAGTTTTGTTTTGTAAAGTAAGGAAATGAATCAGGATATGGAGATACGTCGACTTTGGCTTCATAAATTTAGCGGAAGTTACATCACAGGGAAAGAGTGAGGACTTTCTGGTGTGTGTGTGTGTGTATGTGTGACAACCTGCAAGGCTATACTAGAAGACCGGCTCCTTTTCTGTTGGTGTTTTCCACGCACACACGAAACGAGGCAGGGCTTTGATCATGGCCTTGGGCCTTCCATCTTGCAGGTTTTCACATAAACTCGCACCCCCGTGGAAAAAGTATTAAATTTCTTCCGTTTCCATGGTAATAAGAAATGTCTCCAGCATTTGAAGACTTTTGAGAAGAAGTACATTTTAGCCTAGCCCAGGGTTCATGGATAGAGTGAGCTTCCCCCCCCCCCTTCTTCAGCACTGTAGGGTGGAGCCAACAAAGCTTGTCTGTTTTTTGTCATTTTGTTGGGCGGTTTGTGAGTTTGGGTTTTGGATGGAAGCTGCAGAGCAGACCACATTGGGATTGCTCTTGGTTGCTTCAAGAAAAGGAAAGCGTCTGACATAAAACGGTTGAGCAATCAGGAAGTAGCAGATGTTTCTGAAGGACATCTACTGGCATATCTCCCCATTGGCTGTACTGGTTGGAGACATCTTTCCACCATCACCTGGAGCAGGGCTCTCCAACCTTTGGCAACTTTTAAGACTTTTGGACTAACTCCCGGCTGAGGAATTCTGGGAGTTGAAGTCCAAAAGTCTTAAAGTTGCCAAGGTTGGAGACCCCTGATCTGGATAACTTAAATTGTCCACCTCTGCTTTAAAAAGGGTTGAGTGATTTAACCCTTCCAAAATGTTTTCTCGGGACTTCCAAGAAATTAGAAGAACCCAAGAACAAAAGCTAAGCCAGATTTGCTTTGGAGAACTTAAAAGATTTGGTGGGTCGGCAGAAATCGATCTTGACTGACGCCGATAATCACCGTAAGCCAAGATTTTGGTGGTTGGTGCAGTCTCCAAGAAACTCTGAGTTGAGTGCTGTGCCTCCTTTTCCCCTCTGCCAGCTCAGTTAGAGGATCTTGATTAATCTGGTTTTGTAATTTTGTTCAAACCAGACTTTGTGGTTTACATAAGCCATTGTCGGATGCCACAGTCTTGACGTCGCTTTGCTTTTAAAACAGTAAATTCCGATTCTCTCATTCAGAAGAAACACGTTGGAATCAACCCAGTCCAAAATTTGCATTGCAACCAACTCTTGAATTCGTGTGATCAATCCATGGTTTACAATGCCGTATAATTGTGGCCAATACCGGTAGATTTAAAAGGGTCTATATTAGTACAATAGCCAAGTGCCATCTTTTGAAAATTACAATTCTTCTTTTTTCCCCTTTTTGAACCACCTAGATTTTTTTAAAAGGTGGTTTCCCCCCCCCTTTTCTATTTTAAATGAACTTTTAATTGTCGGGTATGACACAGCTGCCAGTTTCGCACCTGGATTTCACGTAGAGTTTTACCATCCTTTTCGTACGAACCAGAAAAATTTTCCCCAGATTTTCCGCGTATAGATAAGACTGCGGTAGTCAGTGAGACATTCTTTCCTCTCAACCTTATGATGTATTTTTTTGGGGGGCTGTTTAGAATGCATTGCATGGCCCCCTCTTTTACTTCCAGTAATTTGCATGCCTTACCTAAGAACCCATGTCTTCCCCTGGAGCGTGTGTTCTTGTGGGGCAGGGCATGCTAATTGAATGAACGGTTTAATTGAGAATTTCTTCCAAACGTTCTTTATGTTGAAAGAGCGACGGCAGTTCATAACCTGCCCTTAACCATCAGTTGCTTCCATCCGTGCCGTTCAGATGCGGAAGGCGTCACTCAGACGTCCGTATCGTGGACCCACCAACAGACCTCCGCTTTCCTTAGATTTTCAAATGTGCTGTGGTCTATAAGCTCCCAACGCCCCATTGTCTAATAACGGCAAGTAAATTTGTGATGGGAATCTTTTTGAGTAGACCACAATGGTGGTAGCGCTTTCTACTTATGAGCTGGTATTTAAGACAGGTGGTAGCCTTGTAGGCATCAAGAGAGACTTCATAATCGGACTTTCCTATCTTCCATTCAGCAGGAAAAGGTGGAATCAGTTGATATTTGTTTTAGTAATTTGGTCCACCCTAGTGATTTGGTCAAACAGTGCTGGATATTTCTGGTCAGTTAGATTTCTCTAGATACGTTAACAGTCTCGAGTGAGGATCTCTTTCAACTTCTGGGGTCTAAATCTAAATTCTCGAATATAATTCTGTAGAAAAGAGAAAGCCGGTAATAAAAAAAGTTCTGGCTTTAGAAATCCTGTATGGCCACCGGCAAAAAAAAATAAAAAAATCTGAAGAGGACATGTGAAACCTGACCCGAAGGTCATCACAACCATGGAAATCGCGGTATACGACAATGAGAAAACCAGGTTCATTGCCCCACGCCATCTTGCAGTTTTGACGCAGACCTAACAGTTCAGTTTGACAAGGAGGTGGTAGCCTTCTTGTCATCTCTGTTTGATCCCTTCCCATTTGGTCCATCTGGCTTTTCTTCTACTTCTCCCTTTCTCTAACCTTACGCCATTCAGAGATTGGCTCGGAATTTTGATAGTCTTGAAAGACGGACAGGTGTCATGCAGAAGACTGAACTCCTCCCTCTTTAAAAAGATATGGGCTTGTAGCTCCTTTACGGCGTAGTTCCGGGGTCAGAAAGACGCACAGAATTGATTGAGGTTGACTTGTTCTGTTGGCTCAACGAAGAAATGGCCTTCAAGGCAAACGAAATCTCACGGTCTGTTGGGTTTGGTTAGAGAAGCCGAAGAATAATTGGGTTTGTCGGGTAAGGTCCAGGGATGAGTGAGGAAATCTATGACTTCTCAAATTTTCTTTTCCCAAAATTGAAAACGCGCAAAAGACTTGAGAAAGCAATATCAGTCTGTCCGAAGCTGCCGATGTGGACGTTGCTTTGGGGAAAATGGCAAGGGTTGGAATTCAGTAGATTGACTTGGTCAACTTGATGGCCTTCTCTAAGAGTGAGGTGTGCCCTTCAAAGTGGTTGTGTGTGTGTGTGTGTGAGTGAGAGAGAGAGAGAGAGAGAGAGAAATTTGACCGGTGCGCTTAGAAGCGGGTTTTGATTGGTTTATGTTTGACATAAGCCTAGATTCTTGGTCCTGCAGCACATTTTTTTTCTGGCCAGGTGCTTTTTGATGCGAGTGTCTCATAGGTTGGAAAAGCAATTTGAAGGATCACTAGTGGTAGAGGAAGGCGTGGGAAGTTAACCATTATATATTTTTTAAAAAAACAAAACTTTAGAGGCAGGGCAAGCCAAAGGCATTTTAATACCAAAGGAATCGAGGCCATTTGGTCCCGTCTAGGATGAGCTAAATTGTGGTTCAACTAGATTGTGTAAATCAGAGGTCTCCAAACTTGATCATTTTCAGACTTCTGGACTTCAACTCCCAGAATTCCCCAGCCAGCATGAAGGAATTCTGGCTGGGGAATTCTGGGAGTTGAAGTCCAGAAGTCTGAAAGTGGCCACATTTGGAGACCCCCTGGTATAAATCATACCGAACTGTGCATAGCCATTAGACACAAGTGTGTTTGTGGGATAACCACTAGGCCCAACCATGGGTTTTCATCTCCAGTTTCATCAACAAAGCTCCTTCCAGTCCTTTTGATTTGCCACCCAGCCGGCGCACACCAAGCGATCGCCGTGTGCGAAGCCTTTTTCCTTGCGCTCACCGCTGTGGGCATCTTCAGATGTCCTTTCCTGTTGCTTTTCCGCCTCCCGGCCCCGCATCGTTCGGTCGTACGATTGTTCCGCCAGGTGGAAGGTGTATGTTAAGAATGACTCTGGGGACAGACGAGCAATTCCCAATGTAGAATTTTTTGCTGTATGTAATGTATATACGGAGAGAGAATGTATTTTTTTCTTTTCTTTTTTTCTTAATAAAAAGAAATTATGCCGAACTTGGGATGTTTTTGCAACAGGTGTTTCTTGATGTTCTCCAAGTGGCCTCAATGGCTGTCTTAAAAAGGATGCAAATGACCAGCTTTGTCTGTAAGGAATATAAATCCTGCCATTCCCCACCATCCTGTCAGAGTTGAAGAAGCTTCTTGGATGAGAAGCGAAACGTCTTCAGAAGAAAAAAACAAGTCCAGTTGCCTCCTGAAAAAAGCACCTTTGGGACAACCACGACCTGGATGACTGAGAATCTCTGCAGGTGTTTCTTGAAACCATCTCCTCTTGCTGTTACGTCATTACATGCCGATACAGGTAGTTCTCGACTTACAACCGTTCATTTAGTGACCGTTCAAACTTACGACAGTACTGAAGAAAGTGATTTACGACGGTTTTTCACATTACAATAACCGTTGCAGCAGTCCCATGTGATCAAAATTAATATATTAACATCCATCCACGCTCAAGCCAGGCCTTGGAGCATTTTGAATTTTCAGAAGCACCAGAATTTTGTTAATTTCATGAGGCGACCAGACCTCTAACCCTCTGCAAGAGGGCAAGGTATTTCTCTTTTTTTAAATCTTTTTTTTAAAAAGTCTCTTTGTTTTTCTCCTTTTAAAACTCTGAAACAGCTCCAGAACATTTCCCATAATCAATGTTAATAAGGAAAGGAAAGGAGGAAAGGAAAGAAGGAAAGGAAAGGAAAGAAGGAAAGGAAAGGAGGAAGGGAAAGAAGGAAAGGAAAGAAGGAAAGGAAAGGAAAGAAGGAAAGGAAAGGAAAGGAGAAGAAAGGAAAGGAAAGGAGGAAAAAAGGAAAGGAAAGAAGGAAAGGAAAGGAGAAGAAAGGAAAGGAAAGGAGGAAAGGAGGAAGGGAAAGAAGGAAAGACAGAAAAGCTTATGACCACAATTAAGCCCAAAATTTTGGTTGCTAAGCAAGAGCATTGTTAAGTGAGTTTCATCACATTTTATAAGTTGGCCACGCCCACCTGGTCACCTGACCACCAAGCCATGCCCACCCGAAGCCACACCCACCTGACCTCCAAGCCACGCACACAAAATAAGCCATGACCACATAACCGGTAGGGAAATTTTTTTAGATTTCACCACTGCTAAAATTACATCTGGACAGAGATTGAGGATGATACGTCCGGCCACCGGCTGAATTGAAAAAATTTGGAGCAAAGGAAGCACAAAGCTCCATACTAAAACTAGTTCTCACAGGTAAGCTAATCTTTCGGCAAGAGAAGAAGTCAACACTCCACAAAAGAAATTTCTTTTTTTTATTTGACAGTAATAAGCAATGTCATCAAAATATACTTTGTAGGAAAATGTAACCATACTTTTTACAACCCAATCTTCTTTTTTTAGAATTCCAGTGTATACCTGACTCCTGTTTCGGCACAAAATGTGCCGGGAAAAAAACACCATACAGCGTTGGGTGCAACGCCCCCAATTTTTTTAAAAATTACAATCAAAAGGGGCTAAAATGTATGCCGCAGTCCATTCAGATTACAAAAATGAGAGGCCCAGTAAGCCGCAACAGACACACAACACACACACACAGACAGACAGACATAGTCCTTCTGGGCTCTTTTAATGCTTCTTAATGCTTAACGAAACTTCCAGTGGCCCAATTGCACATTTTTAGAAGCGCCTCCATAGAAGCCTGGAAGGGTTTCAAACCACCTGAGCTGGAATCATTCAGGTAGTCCTCGACTTACAGCAGTTCGTTCAGTGACCGTTCAATGTTACGACGGCACTCTCAAAAGGGACTTACGACCATTTTTCACACAACCGTTGCAGCATTCCCATGGTCGGCGTGATCAACATTGGATCGCTTGGCAACTAGTTCACATTTATGATGGTCACAGTGTCCCGGGGTCCCACGTGATCCCCTTTTGCGACCTTCCGACCAGCAAAGGAAAGCCAGATTCACTTAAGATCCACGTGACTTAACTTTAAGGTGATTTGTTTAACAGCTCTGGCAAGAAAGGTCGTAAAATGAGGTGAAACTCCACAAATGTCTCGCTTAGCAACAGAAGTTTTGGGCTGAATTGTCGTAAGTTCAAGGACTACCCATACAAGCATTTTAACCTCAGCTGGAGTCCTTTCTAAGGTCCCAAGACTTTAGAAGGAGAAGGATGTGCCGAGAAGTTTGATTTTAAGCTCGGAACTAAACGTTCAAACTACCGTGAGGGTGAAAACTTGGGTGCGTCTTATGCACCGAATGTAGCCCCAGCCACCCAGCCACCCCCACCCTTTGGCCTCTGTCTTCCAGCAATTTACCTGTTTGCAGCAAAGAGGGAAGAGCCTATAAAGCCAAGCAAGTCACTAGCACTTCCCGATCTACAGCTGATTTGCCATGGGAAAATGAAAGTGAAACTGAAACTGCAAAGGCAAATAGCTGGGAGAGACAGCAGATTTTTATTTTTTGCTGAACTGGATGGAAGGGGGTAAGTGAATAACTATGCCTGCCTCCCAAGTCTTAACTTCTTCTTATGCAATACAAAACACGATAGGGCACAGTAGTAAGCCTCAACTTGCTAATTTGAAATGTTTTACAATAAAGATTTGTCCGTGGCGATGCTAAAAGAGGTATGTCCCAAAGGTGCTTTTTTTCAAGAGGCAACTGGACTTTCTGGTTTTTCTTTGAAGACGTTTCGCTTCTCCTCGAAGAAGCGAAAAGTCACTCAGAGCTGAAGAAGCTTCTTGGAGGAGAAGCGAAACAACTTCAAAGAAAAACCAGAAAGTCCAGTTGCCTCTTGAAAAAAGCACCTTTGGGACAACATGGCTGGCTGAGGGATTCTGGGAGTTGAAGTCCACACATTTTAAAGTTGAGGAGGTTAAGAGCTGAGGATGGGTTGCCGACTGCTTTAAGGTTTGTCCCAAAGGTGCTTTTTCAGGAGGCAACTGGACTTTCTTGTTGGTTTTTTTTTGTCTTTTGAAGATGTTTCGCTCCTCATCCGAGAAGCTTCTTCAGCTCTGACAGGATAGTGAGGAATGGAAGAGCTGAGGAAGCTTCTTGGATGAGAAGCGAAACGTCTTCAAAAGAAAAAAAAACAAGAAAGTCCAGTTGCCTCCTGAAAAAGCACCTTTGGGACAACCCTGACCTGGATGACTGAGAATCTCTACAGCAGTGTTTCTCAACCTTGGCAGTTTGAAGATGTGTGGACTTCAACTCCCAGAATTCCCCAGCCAGCGTTGCTGGCTAGGGAATTCTGGGAGTTGAAGTCCACACATCTTCAAACTGCCAAGGTTGAGAAACACTGCTCTACAGACTGTTAAGGTTTGTCTTGCCCATCATTCAGAATTGAGACTCCCTGTAAATACAAATATCCGAATAAATCCTATTTCTAAACAGGGTGTGCCAAAGAACCCTTTGTCTTAAAAAAAAAAGGCCACATTTCCACCAAGCACCATAAATCCATCTTTTAAGGAAGTATCCGGGATTCCACCCATCCTGTTATCTCTTTCTGTTCCCAGAGATCTTAGGAGTGATGCCGGGGGGTTTCACTATTAACAAGCCCTTGGTCGGTTTTATCGTTCCTTTCAGCAGTTTCCTTCCAATTATTTTCCTTGGCAGACACAACGGTCTCGCCACTTCCTTGTCTTTTCTACAAACGGGAGTTGCAAGGGAAGCGTTGATGGACGTCAGAGTAGAGCCGTTGGGACTGCAACCCTGACTGTCTCGAAGACATGTGGGGGATGCAAACATCATTCCCCCCCCCCAATCAGAGGTGGTCAATTGAGCCCCACATTTCCGTTGCCGACCGAGATCGTTGAGGGCAAGATGCTGACTCTGTAAACCCCTTAGAGAGGGCTGTAAAAAACACTGTGAAGCGGTATAGAAGTCTAAGGGCTATTGCTAAGCACAACAGTGGTTAAAAGCAAGTTTTGCCCCATTCTATGACCTTCCTTGCCACCGTTGTTAAGCGACCCGCTGCAGTTGTTAAGTTAGTAACACGGTTGTTAAGTGAATCTGGCTTCCCCATGGACTTTGCTTGTCAGGTGGTCGTAAAAGGGGATCATGTGACCATGGTAAGTATAAACCAGTTGCCACGCGTCTGAATTTTGATCACGTGGCCACGGGTTGGCTGCAACGGTCGTAAGTGTGAAAAAAGGTCCTAAGTGTTTTTTCAGTGCTGTTATAACTTTGAGCAGTCACTAAATGAACAGTTGCATTCCAGGCTGAGCTTTGGCTTAAATTTGTCGTTTGGAAAGCACCGTTTGCAACCTCGGAAAGATGCCACGATGCGTTTCCTGTGGCAAACATTGCAAAATTGGCCCAAAAGTGGCTGGAAAAATGGCCAACCCTTCTGCCAGTATCCTAAAATTCTTCCGCGCTTGCAATAAATCCCGCTAATACATCTACAGAACTGATCCCCCCCCACTTGCTTGGAAGCGACGCAGGGTCTCTCTTGTAGTGTATCTGCATTACTGGCATAATTTCACTCCCATAAAAATCAGGACCCTTAATTCTAACTAAAGGATGGCCTTCATTTTA
This sequence comes from Diadophis punctatus similis, assembly GCA_023053685.1. Taxonomy (NCBI): domain Eukaryota; kingdom Metazoa; phylum Chordata; class Lepidosauria; order Squamata; family Dipsadidae; genus Diadophis; species Diadophis punctatus. The sequence goes on along the minus strand of JALIGW010000004.1, from coordinate 4,478,877 downwards.
GGGCTCATTTTCAGAACGCTGCTCTTTTTAAAGCAGAATTCAGCAATTTTCAGTTGCAGCATTAACTTAATTTTTTTAGTGCTCTCTATTCTGGCCAGGTTCCCGACCAATTCCTCTGAGAACAGCCACTGATCGCTCAGATGTTCAGGAGGGGTTATGCAAACTCCTGGAAGTCTCTTGCTTGCTTGCAAAAAGCCCCAAACCAACCAAAAAGGCAAGCACCAGCAGGTTATTTGAGGATACCAGCAAAAGCTGATGTTTGCAAAAATGTAAGCCCTGAGTTGGCTGGCCTGAGTTACCTTGGGCATATTTTATGAGTTTCTCCAAGCCTTTGAAGATATCTTAGAAGTTGCCAAATACTTCACGACAGTGTTTTTTCAACCTTGGCAATGTTAAGGTTTGTGGACTTCATTTCCCAAAATCCCCTGGTGCCTGGGGAATTCTGGGAGTTGAAATCCACATACCTTAAAAGTTGCCACGTTTGAGAAACACTGATATGACAAGTTTTGACAAGTACAAAGCTTCCCCATATTCTTCCTTGACTATGAATAGCCAGCACCGTGGATGGTTAGTGAGCGGATCAAGAAAGCTCCAACAGAAAGCAAGATAAATGAGGTGCTGTAGTAACTGTATCCAGTGACCATGATTTCTATAACTTAACTCTTTTTCCCCCTTTCAATAAATCTAGTTAAAGAAGACTGCAAGAATCTTGTGTTTGGTTGCAGGCAATTGGCTGGGGAATTCTGGGAGTTGAAGTCCATAGGTCTTAAAGTTGTGATGGCTGCCTGGGGAATTCTGGGAATTGAAGTCCACAAACCTTAAAAGTTGCCAAGATTGAGAAACACTGATATGACAAGTACAAAACTTCCCCATAATTCTTCCTTGACCATGAATAGCTATCTCCCCAGTGCAGCGTAGATGGTTAGTGAGAGGATCAAGAAAGCTCCACCAGAAAGAAAGATAAATGAGATGCTGTATCCAGTGGCCAAGATTTCTACAATTTAACTCTTTCCCCCTTTCAATAAATCTAGTTAAAGAAGACAGCGAGAATCTTGTGTTTTGATCGCAGGGAGCTGACTGGGGAATTCTTGGAGTTGGTCCACACATTTTAAAGTTGCCAAGATTGGGAAACCCTATACTAGATGATCTCCCAAGATCCCTTATGGTTCTACATAGCCATCGGGGTCCTATATAGAAAAAGATGTGGAGATAACCTTAATCAAAGGTGAACAGCTCATCCATTCTTTCATCAATTCCTGAAGTGGAATATATCTACATCCCTGTGGATAAGGCAAGGAAGGGAAGGATGAACAGGTGTACCTCCCCATCACGCGCGCACACACAAACACACACACACAGTCGAGACCTGTACAATTTGTAGTCCCCACAGCTGGGGAGAACTGCAAATAGGGGACCGATCAATTGTGGATCCACGTCAAGGCACAACTAACCCCCTTCTTCAATATACTTTCAGTCTGGACGGACTTAGTATTGCTAGCATTTTTATGGCAAATCAAACCTAACCCAACCCACCCAGCCCTTCACACCGATTAATATTCCCTCTCCCCAACCGGTACATTCTGCTTCTCCTTTTATTTAATTGTGGACCTCCCAAATGTTATTTTTTTTTCTTTCAAAAGGCAACCGGCCTTGTTTTTCCTTGAAGACGTTTCGCTTCTCATCCTAGAGGGTTTCTTCAGTTCTGAATGGTGGAGGATGGAAGGATTTATAATATTCCTCGCAGTCATGTGGTCGTGAGAGTCACTGAGGCCACTTCGAGGTTTATCTTGGACCAATGGGGTTTAAAGAGGCCATCAAGGTTGACTCAGCCTTCCGTCCTTCCGAGGTGGGTCAAATGAGGACCCAAATTGTTGGGGGGCAAGAGGCTGACTCTGTAAACCGCTTAGAGCAGGGGTCTCCAACCTTGGCAACTTTAAGACTTGTGGACTTCAACTCCCAGAATTCCTCAGCCAGCTTTGCTGGCTGAGGAATTCTGGGAGTTGAAGTCCACAAGTCTTAAAGTTGCCAAGGTTGGAGACCCCTGGCTTAGAGAGGGCTGTAAAGCACTGTAAAGCGGTATATAAGTCTAAATGCTCTTGCTATCTGCCTTAAGATTGAACAGTTTTCTCTCAAAAGAGGGGGAGGGATACGACACCCACTGTCTCCTGTTTACAACACGATCCTTTCAGCAGTTCCAAAAAGGCCCCACACCCATTTGCACTATTCAGGTGAGCCGGAGGGCACAGATAAAACCTCCAAGTGGCTTCAATGACTCTCAGGAAGAGCACTAACGACCAGATGACTGCAAGGATTGTAAATCCTTCCATCCTCCACCATTCAGCCAGAACTGAAGAAGCTTCTTGGATGAGAAGCAAAGCGTCTTCAAAGAAAAACAAAGTCCAAAAACAAAGTTTTTGGGGAAAAAAAAGTGCCTAAAATTTGCTGTGCTTCTCGCTTTCCTGACATCCCAGTGCGAAGTGCTTTGCTCTTCCCGGCTGAGAGCTGCAACTTTGACACACACAGACACACACACACACCCCTGGGTCCCTTCTCCAAACCTTCACTTTTTGCAGTCCGTTGTTTGAAAGCCAAGCGCAACACAGCTCGCATAAGCATTGTGGGCCACACGCAGTGGTCAAGAACGGAGATTGTCTTTCCAGGTTTCTGAAGATGCCCCCAAATTATTTTTTTAAAAAAATCAGCACGTAGGATTGTGTTGCTGCACAAGAGATGCCACTTCAGCTAGCTGTACTGGAGAAAAATATTATTTTCCACCCTCTCTACCTGAGAAAATCCTGCATCTAACTGCATCTTTTCAGATATAAAGCTGTCTTTAAACCCAGCTCGTTCGGGCGTCATGAGGACTAGAGATTTGCTTTTTGCTAAAACCCAGTCAGGAAAAGAAAAAAGAAAAAAAAAAACAATTGGTAGCATCAGGAAAGGTTCTTTTCCCCATAGGTTTCCTGTTTGGGCCTCCTTGTCCAGGACAATTTGTGATAGTCTCTCCAGATTTCCCCATTACTGACACCTCTCCGACCATCGGCCATGCTTAAAGGGGAATGCGCTGTCCTTAAAAATTGCTACGCATACATATAACTTTGCTCAGAAAGCCAATGGGTTTAAAAAGAACGTTGCTAATAAAAAAAAATCCACAAAAATTTGGCAGGCGCCTGCCGTTCCATCTGGTGCCATCACCGCCCATCCTTCCCGCATCGGCACTTGTGGCTGAAGATTTGAGTTTTCCGTCTTTATAGAAATTTGAAGGGAGGGGGGCAGAGAGCGGCTAGCGTTCCATCTTTTTCTATGCTCACGCCTCCTCCTCCCCTCCTTTCCTTTAGTTAAAAAAACAAAGCACGCCCCCCCACACCCCACCACTTATAAATGGGTGTCTTCTTCGTCCAGTTCGTCCTTGGTGAGGCTGTCCATGGGCACGATCCAGCTGTCTCCCAGCTCCCCGTTCAAGTTTACTTTCTTCTCCTGCATTTCGGATAATGTCTCCATCACTTCCAACGTGGGGTTGTCGTGGTAACCGTTCTCGATGGTGTGCAGCTCCTCCGTCAGGCGCTGCTGGACAAAAGGAAAGGCAGACAGGTCAGGGACGAGGGTTGGGGTCACCCCGATGGAGTTGCCCAAAAGAGCCCCCTGGGTGTCTCCCGCCCATGCTCTGTTCAGGTGGTCCTCCAACTCACGACCACAATTGAACCCAACATTTCAATCGAACCCAACAGTTGTTGATTTGAATGTTTGCCTCGTTTTACAACCTTCCTTGCCACGGTTGTTAAGCAAATCACCACAGTTGTTAAGTGAGTAACCCAGTTGTTAAATGAAGAGCTGAAGTGATGCAGTGGTTAAATGCTGCGACTGCAGGCTGACTGCTAGTTCAGCAGTTCAGCTGTTCAAATCTCACTAGGCTCAAGGTTGACTCAGCCTTCCATCCTTCCGAGGTCGGTAAAATGAGGACCCAGATTGTTGGGGGCAATATGCTGAACTCTGTAAACCGCTTAGAGAGGGCTGTAAAGCACTATGAAGCGGTATATAAGTAAAGTGCTACTGCTATTGCTATTGCTTCCCCATTGACTTTACTCATCTGATGGTTGCAAAAGGGGATCACGTGACCCCGGGACACCACGACCGTCATAAATATGAGCCGGTTGCCAAAGTTGATGGAGTTAGATGAGACGGCTAAACTGACTGTTTTGATTAAAAAAAAAACGCGATTACTTTTGTTTTTACTTGGAAACCATTTCTGGGCTTTGTGCTCGAGGTGGAAAAAAACCAAAACTTTGATTTTTGGCTTTACCAAAATTAGATACTGTAGGTTTGCTGCTATAGAAATGATTATTTTATACTATTATGTAAAAGTAAAAAATTGAGTTTTGATGCTATTATTTTATTGCACCAAAGGGAGTTGGAAGTCAACACTTTTTCTTTCTTTCTCCTACAACTTTTTCCCTCCCCTACTTTTCCTACTATTTTCTTTCGCATTTTTGTATTTTATATCATAAATCAATTTTAAAAAGTGTAATATGACTATTTATACACAATTACAATGTGTACAATCGCAGTTACGAATTGGAAGACAAGACCGGAGGAGAATCGAATTAATTCATGGCAGCCAATAATCAGAAGTATCCTTGTAGCCTCTTCCCAGGCTACAGGTAGTCCTCAACTTATGACTGGCCGCTTAGTGGCTGTTCGAAGTTATGACAGATCTACATGGGAGCATTTACGACATGGTTCCAAAGTTCTGACCGTCACTCTCCCCCCCCCCCGGTCACATGATCACATTTTGTGCCCTCGGCAATCAGTTCACATTCATGGCCATTTGCAGCATCCCATAGACACATGATTATGAAAAGCTACATTTATTTCCATAGCAAATAATGGGTTCAGTTTAATGCCCGGAACGATTCACTTAACGACTGTTGCAAAAAGGTAGTAAATTGGATCGGTCACGTGGGTGACTTACAATTTCACATTGTTGTGTATATAATCATAAAAAAGAATGGTAAAGATTCAGCTTGGAAAATTGTTTGTTTTGTCCTGAGCTTGGATAAGTTTTCTTGCAGGCATTTTGTTACCCAGCTAAGTAACATCATCAGTGCTAGAAGGTTTGTTCTCTGGGCCAACTGGGAACAAATTTGGAATAGAAATTTTAAAATAACAAAATCGGCATCTTATAAAGAAAACCACTATAAAATGTTTTACTCATGGTATTTGGCCCCAACAAGAATAGCTAAAATATACCCTAATTTAAATTTGAGGTGCTGGAAGTGTAAAAAAGAACAAGGCACCTTCTTTCATATGTGGTGGTTATGTCCCGAAGTGAGAAAATATTGGACCAAAATTCACAACTGGCTACAAGAGGTAACAAGATTAACAATAGAATTTAATGTAAAAACATTAAATATTTGACTCTACATATCACCACAGCAGCAAGACTCGCATATGCACAGTGTTGGAAGAACTCTAACTCACCTACTGAAAATTTAATAATTAAAAAAAATCTATGATTGCGCAGAAATGGACAAACTTACTATAGAATTAAGAGGACAAAAAGACACAGATTATTATGATATATGGGAAAATTGGTATCAATGGATTGATGATAGAAAACAAAAAAAGGAAAATGAAACAGGATCGTAGAATATTGTAAATACTGTAAACATTATAATGTATTAATATGGAATCAATGTAGATATGACGATGTAGAAATTGCTTAAAGATTTATTGTGTTTTTTTCAAAATTTGAAAAACTAATAAAGTATTTTTGAAAAAAAAAAGGTTTGTTCTCTGTTTATATACAAGTGGTTTGCCCTGTCAGTACTGGTGGGATTGCTTTTGATGTTTCCTTGATTAGGCTGCTTACAGAGTTGGCACTTCCTTGTTGGTCTAGTACAGGTAGTCAGAGGTGGGATTCAGCCGGTTCAGGCGAACTGGTAGTAGCGACCCGCAATCCCATCCTATATGGCTGTGTTTTTGACGCTGCTTTCATTCTACATGTTCAGAACAAGTTCCCCTTACCTGGTCCTTTCTCTGAGATATACGTTGGTGACAGCAGCCGTAGATGGCAGCTACGAGGAGCAGAGAGGCCGCCATGCAGATGATGGTGATAATCAGAGGAAGGCTCAAATGATCCTTGGGCTCAGTGTCCAGGGGTCGGCCACCATAGGTGATGTTGTTAACTCCAAACTGTTGGAAGAATATCTGGTCAATGGTTGGCTTCAGGCAAAGAGAGATCTCTATTTTCGATTCTCTATGTCAGTGATGGCTAACCTTTTTCTCGTCGCGTGCCGAAAGCGTGTGTGTGATAGCATACGTGTGTGTGTGCCAGCACCCATAATGCAATGCATGCACGACACCACCATGTGCCCTCCCCCCCGCATGTGCGCGTGTAACCCCCGTGCTCCCCTCCCCCTCCGGAGGGCTCCGGAGCCCAGGGGAGGCCATTTTCGCCCTCCCGGAGGCTCGAGGAAAGCCTACGGAGCCTGGGGATGCACCCCGCCCTCTGTGCATGCTCGCCAGATACCCAAAAATCAGCTGGCTGGTGGGAGGCGCGTGCGAATGGCGGTGGAGCTGAGCTGGGCGATGGCTCACGTGCCTGCAGAGAGGGCTCTGCGTGCCACCTGTGGCACGCATGTCATAGGTTCGCCATCACGGCTCTATGTATTTCAAGGAGGGTTTTACAAGTAGTACAATTAAAGGAGAATATTTGTAGCTCGGGGTTGAAATGAAGGGTCCTTGGTGCTCTCTGAGCTTGGTTATTGAGCATTGATGTTGTTTTGGCCGTGATTTGCTCTCCAAGCTTGTTTCAATTTAGTTTCTGAACGTTTCATTACCAGGCTAGGTAACATCATCAACAGGATTTTTTTGTCCTATTTCTCCTTAGCACACCTTCCCTCTCGAAGGGTCGAGTCAGATCTGGGCAGGAAGAGGCGGATCCGTGCTGAATGCAAATTGATAGACTCGACCCTCGAGACGATTGGTCCAGGACAACCCTCTCTGAAGGCTGGTTCCACCCCAAGATGGAGAATGCCTTGTGTAAGCTAAGAAGGACAAGAAAATCCTGCTGATGATGTTACCTAATCTGGTAACGAAAACGTTCAGAAACTAAATTGAAACAAGCTTGGAGAGCAAACCACGGCCAAAATCTAAAATCCGAGCTGCAAGTATTTTCTATTATTGATGAGGTTTACCTAGTTTGGGCAATGAAACACCTGCAAGAAAATAACCAAGCTCAGAGACCACTAGCAAGGAGCCCTCATTTATAGGGAGTCCTTGACTTGCAACCATACTTGGGGGGCCAGGACTTACAAAATCATAAATACACCTCGGTTGCCAAGAACCTGAATTGTGACCCAGGGAGACACTTGCGATGATCGTAAGTCAACGACTATACTTGTCGCAAGTCAAGGACTACTTGTAAATAGGCACAGTGGTCCCACACGACATATGACACTAGAATGTTTTTCAGATGTTCGACATTGCACAGAACCAAGGTTGGAGGCTTACCAGGACAAGCCAATGTGAAATGTCGGGTTGCAGAAAGCCAACATCGCCGTTAGTGATGGGGTGAGCCTCAAACTTTGGTTAAAATGAAGGGCAGGGAAAAAATGGGACAGGGATACTCTTCATTATGTTTTATGGTTTGTCATACGTGTTACCACAACGTGCTAATTCAGAACGGGGGTAAAACATTTCCCTTCAGGGGAAGATCTGCCATGGTTCCAATAGCAGTTGTGGTGGCCATCCAAAAAGTCATGTGGAGTCTCCTTTTTCTGACTGGTGAGAACATGGAATGGCCACCTGGTTATTTCACTAGACAGATGTCTGGTTTCCCATGGAAAGTATCTGTTGGTAAGCTTCCCAAACTTGGAACTCACCAAAGGACAGGACCCCCAATTCCCATGTCTAAGACAGAGTGGAAAATGACGAGAACTGTAGTCCAGCACATCTGAAGGACACCAACTTTGAGAAGATTGATATTGCATTGGATCAGGGGTATCCAATCTTGGTAACTTATAGAATAGAATAGAATAGAATAGAATAGAATAGAATAGAATAGAATAGAATAGAATAGAATAGAATAGAATAGAATAAACAGAGTTGCAAGGGACCTTGGAGGTCTTCTAGTACAACCCCCTGATTAGGCAGGAAACCCTACACCACTTCAGACAAATGGTTATCCAACATCTTCTTAAAAACTTCCAGTGTTGGAGCATTCACAACTTCTGGAGGCAACTTGTTCCACTGATTAATTGTTCTAACTGTCAGGAAATTTCTCCTTAGTTTTAAGTTACTTCTCTCCTTGTTTAGTTTCCACCCATTGCTTCTTGTTCTACCTTCAGGTGCTTTGGAGAATAGTTTGACTCCCTCTTCTTTGTGGCAACCTCTGAGATATTGGAACACTGCTATTATGTCTCCCCTCGTCCTTCTTTTCATTAAACTAGACATACTTAGTTCCTGCAACCGTTCTTCATATGTTTTAGCCTCCAGTCCCCTAATCATCTTTGTTGCTCTTCTCTGCACTCTTTCTAGAGTCTCAACATCCTTTTTACATCGTGGCGACCAAAACTGAATGCAGTATTCCAAGTGTGGCCTTACCAAGCCATTATAGAGTGGTATTAACACTTCACGTGATCTTGATTCTATCCCTCTTTTAAGACCTGTGGACTTCCAATTCCCAGAATTCCCCAGCCAGCATGGTTGGCTGGGGAATGGCATGGCTGCCTGGGGAATTCTGGGAGTTGAAGTCCACAGATCTTGAAGTTGCCAAGATTGGACACCCCTGATGCATGAGATGAAATAACTAGAAGAGAAGAATGGCACATTCCTCCATATTCATTAAACAGAATTCCATCCTGATTTCCAAACTGTGAGAAAAAAAAAACAAGATTTGGACGATAATTATTGTTCGTTAAGAGATTCACTCAAATTGTTCCTCAGCAGCAATGTCCATAACCAGTCACGATGGTGTCAAAATGTCAACACACATCATGATGTCTAACCTGAGATTTAATTGTGAGAATTAAATCCAACCAGGAAGAAATGTTTCTACCTAAGTGTGAATGAGGCTTTGGTTCTCCAATGTTCCAGATGTGGCTTAAATTTCTGTGAACCACTTACGACCCTCTGATGTTCCTCAACTCTTAATTCCAAGCAAGTCTGGCTAATAAAGACCACCAGAATTCGTAATTTCAGCAATGTTTGAAGGACAACAGTCCTGGTTGAAACACAGGAGACTGGACCTTATCCAGAACTACTTCTTGCTTTACCTTCTCCAGTTCTGTCTTCTTCGCAGCCAGAGCTTCGGATAATTCCTCGTCCACAAAGTGTGCTAAGGAAAATAAATAAAAAGGATCAAAGGGAAAAGTAGACTTTGATTGGATTAGATTGTAACAGAGTTGGAAGGGACCTTGTAGATCATCTAGTCCAACCCCCCACCCAAGCAGGAGACCCTACACCATTTCTGACAGATGGCAGTCCAGTCTCCCCTTGAAAGCCTCCAGTGATGGAGCTCCCACAACTTCCAAAGGCAACAGTTCTGCACCATCTACCTGGGAGACTCCCCAAAAGGGGGGAATTTGGGGGGGGGAAAGGCTACAAATGTGATCAAAAGAACTGAAGTACAGGATGTCGTCGACTTACGACATTTGAGCCCCAAATTGGTTGTTGAGTGACTTCCTTCCTGTTTTCTGACCTTTCTCACCAGCCTTGTTAAATGGCTCGCTGCAGCTGTTAAATTAAACCCACCTCACAGGGTTGTTGTTCTTGTTGTTGTTGTTGCTGTTGCGGGGAAAACCGGAGGGGGAAGAAGGTGTGGCGGATATGTTCACCACATGGAGTTAGTTGTAAAAAAAATAGTAAAGGCGGGATACAAATGAATAAATAAAAGAGAGATCTGACCTAGAAATAAGCCAGAGGTTTCCTGACAGCGAGACCAATGAGTACGTGGGACGGCTTGCCTCCCAAAATTGTGAATGCTCCATCACTAGAACTTTTCAAAAATAGACTGCACAGCCATTTGACCAGGATTGTTTAAAGTCTCCTGCCGTAAGCAGGGAAGGGTTGGACTAGAAGACCTCTGAGGCCCCTTTTCCATTCCCTATGATTCTATTGTGTACATTCTTAAGACTTTTAAGTCTAGAGCAGAATAACCAAGCACTGGCTTCGAAAACCCAAGATGAAATACCCAGATAGGCCAGGCTGGTGTAGATAAACCGCTGGGGGAAATGTTGGATGCAGAATAATATCATTATAGAATCGTAGAATAAATAACTTTATTGTCACTTTGAATTTACACTAATCGGCAAACATACATAGGAACTTTCTGATGGTGAGAGCGATCAACCAGTGGAACAGCTTGCCTGCGGAGGTTGTGAGAGCTCTAACACTTGAGACTTTCAAGAGGAGATTGGACTGCCATTTGTCTGAAATGGTGTAGGGACTCCTGCTTTGGGGGGGGGGTTGGATTAGATCAGGGGTCACCAACCTTTCGGACCTCAGGGACCACTAAATTCATAATTTTAAATCCCGCGGACCACTAATATGTTTTTTTAAAAAAGATAAATAGTATTTAGTGCAATATAAAAAATGAAAATAATTTTTCTGCAGACCACCAAAATTTTCTCGCAGATCACCAGTGGTCCACGGACCACCAGTTGGTGACCACTGGACTAGATGACCTACAAGGTCCCTTCCAACTCTAGTAATCTGTATTCTGTATTAAAATGAAATTTTGTTGCATAGAGCTGTCAAAGGGTCACCACCTCCAATGTACACTACATAACCATTACAGAATGAATGAATGAATAAATAAATAAATACAAAAGTATGCACACATATGGCGAGAGAATGTACATTGTATGTACATAGCGAGAGAAATGAAATCTTGCGAGTTTACCAGACGGATGGCATATAGGGAAGAAAGCTGTTACAGAATCTGGTAATCCTGCTGGAAATACTTCGAAACCTCCTCCCAGAGGGGAGCAACATAAACAGACCGTGAAGTAGGTGTGTGGGGTCTCTCAAAAGGCTTCGAGCTCTAAGCACATAGCGCTTATAAGCAGTATCCTGAATAATGGGAAGCAAGCTTCTTATAATGTTCTCCACTGTCCTCACCACTCTCTGTATGGACTTTCTATTTGAAGTGCTGCTGCCCCCAAACCAAACAGGGATGCGGTTTGTTAAAAGGCTTTCAATTGTGCCTCTGTGATGTGGCCAGGACAAAAGGAGAAAGAGGTGCTTTCAGGTATTCCAAGCACGAGCTCTTCCTACAAGGAGGCCAAAACTCTCAGCTTTTGTCTAAGTCTTACTCAGGAGTAATGACCACACCTACTTTGCACAGATGTTTTGATCACAGCCACTCTCTTCAGATCCTCCGGGTCGGAAACTAGCCAAATCGTACAGTCATCCCGATTCTGGTTGTAGTTGGGCTTCAACGCTTTGCAAAGGACCTCCATGAGAGCCTCTTTCAGTGGGCTTCCCTCCAGACTGTTCTGTAGGAAGAAGAACAGGGGTTGAAGGACCTAGGAGGTGATAGTCTGTCACGGTGTGAATATTGTCAGTTGTGTTTATGCAGGGTGATGCACCCCTATCCTAATATGATGGTACATTCCAATACAAGCAGAACACGTGATGTGATGTTTTGCGCATGTGTGCATTCCTAAACCACCATTAGTTCTCTTCCGCCTTAGCTCTTGACCTGAACGGTCGTGTGTTTTTTAGCAAAGATGTAATTATTCAGGATTTATTGTTTTTGTACTGAAATAAATATTTTCTATTAGACTTTTAATCTCGGTTTTATTTCTAACTATCTGAATTCCAAGTAAAGATCCAAATCGCCTCTATGAGATTTTATTCTCATCCTTAACATAGTCCAACCAGAAGGGTCACCGTGACCTCCGTTGATCCAGGCAGGCAGACAGACAAGCAGATAGGCTGGCTGGGGAATTCTGGGAGTTGAAGTCCACACCTCTGGAGCCTTTGAAGTATTTCCCATTATTGAACAAGCTCAACAATTTAAAATTCTGGTGGGAACCCAAGACTAACATCCCTCTGCGGAATGAGGAAGGAAGGAAGGAAGGAAGGAAGGAAGGAAGGAAGGAAGGAAGGAAGGAAGGAAGGAAGGAAGGAAGGAAGGAAGGGGGAAGGAGGGAAGGCTGGCTGGCAGGCAACCATTTGTTTAATGACCATTTGAAGTTACAACGGCACTGAAAAAGGGACTTATGACCATTTTTCACACTTACGACCACTGCAGCATCCCCATGGTCCCGTGATCAAAATTCAGACTTTTGGCAACCGGCTCGTATTGATGACGTTTGCAGTGTGCCCGGGGTCATGGGATTCCCTCTTTGCCACCTTCTGACAAGCAAAGTCAACGGGGGAAACCAGATTCACTTAACCAACTAGGTTTCTAACTTAACAACTCCTGGGATTCACTTAACAACTCTTAACTGCGGGGAAGCTCATAAAATGGGCTCACAAAGTTCACTTAACCGTCTCACTTAGCAACAGAAATGTGAGGCTCAATTGTGGTCGTAAGTCGAGGACTACCTGTATAGGCACGAACAATATATTTGCTTCAGTGAAATGAATGTATGGTCCTGATAGTTCACACCTGACAAGGATAGAGGGACACATCGTGGCCAAAACAGCATACAAATGTGGGATTTGGGTTGCAAAAATATCTCTAGAGCAGTGTTTCCCAACCTTGGCAACTTGAAGATGTCTGGACTTCAACTCCCAGAATTCCCCAGCCAGCTTTGCTGGCTGGAGAATTCTGGGAGTTGAAGTCCAGACATCTTCAAGTTGCCAAGGTTGGGAAACACTGCTCTAGAGTAAGGAGAGATTGCAAGATCACCCATATGTACTTCGGACAGCGTTGCTGTTGGGGGCTTTTTTGGTGAGCAAATAGCAGAAACTGCATTTTTGTGGTTGGTTTGCAATTGCCCTGGAGTTGCAGTATTTTATTGTGCTTACGATATGCAGACGACACACTTTAATGGCAGAAAGTGAAGAGGAACTAAGGAGCCTCTTGATGCGGGTGAAGGAGGAGAGTGCAAAAGCTGGCTTGAAACTCAACATTAAGAAAACTAAGATCATGGCATCTGGCCCTCTCAATTCCTGGCAAATAGATGGGGAAGAAATGGAGGTAGTGACAGATTTTATTTCCCTGGGCTCCAAGATCACCGCAGATGGGGACTGCAGCCAAGAAATTAAAAGACGCTTGCTCCTGGGGAGGAAAGCTACGGCAAATCTAGACAGCATACTAAAAAGCAGAGACATCACCCTGCCAATAAAAGTGCGTATGGTCAAGGCTATGGTTTTCCCAGTTGCAATGGATGGCTGTGAAAGTTGGACCATAAGGAAGGCTGAGCGCCAAAGAATTGAGGCCTTTGAACTATGGTGCTGGAGAAGACTCCTGCGAGTCCCTTGGACTGCAAGGCGATCCAACCGGTCAGTCCTAGAGGAGATCAACCCTGACTGCTCCTTAGAAGGCCAGATCCTGAAGATGAGACTCAAATACTTTGGCCACCTAATGAGAAGGAAGGACTCACTGGAGAAGAGCCTAATGCTGGGAATGATTGAGGGCAAAAGAAGAAGGGGACGACAGAGAACGAGGTGGCTGGATGGAGTCAGGGTGAAGCAGTCGGCGTGAGCTTTAATGGACTCCGGGGGATGGTAGAGGACAGGAAGGCCTGGAGGAACTTTGTCCATGGAGTCGAGATGGATCGGACACAACTTCGCAACTAACAACAACAATTGTGCTTACAGCTGCTAATATTACCTTAGGTCGAGCTTCTACGTTTGACTGAGCCTCACCTCCTAATCACTTTAGGTTTAATATTCTCCCCCCCTTGTTTTTTTTTTAAATTGAGAATCTTCAAACTGGCAAGTTCAATTCAAATCACCAGATGAGTCTTTTTTAATCCTTTTTTTAAAAGAATTTTAAATACAAGTTTAAATATTTGTAACAACAATGGAATATACAGTAGAAGGAAGATTAACATTGGCTTTAAACGGATTAAGGGCTCAGATGGATTTGATGTAGACTTTGAAGTTAATTGAAAGGATCCTTTCTCGTGGGAAAATGTTTATGTTTATACGCTGAATTGACTGATAAGATGACTTTGAAGGTTGACACTAGAGGGCACCAGAGAGCTACCTTAAAAGAGAGGGAGTTTTAATGCTATTCGACTGATAAGATGACTTTGAAGGTTGACACTAGAGGGCACCAGAGAGCTACCTTAAAAGAGAGGGAGTTTTAATGCTATTTGAAGAATCAGAAAGTATTACAGAACAGAAACAAGTCCCACTGAATAAAATTGAAACTGATTTGTGGGTGGTTTCAAAAAACGAGTTACAAGAAAAGGGATGGAATTATGACTTCACAAATGGCACTGGATGAGGATTTAATAATTTTAAAAGACATGCAAATAATAAACCAGAATGCGGGCAGTTTTTTTTTAACACTGAAAGTACAAAAAAAGATTTACTGAAATAAGCTACACTGGAATTATAAAAGATTCTTGACAAAAATACTGAGAATTTTGAGAGACAAAGAGAGTATGAGAAACGAGACAGAATTTTTTTTTAAAGGAATGTAAGGATCATAGGGAGAAAGATGACAGAATAATGGTTAAAATACTGGGTTGCTATTTTTTGTAAAATTCAGTGGTTTTTTTTTTTACTGATTCGACAATGATGTCTTAAAAATTGCTTATGTGAAGAGAACGAAAAGAGGGAATATGCTTAAACAGAAATGGCGCTATAAATATAATAGGAAAGGTTCAAATACAGCCTGCAAGAGTTAAGTTATTATTTCTGACGACTCTTATTGGACTGATTAATAGGAAGAAATGGCAGAAAATGAAAAGGAAGTAACAGATTGACAGAATTGGAAGGGACCTCAGAGGTCTTCTAGTCCACCCCCTGCACAGGCAGAAAACCCTACACCATTTCAGACAAATGATTGTTCAAACTCTTCTTAAAAACTTCCAGTGTTGGAGCATTCACAACTTCTGGAGGCAAGTGGTTCCACTGGTTAATTGTTCTCCCTGCCAGGAAATTCCTCCTTAGTTCCAGGTTGCTTCTCTCCTTGATTAGTTTCCATCCATTGCTTCTTGACCTGCCTTCAAGGTGCTTTGGAGAATAGGTTGACCCCCTCTTCTTCTTTGTGGCAGCCCTTCAAATAATTGGAACACTGCTATCGTGTCACTCCTGGTCCTGCTTTTCATTAAACTAGACATAACCCAATGCCTAGTTTAAAATATCCAAACAAGACTCACCCATCTAAACAGCCTCTTGATGAGGGTGAAAGAGGAGAGTGCAAAAGTTTATTTATTTATTTATTTATTTATTTATTTGTGACATTTATATACCGCCTCACAGTGCAAGCACTCTCTAAGCGGTTTACACCAGTAAGCAATGTATATTTATATTGCCCCCAACAATCTGGGTCCTCATTTTACCTACTTCAGAAGGATGGAAGGCTGAGTCAACCTTGAGCCGGTGAGATTTGAACCGCTGACCTGCGGATCAGTGTCAGCTAAAGTGGCCTGCAGTACCTGCCTCTAACCGCTGCGCCACCTCGCTTTAAGTTGGCTTAAAACTCAGCCTTAAAAAAAAGATAAGATCATGACATCCAGTCCCATCACTTCCTGGCAAATAGAAGGGGAAGAAATGGAAGCAGTGACAGATTTAATTTTCTTGGGCTCCAAGATCACTGCAGATGGCAAATGCAGCCATGACATTGAAAGACGCCGGTTCCTCGGGAGGAAAACTATGGCAAACGAAGACGGCATATTAAAAAGCAGAAAGCATCACCTTGCCGACAAAAATCGTAAAGTCAAACATATGGCTGTGAAAATTGGACCGTAAGGAAGGCTGAGCACTGAAGAATTGACGTTTTCAAATTGAGGTGCTTGGAGAAGACTTTTGAGAGTCCTTTGGACTGCAAGGAGATCCAGTTGATCCTTAAAGGAAATCAACCCTCACCGTTATTTGGAAGGACGGATCCTGAAGCTCAAGTTGCAATATTTCAACCACCAAATGAGAGGAGAGGACTCACTGGAAAAGACCCCGATGATGGTAAGGTGATGAAAAGGTGTTGGCTTTTATATTAAGAGCTACTGACAAGGTGTGGGTGTTATGTTTTTTATGTATTTTTTTCATATTTTTTTTTGCATGCACTTTTAACATTTTCTGTTTTTTCCCCTTTTCCTGAATGTATTCTTATCATATGCACTTGTATTGGTTTATCTACAGCAGTGTTTCCCAACCTTGGCAACTTGAAGATGTCTGGACTTCAACTCCCAGAATTCCCCAGCCAGCGAATGCTGGCTGGGGAATTCTGGGAGTTGAAGACCAGACATCTTCAAGTTACCAAGGTTGGGAAACACTGATCTACAGTATATAGTGTAACCTCTTTTGCAAATATGACTTTTATTGTTTTGTCAATATATAAAATACAAAGAAAAATTTAAAATAGGAAAGGGTAAGAGAAGGGGAAAGAAAATACGAGGTACAAGGGAAGAAAGAAAGAAAGAAAGAAAGAAAGAAAGAAAGAAAGAAAGAAAGAAAGAAAGAAAGAAAGCATCTGACTCCTTTTAGCTTAGTGCAAGAGAACCATATTATAACTTCAGCTTTTTACTTTTACACATGCATATAACCAGCCATTTCTATAAAAACAAATCTATCTAATCGGCAAATCCAAAGTCGAAGTTTCTTTTTTTTTTATCACAAGCCCAAAATCCAGAAGTGCTATCCAAATCAAAAACATAATTCAATATATCCTCCCCTTTGAATAAAACCACCAATTTAACCATTTCTGCTTTATCTTCCTCCTATATAGTGTAATCTCGACAACAAAACTATTGTAAAGAAACTGCAAAAGGAAAAGAAAAAATTGCTCCAAGCCAATGTGCTGTGTAGGCCAGTGATGGCGAACCTTTTTTCCCTCGGGTGCTGAAAGCGCGTGCGTGCGCACTATCGCGCATGCGTGAGTGCCCACACCCATAATTCAATTCCTGGGGAGGGTGAAAATGGGCTCCTCTGCCCCCGGAGGCCCTCTGGAGGCCGGAAATGGCCCATTTCCCAACTGCTGGTGGGTCTGGTAGGCCCATTTCTTGCCCTCCCCAGGCTCCAGAGGCTTCCCTGGAGCCCGGGGAGGGTGAAAACGGCCTCCCCCACCCCCCTGGAGGCCCTCCGGAAGCCAAAAACACCCTCCCAGAGCCTCCGTGCGAGCCGAAAATCAGCTGGCCGGCTTGCACATGCCTGCTGGAGCTGAGCTAGGTAATGGCTTGCGTGCTGGCAGATATGGCTCCGCGTGCCACCTGTGGCACGCGTGCCATAAGTTCGCCATCACTGGTGTAGGCTGTCAGCTTTACATTTAATATTTTCCATTTTTTTTAAAAAAAAAAAAGTCAGATGAGGGTAGGAAGCAGCTTAGTGCATAAGAAGACACTCTGGGTTTGCTCCCTCTTGTGTGCCCATTGCACAAACTACACAACAATTCAGGATCATGCATCCCCTCGAAGAATGCTGGGTTAGGAAAGATGGTGTAACACTTAGAGGTGCTGGTGAAAATAAGTGCAAATGTTTTTTTATAGAAGATTAGCTATAATCCAAGTGCTTTGAGGAGATACTTACACAAGGCCGTGACTCATTTAAGGTGAGAATGATCGCCTTCTCCTTCGGCGGCATGTTATTCTCACAAATGATCTGGGGGGAAAAATAAGGCAGAGGGGTGTGAGTGCGTATTCGGTTGGACCAGAACGAAAACAAAACAAATGTCGGCTTTCTAGCTTGGAGTCTTCACCGCTAGACCAAACTGGCTCTAGTTTAGCAACCGACCGACATTTCGGTGCCTTGTCGGCATGCACCCATTTTTTGAAGTCTCACCCAGTGGTACCCAGACCATCTGCTTACCTTAGTCTGGCCTTGCACCAAACTCAGGTTCGTCCGGCTGGAAGGAGAGGGGACATGAGATGCCTGAGGAGTTATGATCCCCGGGGACAAAGCCGGAGGCGTCGTCTTCAATTCTGGCCGAGTCGAAAAGCCGCCGCTACCAGAGGAATGAACCGTGGAGCTTCTGGGAGACCCTGCAGATTTGGGCATCGTGGTTGTCACCAACGTGTTGGGCGAGGTGAGCGACGCTGAGAATTTATCTTTGCTCGTTGTCCCATTTATTGCAGTCGCGACAGTTGCTAAGGTTGTAGGACCACTGACAATTCCAGGCACGGCCGAAGGTTTTGCAGAAACGAGTGGAGGCTCTGGGCTTTTTGCTGTTGAGAGAGAGAGAGAGAGAAAGGACAGGTAGACCTCGACGTATGACCACAATTGAGCCCCAAAGTTATGTTGCTGAGTGGGACATTTGTTAAGTGAGTTTTGTCCCATTTTACAATCTTTCTTGCCACCGTTGTTAAGTGAATCAGTGCGGATATTAAAGTTGGTAGCAGGGTTGTTAAGTGAACCGGGCTTCCCCTTTGACTTTGCTTGTCGGAAGGTCGCAAAAGGGGATCAGGTGACCTTGGGATACAGCAACGGTCGTAAGTACGAGCCAGTTGCCAAGGGTCGGAATTTTGATCGCGTGACCGCGGGGATGTTACAACGGTCCGATATATCAAAAACGGCCACTTTTTTCCCCCCAGTGATGTTGCAACTTTGAACAGTCATTAAATGAACTGTTTGTTGCACCTGTGTGTGGCTAAAGACACGCTTGTATTTAAACATTGCATGGCAATAACCGTGTTTCGGAATGGGGCCGTTTGCCGCAGCCAAATCACCATGGGCCTTTTGCCGTGGCCAAACCACCACGGTCATCTTGCCACGGCCAACTCACTCCTCGCCGCGGATAATTCCACGCAGGATAACTCGATATGACAAATGTTATCTGCTCCTTGTTTCCTCAATATTATTTCCATTTTTGTCAATGAAAATAATGTCCAAGAAACAGTGGCAGATAAAATTTATCACGTTGAATTATCCCGCGTGGAATTGTCCACGGCAAGTTTCCCCACGGTGCGATGGCCTTGGCGAGTTGTCCTGGACCAGGGTTGTCAAATAAAAGGCTATCCGGCCCACGATGTGGTCAGATCTGTGTCCGGTCTACCCAATGCAAAGAGGAAACATGCCAGTAATTTGGGGAGTGGCGTCAAGATGGCCACACCCACCCAGTTGGCCACGCCCAGCAAGTTAGCCATCCCCAGTGAGTGACATCAAGCTGGCCACGCCCACCCAGTTGCCCCCCCCCTCCCCCGAGGTCAACCACAGCCCTGGTGCGGCCCTCAATGAAATTGAGTTTGACACTCCTGTGCTACATCCAATCTGCGTAACCCGGGTTGTGGGATTCTTTCTAACTCCCTGATGGAGCTGCCCATCGGGGGTTGTCTTGGGAAGGATCTAAGGAGGTGGAGAAGCTGATATGACTCTTTTGACCATCTTGTAAAATAGAGTCTTAAACATATCTGGGCATTTTCTGAATTCCCTAGCCAGCCATGGCAACTTTAAGACTTGCAGACTTCAACTTCCAGAATTCCTGGCTGGGGAATTCTGGGAGTTGAAATCCACAAGCCTTAAAGTTGCCAAGTTTCAAGACCTCTGGTGGTTGAAGAATTCTGGGAGTTGAAGTTCACAAATCTTAAAGTTGCTAAGGCTGGCTGGGGAATTCTGGGAATTGAAGTCCACAAGTTCTTAAAGTTGCCATGGCTGGCTAGGGAATTCTGGGAGTTGAAGTCCACAAGTCAGAAAGTTGCCATGGCTGGTTAAGGAATTCTGGGAGTTGAAATCCACAAATCTTAAAAGTTGCAAGGGCTGGCTGGGGAATTCTGGGAGTTGAAGTCTACAAGTCTTTAAAGTTGCCAAATTTCAAGTCTCCTGGATTAGGGGAATTATAATCCAGAGACAGGCAACGTACCTGTGGTCCCGACCGGCCTTGTGGAGGAAGGCGAGGAGGGAGAAAGGGTCAACGTGGTTGGCCTGCTGGTGAAGGGGAGGTCTTTCGCAGCAATCCCCCGCGAAGAAGTGGTATGGGTGGTAGGCAACACCGGAGCCAACGTTGGTGCCCGCGAGGCCGTTGTGTTTGCAGCACTGACGACGACAGGAGTGGTAGTGTCTCCACGCGTTGTGGGCAAAGAAGGGGCGGTGGTTTTGACAGAAGTCCCCGTTGTAGGTACCTTCGGTGGTTCCACCACAAGTGGAGAAGTGGGGGAGGTTGTCAGGGTTGTAGGTTTGCTAGAGGGCGCCCCTAGTGGCGAAGTGAGATTCGAGGTGGTCGCGTTGTCTGATGTTATTTTGGAAGGAGAAACGTCGGCGACAGAATGGACAGTCACATTGGTTGGAAGAGGCGTTGAAGAATCAGCAGTTACTCCTAATATGCCTCCTAAGAGAGAGACCAGAGTTAGAAAGATGCCATGGGTTTCCCACATGCAGCCTAGCCCAGCCCCAGACCTGTTGACAGAATAATTACAGGAAGGGACCTTGGAGGTCTTCTAGTCCAACCCCCTGCCCAAGCAGGAAACACTATGCCATTTCAGAGAAATGGTTGTCCAATCTCTTCTTGAAAAGCCCACTCCCTTCCAGGACTGATGATGTTACCTAGTTGGGTCATGAAACATCTGCAAGAAAACAAGCAAGTTCAGAGAGCACCAAGGACCTCACAGTCCTCCTCCTCCTCCCAAACCCCACACCCTTCTATAGCACTGATGTTACCTAGTTGGGTCATGAGATGTCTGCAAGAAAACAAGCATGCTCAGAGAGCACCAAGGACCCCACAGTCCTCCTCCTCCCAAACCCCACACCCTTCTAGCACTGATGATGTTACCTAGTTGGGTCATAAGACGTCTGCAAGACAACAAGCAAGTTCAGAGAGCACCAAGGACCCCTCATGTTAATCCTGAGCTACAAATATTCTCCTTTCTTAGCAGCTGCTAGAGTTTGAAGTGGAGGCGCATGACCCAGCAGCTTTCCCTAAAACGTAACTTGAGCTGTTGTTAAGCAAATGGTCACTAAGTGAGGATTACCTGTACCATGTCAAGCAGGAAGAAGCCACGGAGGCAAGTCATCATTTATTTTCGTTTCTTTACAATGCTTTGGGGCACACTATAGAAAACCCACCCAGAGTAGTGTATACAGACAGTCCTTGACTTATAACAGTTTGTTTAGTGACCGATCGAAAGTTACAATGCCATTGGAAAACAACCTATGACCATTTTCACACTTTTGACTGTTGCAGCCTCCCCACAGTCACATGATCAAAATTCAGGTTCTTGACAACTGACTCATACTTATGACGTTTGCAGTGTCCTGGGGTCACATGATCCCCTTTTGCGACCTTCTGACAAGCAAAATCAATGGGGAAGCCAGATTCACTTAACAACGGTGTGACTGACCTAACAACTGCAATGATTCACTTAACAACTGTGACAAGGAAGGTCATAAAGTGGGGGCCAAACTCACTTTACAAATATGGCCTCAGTTGTGGTCGTAAGTCGAGGACTTACAATTCCCCCTTGTCCTAAATTCAGGCTCCCAAAGTGGCTCCCAAATTTTTCCTCTTGCAGGTGGCTTCATTTTTTAGTCCCTCCCAACCCAGAAAACATCCATTATTTCCATCCTGGTTTGCCCAAATCCAGCGACGGGAAAGCCGAATGCCCGTTTAACGCGGCTGGCACTGGGTTCCTGGGCCAAGGCGGCCGCAACTGTCACCGACCAAAGAGCAGGAGAACCGGGAGGCATGTGCAGAATGCCAAGCCATGCTAAAAGGGGGCTTTCAAGGCCCACTTTTAGCTATTTCAGGACGAGTGGAATGGGAACACCAAGGGGGGGAGGGACTTCCTCCCCGGCCGCCAGAGTCTTCCTGTGGTCGCGGCCTCCGCCCGTCCCCAAGCATTTCCCACCCGGGCCCTTCCTCCGTCGGTGACAAAACTCTATTAATAGCAGGGAAGAGAATGGCAAAGACAATTGGCAGAAATAGCAAGAGGGTGGCTGGTCCCCAAAGGGGGATGCTGAGGAAGGTAGTTTGGTCTAGTGGTTAAGGCAGCAGCTTAGAAAGCCAGAGATGGTGAGTTCTAGTCCTGCCTTAGGTATGAAATGCTGCTGGGTGACTTTGGGCTGATTACCAGGAGACGGAGAGTTCTAGTCCCGTGAAAGTGCAGCACTGCAGTTCAGCAGTTCAAATCTCACCAGCTCAAGGTTGACTCAGCCTTCCATCCTTCTGAGGTCGGTAAAATGAGGACCCAGATTGTTGGGGGCAATATGCTGAACTCTGTAAACCGCTTAGAGAGGGCTGTAAAGCACTATGAAGCGGTATATACTGTAAGTCTAAGTGCTATTGCTATTAGACATGAAAGCTGGCTGGGTGACCTTGAGCCCATCACCAGGAGACAGGGAGTTCTAGTCTCACCTTGGGTATGAAAGCCAGCTGGGTGACTTTGGGCCAATCACCAGGAGGATGGGGAGTTATAGCCCCGTCTTAGGCGTGAAAACTGACTGGGTAACTTTGGCCCAATCGCTAGGAGACGGTGAATTCTAGTCCCATCTTAGGCATGAAAGCCAACTATGTGACTTTGTGCCAATCGCCAGGAGACGGTGAGTTCTAGCCCCGTCTTAGGCGTGAAAACTGACTGGGTGACTTTGGGCCAATCACCAGGAGACGGTGAATTCTAGTCCCATCTTAGGCATGAAAGCCAACTATGTGACTTTGTGCCAATCGCCAGGAGACGGTGAGTTCTAGCCCTGTCTTAGGCGTGAAAACTGACTGGGTGACTTTGGGCCAATCACCAGGAGACGGTGAATTCTAGTCCCATCTTAGGCATGAAAGCCAACTATGTGACTTTGTGCCAATCGCCAGGAGACGGTGAGTTCTAGCCCCGTCTTAGGCGTGAAAACTGACTGGGTGACTTTGGGCCAATCACCAGGAGACGGTGAATTCTAGTCCCATCTTAGGCATGAAAGCCAACTATGTGACTTTGTGCCAATCGCCAGGAGACGGTGAGTTCTAGCCCTGTCTTAGGCGTGAAAACTGACTGGGTGACTTTGGGCCAATCACCAGGAGACGGTGAATTCTAGTCCCATCTTAGGCATGAAAGCCAACTATGTGACTTTGTGCCAATCGCCAGGAGACGGTGAGTTCTAGCCCTGTCTTAGGCGTGAAAACTGACTGGGTGACTTTGGGCCAATCACCAGGAGACGGTGAATTCTAGTCCCATTTTAGGCATGAAAGCCAACTATGTGACTTCGTGCCAATCGCCAGGAGACGGTGAGTTCTAGTCCCGGCGTAGGTATGAAAAGAGATGGGGCGACCTTGGGTTAGTCATTCTCTCTCAGCCCAACCCACCTCACAGAGCGGTTTTTGTGGGGAAGGTGTGTCGGATACGTAGGTGAAGATGGGATACAAAATTTTGGCAACTTTTAAGATGCACACGGACTTCCTTTCTCAGAGTTTTCATCTGCACAGGTAGGAGAAAAGAATTTAAGGTGGAACCTGAGAACAAAAGGTGGTCTTCAATTTATAACCACAATGGGGACCAGAATTAGTGTTGCTAAGTACGACAGTTGCTAAGTGGATTGTACCCAATTTTATGAGTTGTCCACTGGAGTTATTCAATGAATTGAGTGGACGTTAAGCAAATCCAGTTTCCTCTTCCTCCTCAGTTAAACCCCCCCCATTTCAAACAGGTCCACCCCCCCCCCACTATAAAGGGCTGGGGGACTCGGACCCCCCTCCCCATCTAACAGCCTCTTTCCAAAGCTTTGAAGCTTGGAGATGTGGCCGAGGCCCACCATTCCCTTGCACCTTGGTGAGAAAAGTCGCGTGTTTTTGCCCTTGCTCGCACACACTGCTGTGTTCAATCCTGTGTGAACTGGGGGTGTGGGGGGGGGGAAGGAAAGGAAGGACCCACCCTTCTCCTCCTCTTTGAGTTGGGTCCAAGTGGACCCTCCCATGGAGAACGGAGCTGATGCAACAAGGAAACACCCAAAGCCGGCCAATTTCTCACCCATTTATAAGATAGGAGCAGAGCAGGTCGACAAAACACACCAACGTTTTCTGCTCCGCTCCAGCTTTTCCTTAAAAAAAAAAAAAAGAAGAACAGATTTCCGGCCAAGCCTGGAAAATACGCACAAGCGTTTCGGAGGGAGGGAGGGAGGGAGGGAGGGAGGGAGGGAGGGAGGGAGGGAGAGAGAGAGAGAGAGAGAGAGAGAGAGAGAGAGAGAGAGAGAGAGAGAGAGAGAGAGACGCAGCTTGGCGCAAAAACTGCCGGACAAGAAAAAGAACACGGATCACAATCCAAATTCTCAGCAGGTCTCCGATGCTCCCATCCCGGTATGGATGGAGCCTTAAGGTCCAAAGCAGATGGTTTCTCCCCACCCCCAAAATATTTCATTTTGAGAACCTGTGGGAACGCCCGGGAAGTGAACCCCACACCCTTTCTCCACATTACGCCGTTTGATCTGAATCGCATGCCACCCCTGCAGGAAAAAAATAAAAATAAAACATCCTTTTTAATTTCCCCCAATCGTGGGACTTAAATTAGCTGGGTGGAAAAGAAAGTAGACCGGGGGTCGGGGGGGGGGGCAATGTTTCTCTTCCTTGGTTTTCAATCCAGGAGGTCCTCGGTTTACGACCAGAATTTCTGTGGCTAAGCAAGGCTGAAAAGCTGCCAAGTTTGAAAAACTTTGATCTAGCTCAGGGGTGGGGAACAATGGCCCCTTTATGGACTTGTGGACTTCAACTCCCAGAATTCCAGGCTCAGGAATTCTGGGAGTTGAAGTCCATAGTTCATAAAGGGGCCATAATTACCCATCCCTGATCTAGACCCTCTGTTAGGATGAGAATAAAATCTCATAGAGGCGACGTTTGGATCTTTACTTGGAATTCAGACAGTTAGAAATAAAACCAAGATTAAATGTCTAATAGAAAATATTTATTTCAGTACAAAAACAATAAATCCTGAATAATTACATCTTTGCTAAGAAACACGACCGTTCAGGTCAAGAGCCAAGTCAGAAGAAAATTAATGGTGGATTAGGAATGTAGACATGCGTACGCATCATATCATGTGTTCTGCTTGTATTGGAATATACCATCATATTTAGGATAGGGGTGCATCACCCTGAATAGACATACAACTGACAATATTCACTACGTGACACCCTCATTCATTCTCAAGGTGGTATTCAGGCCGAACTGGTAGTGGAAATTGTGAGTGGGCCTGCCCATCCGCCCCGGTTCTATTTCGTCCTATTTAGGCACATTTTTGAGGCTGGCGCATGCATGGAAGGCGTGCACGCGAACAAAGCGCATGCACGGAGGATGTGCACAGGTGTGGAGGTGGTGTGTGTAAGTGTTGTGAGCGTTGCGAGAGCACGCACACGCTCACATTTGCGAACCAGTAGGGAAGGTAAATTAATACCATTCCTGAATGTGACCCATAATATATTTCTTTCATCGTGGTTCCTTCTTTTGGATTCAATACTTACTCAAGCACCCTCCATTGGCCCTTGTTTCTATTTATTTTAGAGTTTCTCCTGACCTACTCAATTCTCCCTTCCATATCTCCAATTCAGAAGAAGCTTATTTTGTATTTGTTTATTTGTCAAGCATATATGATTATAAGCAAAGTATAAACAGTAAAACATGATTGAATATATATGTGATAGTACAAGCATGAATAAGAGTAAAAGAGGTATGAATATATGGGTACATTAGGACCGGAACGGTAGGCACGATTGTGCGCTTATGCACGCCCCTTTTATAGCACGTAATTAGCGTGCTAATTACGGCTATAAAAGAATGTCATTATGTGTATTTTCTTTATTGGAAAAACAAGCAACCAGCAACCAAAAGAAAACTCTTTAATATTTTTTCCTCTGGAAAAAAATAGGGGAAAATAAAGATTCCCCCCCCCCCCCCATTGTAGTAAAATTAGTGGAAGCTTTACGTCTCAAATTATGAAAGAGACGTGTTCTTGATAATTTTCCTTTTTTGTCAACCTATTATTCTGAACCAATATTTTAACTCCTGACATGCAACTGACACAGATACAGTGATTGATAATGTGTCCAATCTGATTCAAAATATTCCAGTCACTAAACTAAGCCACGCTAAGATAAATATTAACCAAGTTAGCACGTTGTATGAATGCATTTGTGTGATTGATCTGGTTAAATAGGTTGTGTACGAACATCCAGTTTAAACAAACGCAACAAACAAAGAGAAAGGCGCAACAGAGATGATTAGGGGACTGGAGGCTAAAATGCATGAAGAACAAGAATTGGGTTTGTCTAGTCTAGTGAAAAGAAAGACTAGGGATGACATGATAGCAATCTTCCAATATTTGGGGGGCTGCCCCAAAGAAGAGGGGGTCAACCTATTCTCCAAAGCATCTGAAGGCAGGACAAGAAGCAACCGATGGAAACTCATCAAGGAGAGAAGCAACTTGGAACCAAGGAGGAATTTCCTGACAGTGAGAACAATTAACCAGTGGAACAACTTGCCACCAGAAGGTGAGGGTGCTCCATCACTGGAGGTTTTCAAAAATATACGATTGGTAGTTTTCTCCTACAAGACTCCATCACAAATGGGATAGAACCAGGAAGAGGCCATAGGTTCGCCATCACGGGACTAGAAGACCTCTAAGGTCCCTTCCAGCAGCTATGATTCGATTCGATTCAATTTGTCTCTTCTCTACTCTCATTTCACTGATTTCTGTCCTGTCCTATAAAGCAGAGGTCTCCAACCTTGGCAACTTTAAGACTTTTAGATTTCAACTCCCAGAATTCCTCAGCCGGCGAAGCGAAGCTGGCTGAGGAATTCTGGGAGTTGAAGTCTTAAAGTTGCCAAGGTTGGAGACCCCTGCTATAAAGGACTTGGGACTTTTTCTGGCCTCTCAGAAGAATCTGACTTTGGATCACCTCCACCCATAAGTCCTCACCTCATTACCCTTTAACATGGCATACATTGTTTTATGTTCCCTTAAAAAAACCACGAATTGTCAAAATCGGCCGGGGAAGGAACAATAAAGCGGCGACGTCTTATGCAATCACACTGCATCTATTGTCACATAAGTCAGAGGGCCGAGCGGCCTTTAAATAGCTTTGAATGGAAATCGGGGTGAATGGACACCCTGCCTTCCCGAAGCATGGAACCCTTAAAAGAATGGGAGACAATCTCCTTCCAGCCAAACCTCCTGTTGACCTAAAGATGCCAGGAAGTTCTATGATAAATATCTTTTGGCCAGGGTGGATCGGCCAAAAGGACTCTCGAAAGGTCACCCGAGATCTTTCCACAATCCATGAGGAGGAAGAGCAGTGTGTGGACACCACGATCCATTTCCTGTCTTACGGAAAGAGTAACAACGCTAGAATTGAGGAGCGACAACTGAAAATGGGAGAAATGGCATAAGTTTTCCCTCAGACAGAATACAGGTAGCACCAAGGACTGTACATTAGTCCTTCTATTCCTCCTCCTCCTCCTCCTCCGAAACCCCACTTGTTCTAGCACTGATGAGGTTGCTTAGTTGGGTCATGAAACGTCTGCAAGAAAATCACCAAGCTCTGAGAGCACCAAGGACCCCACAGTCCTCCTCCTCCTCCTCCTCCTCCTCCTCCACAAACCCCAATCCCTTCCAGCATTGATGACGTTACCTAGTTGGGTCATAAAACGTCTGCAAGAAAACCACTAAGCTCAGAGAACACCAACGGCCCCACAGTCCTCCTTCTCCTTTTCTTCCTCCTCCTCCTCCTCCTCCTCCTCCTCCTCCTCCTCCTCCTCCACTCCACAAATCCCAATCCTTTCCAGCACTGATGACGTTACATACTCCGGTCATGAAACGTCTGTAAGAAAACCACCAAGCTCCGAGAGCACCAAGGACCCCCACAGTCCTCCTTCTCTTCCTTTTTCTCCTCCTGTATTCCACAAACCCCACTCCCTTCCAGCACTGATGACGTTACCTAGTTGGGCCATGAAACGTCTGCAAGAAAACCACCAAGCTCTGAGAGCACCAAGGACCCCCACAGTACAAATATTCTCTTCTATCAGAAAGACACAGGACTTGTGGTGCAGTCCAGGGGCGGGTTCCTCTTACCGTTTCCTACTGGTGCGCTGCGTGTCCCCTAGTGCGGTTTTGCTTCTGCGCATGCACAGAGGGACGATTTTCCTTCTGCACATGCCCAGGCAGCTGAAAAATCGGCAAAAACTAGGGGGAAAAAAGATGACGGCGCGCACGGACCGGCAAAGACAGCACCGGAGCCATCACGCCAAAATTGCGCAATCGGAGGGGAGCTCCGTACCGTACCGGTAGGAACCCACCTCTGGTGAAGTGACCCCAAAGTCAATTTCCTGTCTGGTCCTTGGGCTGCTGAGAGGTCAGAGTGACGACCATCTGGCTTTTAAAACAAAAGTTTTTTTAAAGAAAGAAAGAAGGAAAGAAGGAAAGAAGGAAAGAAGGAAAGAAAGGAAAGAAAGAAGGAAGGAAAGAAAGAAAGAAGGAAGGATGGATGGAAGGATGGAAGGAAGGAAGGAAGGAAGACAGACAGACAGACAGACAGACAGACAGACAGACAGAAAGAAAGAAAGAAAGAAAGAAAGAAAGAAAGAAAGAAAGAAAGAAAGAAGGATGGATGGATGGAAGGATGGAAGAAAGAAAGAAAGAAAGAAAGGAAGGAAGGAAAGAAAGAAGGAAAGAAAGGAAGGAAAGAAAGAAGGATGGAAGGATGGAAGGATGGAAGGAAGGAAGGAAGGAAGACAGAAAGACAGAAAGAAAGAAAGAAAGAAAGAAAGAAGGAAAGAAGGAAAGAAAGAAGGAAGGATGGATGGAAGGATGGAAGGATGGAAGAAAGAAAGAAAGAAAGAAAGAAAGAAAGAAAGAAAGAAAGAAAGAAAGAAAGAAAGAAAGAAAGAAAGAGAAAGACCCTGCCATGCTGGCTTGGCAGAAGATTAGGGCAAGCCCTTTGAAGCCCTTATCTCGTTCTTTGCAGAGAGAACAGAGGCACCAAAATTAACAAGGCCTTCTGATGACTCAGCCATTTATATTCCCCATTATCAGCTTTTGCCCAGGGAACAGGAGCTGGTGAAGCTTTGTCTACTAATGAGCTCTTTACATCCTCGGATTATTTCACCATTTCAGGTGTGTTTGCTTGGAAAAAACAGTGGGACACAATCGCCCCGCTGAAAAGACAAGACTGTTTTCCCAGTAAATTTGGCCGACGTTAAATGTGCGTTATGGGCTAGGCTCAGAGTAGAGGTGCAAAATCCTACAAAGAAAGCTTAGTTTTTATCATTTGTGGTGCAGGATGTCAGAACTATTTTATTGATGTTGTTCCCTGGGCTGCAAAGCACATACTTCGCCTTGCATATTGATGGGCTAACGGTGAAAGAAATAAGGTGAAAGAAATAATGTTACAAGGACAATATGGATTTGGCTTCAGGATTCATTCTTCTCAGAGAATAATAGGGGATCTGAACTTAGATGAGGGACCTACAGGCGTGTCAAAAGGGATGTTGGCGGGAACAGCTGGTGGTTAAGGTGCTAGTTTAGAAACTAGGAGATGGTGAGTTCTAGTCCTACCGTAGGCCTGAAAGCTGGGTGGGTGACTTCGGGCCAATCACCAGGAGATGGTGAGTTCTAGTCCCGCCTTAGGCATGAAAGCCGGCTGGGTATCTTTGAGCCAATCACCAGGTGACTGTGAGTTCTAGTCTCGCCTTAGCCTTGAAAGCTGGCTGGGTGACTTTGGGCCAATCACCAGGAGACTGTGAGTTCTAGTCCCGCCTTTGGTGTGACATGGGCTGGGTAACTTTGGGCCACTCCCTCCCTCATAGCGCAACCCACCTCACAAGGCGGTTGTTGTTCTGAGGAAAACAGGAGGAGAAAGGAGTATTATGTATGTTTGCCGCCATGAGTTAGTAAAAATAATAAAGCTTGGATAAAAGAAAAATAAATAAACAAATAAAATAGTAAAATAAAATAAAATAGTAAAATATAAAGTAAAAAATAAAATAAAATAAAATAAAATAAAATAAATAAATAAATAAATAAATAAATAAATAAATTAAATTAAATAAATTAAATAAATTAAATAAATTAAATAAAATAATACAATACAATACAATACAATAAAAAGTACAATAAAAATGGAATGGAATGGAATAATAATAAAATAAAATATAAAAATAAATAGTAGTCAACAAAAATGGCCAGTTGGACCTTCATGGACCCCCAAATGGTCCCTTAGACTTTGCAAAAAGCCAGCTGCCTCTTAATAAAATAAGAATTGAAAAAGTCCAGTGAGCGAGCGAGGGAGGTGAGTAACCTCTGATGTAGCTTCAATGAGTCTGTTTCCTTAACACAGAGGTCTTCAAACTTGGCAACTTTAAGACTTGTGGACTTCAACTCCCAGAATTCTCCAGCCAGAGAATTCTGGGAGTTGAAGTCCACAAGTAAGATTGCCAAGTTGCCAAGTTTGGAGACCTCTGCAATAGACAGTCAGCTGGCTGGAGAATTCTGGGAGTTGAAGTCCACAAGTTTTAAAGTTGCCAAGTTTGGGGACCCCTGCGGCTTAACACATCACCCAGCCTCTCTTCCCACCAGCTGCATTTATGGGCCTCCCATTAACAATAGGAAGGAGGTTTGACTGTGCGATCAAGGCAGCATTTCACTTGTTCACCTCCTCCCTCCATGGGGCAGACTCAGTCTGGGGAAATAGGATGAACTCACCCGTGTGAAAAAACGTTCGTAGGTCACTTTTTTCAGCGCCGTTGTAACTTTGGTCACCAAATGAACCGTTGTAAGTGGAGGACTGCCTGTAGTCCTCCACTTACAACTTATGACTTCGTTTAGTGACGGCTCGAAGTTACGGCAGAATTGGGAAAAAGTGACTTTATCGCTCGTTTTTCTGACTGACAACTGTTGCAGCATCCCCCCTGGTCACCTGATCAAAATTCAGACGCGTGGCAACTGACTCGTATGTATGATGGTCGCAGTGTCCTGGGGGTCCCGTGACCCCCCCTTTTGCGACTTTCGGATGAGCAAAGTCAATGGGAAAATCAGATTCGCTTAACAGCCATGTTACTAACTTAACGGCACTGATTCGCTTAACAACTGTGGCAAGAGAGGTCATAAGATGGCATTTAATAACTGTCTCACTTAGCAACAGAAATTCTGTGCTCCGTTGTGGTCGTGAGTTGAGGACTGCCTGTATGTTTTTGAGGGGGGAAAAGATCTCCGTCAAGGAAGGCAGAGGGCAGATGGAATCGTTTGACATCCCTCCTTAGCCGCTGGGTTACCATCCTTCACCTTTGAGGATTGCAGTAGAACAGTGTTTCCCAACCTTGGCAACTTGAAGATGACTGGACTTCAACTCCCAGAATTCCCCAGCCAGCTTTGCTGGCTGGGGAATTCTGGGAGTTGAAGTCCAGACATCTTCAAGTTGCCAAGGTTGGGAAACACTGCAGTAAAAGCTTCTAGCCTGAGTATTATATGGGATGGATGATTGATGGCCAATCTACAAGCATCGAGGACTGCTCTGGGCTGTTTTCAGCCCCTCCTCTGTGAATTATTCAAACAATTGTTGGCTTCTCTAGGCAAGCTGAATGCATGGATAAGGCGGCACAGCCAAAGCTGAGGATCTGTTTCCCGTCACTCTAGGATAAGGGTTCATAAGCAGCCAAATGCATTAAGAAGAGTCCTCCACTCCTCTACTCACAATAGAATCCCTTATGCCACCAGGCTTGAAATTTTGGCCTTGGACGATCTGGAACTGCGCCGCCTAACTGGTCCGATCTAAGCATAGTACACAAAATTGTCTGCTACAACGTCTTACCTGTCAACGACTTCTTCAGCTTCAGCCACAATAATACACAGAGAAACAATCGATACAAACTCAAGGTAAACTGCTCCAAACTCAATTGCAGAAAATACGACGTATTTTCCGCGCATGCACAGAAGCAAAATCGGCCAAAAATTCACGGGAAAAATGGCCGGTGGACCGGCAGAGAGGGCTCCGGAGCGGTCGCGCGCAAATTGTGCAATCAGCCGCTCCCTACCGGAGCTGTGCATTGGGCAGCTCCGGCAGGAACCCAACTCTGACTAGGGGTGACATGATAGCAGTCTTCCAATATTTGAGGGTCTCCTGCTCGAGTAGCGGGGCAGACTAAAAGACCTTCAAAGTCCCTTCCAACCCTGCCATTCTATGTTCTAGAGGTAAAATTCGTGGGGGCGGTGGGGGTGTTTGCAGTCGTAAGTCGAGAACTCCAACAATGAGAAAGCTGCTGGTGATGTTGATCCAAATCAAAGAAAGAATGGCAAACCAACAATTTATTTTATTTATTTTCTTATTTTCTTATTTATTTTCTTATTTATTTTATTTTATTTTTTTATTTAGTTTTTATTATTATTTTAATTTTATTTAATTTTATTTAATTTTATTTAATTTTATTTATTTTATTATTTTATTATTTTATTTTATTATTTTATTTAGTTTTTATTATTATTTTAATTTTATTTAATTTTATTAATTTTATTATTTTATTTTATTATTTTATTTATTATCTATTATCTATTATCTATTATCTATTATCTATTATCTATTGTATTTATTTATTTATTTATTTATTTATTTATTTATTTATTTATTTATTTATTTATTTATTTATTTATTTATTTGATTTATATTGCCACCTATTTGCCCATGGCTACTCAAGGCGGCTTACAGAATATAAAACCATATTTAAAACAATAAAAACTAACAAAAAGAATCAAATAAATTAATATAGTACAATATAACAACATCACCTCCCCCCACCTCCCACGCACCTGTGCCCCGGATCACAGGAGCAATACTGTACTTCCCTGAAAATAA
This sequence comes from Diadophis punctatus similis, assembly GCA_023053685.1. Lineage (NCBI taxonomy): Eukaryota > Metazoa > Chordata > Lepidosauria > Squamata > Dipsadidae > Diadophis > Diadophis punctatus. The sequence goes on along the minus strand of JALIGW010000004.1, from coordinate 4,446,018 downwards.
GCCCTAATGCGGCTTTTGGAGCACAAATTAATACAAGACCCAGTCTTATTTTTGGGGAGACACGTAATTGAAAATACTGAGGCCATTCCTCCTCTCATAGGATCCTGAAAAACACATGACCACCTCTTGCGAGTCACAATGTCATTGCCCGAATGGGGTCAGTTAGGCCCTTTGTACAACAATGATGTCACGACACATTTGCCATCACTTGCCCTTCTTCTTCCAAGCCTCTTCTGGCTCCACTGACCTGGGATCAAATTGCTAATGATTCCCCTGACTTCCTCTGACATTTCCTTTTTTTTTTTTTTTTTGCTCTGGCTACCAACCCACAGCTGGACAGCTGGACTTTTGACCCTGCAGTTCCCTTTCCACTCAACGGTAGACAAAACCTTAAACCTCAAGTTGACAAAACACAGCCGTTGTCTTTATATTGCACGGTGCACACAAAGAAAGGCAGCTTGTTATGGCTTGAGATGATGGCTTGATCTAGAGCAGCGGTTCTCAAACTCTGCAATTTTTAAGAATTCAAACTCCCAGAATTCATAAGGTGAAGACAATCTTACGATTGTCAAGGTTATAAGAAGCAACAGTTTAGAGCAGTGATGGCGAACCTTTTTTGGTTCGCGTGCCAAAAGGGGGGAGCGCGGAGGGGTCGCATGTGTGCGTGCCCACACCCATAATTCCATGCTGGGGGCCCTGCGCATGCGCGCGTCACACCCCCCGCTCCCGGCACGCGATGGCATGCCCATTTTTCACTCTCCCTAGGCTTCAGAGCCCTTTCCCAACTTGAAATGGGCCATTTCTGGCCTCCAAGGGGCCTCCAGGGGGTGGGGAAGGCTGTTTTTGCCCTCCCCAGGCTTCTAGTAAGGCTCTGAAGCCTGGGGAGAGCAAAAAAACGGGACTTCCGGTCCAACCGGAAGTCGGCAAATGGGCCAGTTTCCAGCCTCCGGAGGACCTCGGGGGCGGGGGGCGGGGAAGGACATTTTCGCCCTCCCCAGGCTCCTAGAAAGGCTCTGGAGCTTGGGGAGAGCAAAAAACGGGTGTTCCGCACCCCCTCCGGAGGCTGGAAACAGCCTATTTCCCAACTCCCAGTGGGCCCAGAAGGCCCGAAAATCTGAGCTCGTGTGCCCACCGATATGGCTGCGCGTGCCATAGGTTCGCCACCACTGGTTTAGAGTCTTTCAAACTAGGTTCTGCAAGATGCTAAAGACAGATCTTTAACTCCTGATCAGGGTTTTTAATTACCAGAACGGACTAGAAAAGTTAGTCTACTCAGCCGGCTGAGTATTTTACCTGGCGTCATCTTAGCTACGTTAATATAAGGGGATGCGGAAGGAACATTCCAGCCATAAAATGCAAGGCAGACTGGAGAATTCTGGGAATTGAAGTTCACACATCTTCAAATTGCCAGGGTTAAGAAACTTTGCCCTAACCACTATACCAGGGGTTCCCAAACTTGGCAACTTTAAGACTTGTGGACTTCAACTCCCAGAATTCTCCAGCCAGCTTGTAGTCCACAAGTCTTAAAGTTGCCAAGTTTGAAGACCTCTGCACTACACCATCTTAACTCTTCAGTGAAGAGGGAGGGAGTGACCCAAGGTCTCCCACAAAGCCCCACCGCAGAAGGAAGAATAATTCTGGCCTCCCTCTTCCTAATCCAGCACCTTCACTTCTACTCATAGTCCTTGCTTTATGACTGTCATTATGCCTGGAATTATATTTGTAACTTGTTGAGGTCATTAAGCGGATCACATGACCGTGCCTGATTTTACAATCTTTTTTTTGTCGCAGCCATTAATCAAGCGAGGTGCTTGTTAAATGAACTATTTTCCCCAATGGGCATTTTTTTTTGCCACAACCTGGAAGAAATAGACTGAAATATACGAGTGGTGGGTTTCACATTTTTTTTACTACCAGTTCTGTGAGCGTGTCTTGGTCGGCGTGGTGTGGGTGGGTGTGTCTTGGTGGTCGTGGCAGGGGAAGGATACTGTAAAATCTCCATTCCCACCCCACTCCAGGTTAAGGTTACTGCAAGATCCCCATTTCCTCCCGATCAGCTGGGACTTGGGAGGCAGAGAATAGGTGGAGGCGGTATTTACCGGTTCTCTAAACTACTCAAAATTTCAGCAACCGGTTCTCCAGAACTGGTCAGAACCTGCTGAAACCCACCTCTGTTATATACCGCTTCACAGTGCTTTACAGCCCTCTCTAAGCAGTTTACATGGTCAGCCTGTTGCCCCCAACAATCTGGGTCCTCATTTTACCGACCTCAGAAGGATGGAAGGCTGAGTCAATCTTGAGCTGATCAGGATCGAACTTGTTGTGGCTCACCAGCATCCTGTGCAGCTGGTAGCTGATTCCGGAAGTGCAGAGGCTGATGTGGTGATGCGCCAGCGGCCTGTGCAGCTGGCACCTGAGTCGAACAGTGAGGAGGCTGGAGAGGACTCGGTGCCAGAGGTGGAGATTCAGCCAGGGCCTTCAGAACCTCCAGAAGCTCCCATCAGTGATGAGGAAGAAGAGGAGGAACTTATTCTCAATGCACGGGCACGCAGAGCTGCCAAAAGGCAGGAATCAGGAGGTCTCCTCGGGAGTAAGGCTTGGGGCTAATTGGCCACTCCCCTAGCCTATTTAAGGGATGACAACGAAGGAGCCAATTTGCAGGAAACAACTACGTTCATATGCCTTCCGGTCTTGACTCCAGAAACGTCTGATCGGCTCTTGTTCTCTCTATTGGCATTTTTCCTGCAAATTGCTTCTGGGCATTTTGCCAACCACCGTAAGATCGCTGTTATCTACAAGACTGTTTACTCAGAATTGAGTTATTATTTCGTAGACTTGTGCTGGCTGTTAATGAAGTTGAATTAACAGCCGGGTGTTCAGAAAAGACTGCTTTAAACTGTATTTGTGTTTGACGACTACTAAGAAAGCTCATTAGTAGTCCTTAATTAGTAAACTAAGGGTTTGTACTGACTTTGTGTGTGCTGCATTCTTTGTGGTCCATAGGTGGGGCAGAACAGAACTGCTGACAGTGGGCAGTTAGCCTGCAATACTGCACCCAAGGTGCCTATCAATATTGGAACGACCCTTGCTTGCCTCTGCCACAGTCGTTCTATTTCTATTTGCAGGTTTTTCTATGTTTTGTGACCTTCTCCAGTTCTTCCATTCCGCTGTCTCTAGGCACTGCCACGTCCTCTATCCCAGAGGTCTTCAAATGTGGCAACTTTAAGACTTGTGGACTTCAGCTCCCAGAATTCTCCAGCCAGCATTCTGGGAGTTGAAGTCCACAAGTCTTAAAGTTGGCAAGTTTGGGGACCCCCTGCTCTATCCAGACTTCGTCTTTCTTGACCACGATTGTTAAGTCTGGGGTGTTAAGTGGCAGGTATCTGTCTGTTTGAATTCTAAAGTCCCAGAACACTTTGGCTCCTTCATTTTCTATGACTTTTGTCTCTTTTGTGCTCCGACCAATTCTTGCTCATGGACAAAGGATATTTCTTGCAGACAATCCAATGCGCCGTTGCTATTGTTAACATTGAAAAGCGCACTGCGCGGTGGACTTCTGTTCTGCCCTGGTGTTTGTTCTCAAGGTGCTGGGGTGCTCCCCAGGCCATCTGCATTGTGTGCAGGTGTACGGAAGGGTGGGCCAAGCGGGACCCCTGTCCCCTGGCCTCCGCACGATTGTTCTTACCGAGACTCCTGGCTCCCTGGAAGACTCTGGGGATTGTGCCTTCCCCTCTGAATGCCGCCTCCTGTGTTGGATTCTGCCGCCGTGCCCATTTCCTGGCAGCCTGGCCTGGATTTCAAGGCTGTGTTCCAGGTCCAGGAATCCCATGGGGACAGCTGGATCGTCTCCAAGCACTTCGCAAGGAGGCCAACTCCTTCCTTCTCTGCATATTGCCCTCTTCCTCCATCACGGAGCCCCGTTCCCAGGACAGTCAGCAGGTGGTGACAAGATTAGGGGCTTGGAAAGTCATCCAAACAAGCCCCTTTCCTCTTAACACAGCATCCTAGAACATACCGAGCAGACTATGCTCAGTCTGCATGGGCTATCTTTTCCAATTTCCAAGGGTCCTAAGTGAGAAAAATGGTCATAAGTTACTTTTTCCAGGGCCACTGTAACTTCAAATGGTCATAGAATAGAATAGAATAGAATAGAATAGAATAGAATAGAATAGAATAGAATAGAATAGAATGGAATGGAATGGAATGGAATGGAATGGAATGGAATGGAATGGAATGGGAGAGGAGAGGAGAGGAGAGGAGAGGAGAGGAAGGGAAGGCAGAATGGAATGGAATAGAATAGGAGTTGGAAGGGACTTTGGAGGTCTTCTAGTCCAGCCCCCTGATCAAGCAGGATATCTTATACCATCTCAGACATATGGCTGTCCAGTCTCTTCTTAAAAACCTCCAGTGATGGAGCGCCCACGATTTCTGGTGTCAAGCTGTTCCACTGGTTCCACTAAGACCTCCTCACTGTTAGGAAGTTTCTCCTTAATTCCAGATTGCTTCTCTCCTTGATTAGTTTCCAACTGTTACTTCTTGTCCTGCCCTCAGGTGCTTTGGAGAATAATTTGACCCCCCTCTTCTTTGTGACAGCCAATGAATGGTCGTAAGTCAAGGAGTAACCATATACAGCTACTGAATAGCGAAAACTCTGAGATTTCAAAGAAATTCAAATTTTAATTTAAAAGAGTGGGTGGAGGTAATCCTATGTGCTGGTTTGTTTATTTCCCCCCCTCTCTCTTGCATTTAATATTTTTAGCCACTCTTTGTAGTTTTACTCCATCACATTATGGCTAGCTCTGTCTTAACTAGGCTCCCGGTTTAGCGTTCTTGTGAGCCATCTGGAATTTTAATCAAGCGTGCAAATTAAATATTCTGGGGCTCAATCAGATGCAGAAACTTAGCGGAGATGTGGCTTTGGACTAGAATGGTTCCCAAACTGGTAAGGTTCAACCCCCCAAACCCTGCCGAGATCTAAAAATAGTCCAATCAGAACATCTTAACATAAGGACTTCAGTTCCCAGGATTTTCAGCTATGGCCCAGCCAGCTGGGGAATTCTGGGAGTTGATAGCCGGATATCTGGAGGACACTCAGTGTTACAAGAGCCCTTCTCAACTGACATATGGCAGAATAACAAAGTTGGAAGGGACCTTGTAGGCCATCTAGTCCAACCCCCCGCCCAAGCAGGAGACCCTACACCATTTCTGACAGATGGCAGTCCAATCTCTTCTTGAAAGCCTCTAGTGATGAAGCTCCCACAACTTCTGTTCCATGGGTTGATTGTTCTCAATGTCAGAAAATTCTTCCTTATTTCCAGGTTGAATCTCTCCTTGTTCAGTTTCCATCCATTATTCCTTGTCTGGCCTTCAGGTGCTTTGGAAAATTGCTTGACTCCCTCCTCTCTGTGGCAGCCCCTCAAATATTGGAACACTGCCATCATGTCTCCCCTGGTCCTTCTCTAGACTAGCCATGCCCAGTTCCTGCAACTGTTCATTGTATGTTTTAGCCTCCAGTCCCCTAATCATCCTGATTGCTCTTCTCTGCACTCTTTCTAGAGTGTCAAAATCCTTTTTTATAGTGTGGTGACCAAAACTGGACGCAGTATTCTAGGTGTGGTCTTACTAAGGCTTTATAGAGGGGTATTAGTACCTCCCTTGATCTTGATTGTATCCCTCTGTTAATGCAATTTAGGATTGCATTGGCTTTTTTTTTTTGGCTGATGCTCCACACTGTTGGCTCAGTGATTGTAGTCATTTATGAGGGGCAGTTTGGTGTAGTGGTAAAGATGTTGACCTAGAAGCCAGGTGATAGTGAGTTCTAGACCTGCCTTAGGCATGAAAGCTGGCTGGGTGACGTTGGGCCAATCACCAGGAGATGGTGAATTCTAATCCTGCCTTAATGCCCAGATTCTGATCATGTGACCATAGGGGTTGCTGCAACAATCGTAAGAGTGAGGAGTGCTTATAAGTCACTTTTTTCCGGTGCTGTTGTAACTTCAAACGGTCATTAAATGAATGACTCTAAGCCGAGAATTACCTGTATCTATTAGTGCACGAATGCATTATGCACATCATAAAGCACAAATACCCCCAAATGAAAATTTAAACAGGATGAGATGCATGACATCGGTTATCGCTATCTTTCGCCTTATTAATTTTGTGATGTTTTGTTGGGAGTGGTGTGAGCTGCCCAGAATCAATGAGACTTGGGTAGCATGCGAAGTTAAATTAATTAATTAGGCGTGCTAATATTTTCTTCCCCAACTTCCAAAGGGATAACTGCGTAACTTGGTGTTTCTTCAAAGTGGTCCATGAATTGTCTGATTTTCCAAAGACGACAAATTCTGCATTTATTTTATTTTATTTAGTTATTTTGTGAGATTTATATACCGCCTCACAGTGCAAGCACTCTCTAAGCGGTTTACACCAGTAAGCAATGTATATTTATATTGCCGCCCAACAATCTGGGTCCTCAGTTTACCTACCTCGGAAGGATGGAAGGCTGAGTCAACCTTGAGCCGGTGAGATCTGAACCGCTGACCTGCGGATCACAGTCAGCTAAAGTGGCCTGCAGTACCTGCCTCTAACCGCTGCGCCACCTCGGCTCTTAATTTACTCCTTTGTGTGAAGGTTTATTAAACAGAAGACCTCTCTCAAGCAACCAACTCATATTCATCACTCGTTTGACACTTGGACGCCCAAATATTATTTATTTTCGGAGCCTGCTGAAAATATTTTCTGGAGCCTTTGAGCGGAAAAAGAAAGAAAGAAACCCAACCACAATAAACAGTACGATCGGAGGGTCATTTTATTTCAAATGATCAACTTCCCCGTTTCGGGTCTCCAAGGGGAGAGGCCTTTTCTGATCTTCCTGCTTTTTTAAGACTGGACGGGAAACTCCCTTCCGATCCCGGCCTCTGAAAGAAAGTTATCTGATTTGCCCAACAGAAATTAATAAACAGCTGAGCCATCTTGAAAGGAATTGCTCAGCACCAAACATCCTTTGATCTCGAAGGAGCTTTAACCTTTGGAGAACAAGGTTTCGCCCAGCCCACTGTTCCTTTTCAGGGAAATACCAGCTTAGCTGATGGCAAGGATAACTTGGTATGTACAGATTCAAGTTTCCCCTTAAAAGAAATCGTCCTTCGTTTGCACCCAGGCCTGGCTGATAAGTCACATCCTTTGAAATGATTCACACAACTTGAGATTTACTCATGTTTTAAGTATGCTGCACAGCGACACATTTTCGGCGGGATGGTTTCTCTGTGCATGACACATTTTTCACAGTTAAAACTACAGGGAGTCCTTGACTTACAACACAGTTCATTTAGAGACTGTTCAAAGTTACAACGGCACTGGAAAAAAGGGACTTACGGCCGTTTTTCACACTTAGGACCGCTGCCGCATCCTCTTGGTCACATGATCAAAATTTGGCCGCTTGGCAACTGGTTCATATTTATGACGGCTGCAGTGTCCCGGGTGGGGTGGGGGTCATGAGATCCGCTTTTGCGACCTTCTGACAAGCGAAGTCAACGGAGGAAGCCAGATCCGCTTAACAACCGTGTTGCTAACGTAACGACTTTCAGTGATTCGCTTAATAACTGTGGCAAGAAAGGTCGTAAAAGGAGGCAAAACTCACTTAAACGTTTCACTTCAACCTCAGTCCAGCCTCAGACAAATGGCTGTCTAGTCTCTTCTTGAAAACCTCCAGTGTGGGAGGACCCACAATTTCTGGAGGCAATGTGGTTCCAGTGGAAGAGAGAAGCAACCTGGAATTAAGGAGAAACTTCCTAACAATGAGGACAATTAATCAGTGGAACAGTTTGCCACCAGAAATCATGAGTGCTTCATCACTGGAGGTTTTAAAGAAGAGACTGGACAGACACTTGTCACAAATGGTATAGGGTCTCCTGCTTGAGCAGGGGGCTGGACTAGAAGACCTCCAAGGTCCCTTCCAGATTCTATTCTATTCTATTCTATTCTATTCTATTCTATTCTATTCTATTCTATTCTATTCTATTCTATTCTATTCTATTCTAATTCTTCTAGTTCTAATTCTAATTCTCCTTCTCCTTCTTATTCCATTCCATTCTATTGTTCTGTCAGGAAATTTCTCCTATTCTATTCTATTCTATTCTATTCTATTCTATTCTATTCTATTCTATTCTATTCTATTCTATTCTATTCTATTCTATTCTAATTCTTCTAATTCTAATTCTTCTTCTAATTCTAATTCTCCTTCTTATTCCATTCCATTCTATTGTTCTGTCAGGAAATTTATCCTATCCTATCCTATCCTATCCTATCCTATCCTATCCTATCCTATCCTATCCTATCCTATCCTAATTCTTCTAATTCTAATTCTAATTCTAATTCTCCTTCTTATTCCATTCCATTCTATTGTTCTGTCAGGAAATTTCTCCTATTCTATTCTATTCTATTCTATTCTATTCTATTCTATTCTATTCTATTCTATTCTATTCTATTCTACTCTATTCTATTCTATTCTAATTCTTCTAGTTCTAATTCTAATTCTCCTTCTCCTTCTTATTCCATTCCATTCCATTCTATAGTTCTGTCAGGAAATTTCTCCTATTCTATTCTATTCTATTCTATTCTATTCTATTCTATTCTATTCTATTCTATTCTATTCTATTCTATTCTATTCTATTCTATTCTATTCTAATTCTTCTAGTTCTAATTCTAATTCTCCTTCTCCTTCTTATTCCATTCCATTCCATTCTATAGTTCTGTCAGGAAATTTCTCCTATTCTATTCTATTCTATTCTATTCTATTCTATTCTATTCTATTCTATTCTATTCTATTCTATTCTAATTCTTCTAGTTCTAATTCTAATTCTCCTTCTCCTTCTTATTCCATTCCATTCCATTCTATAGTTCTGTCAGGAAATTTCTCCTATTCTATTCTATTCTATTCTATTCTATTCTATTCTATTCTATTCTATTCTATTCTATTCTATTCTATTCTATTCTATTCTAATTCTTCTAGTTCCAATTCTAATTCTCCTTCTCCTTCTTATTCCATTCCATTCCATTCTATTGTTCTGTCAGGAAATTTCTCCTATTCTATTCTATTCTATTCTATTCTATTCTATTCTATTCTATTCTATTCTATTCTAATTCTTCTAGTTCTAATTCTAATTCTCCTTCTCCTTCTTATTCCATTCCATTCCATTCTATAGTTCTGTCAGGAAATTTCTCCTATTCTATTCTATTCTATTCTATTCTATTCTATTCTATTCTATTCTATTCTATTCTATTCTATTCTAATTCTTCTAGTTCTAATTCTAATTCTCCTTCTCCTTCTTATTCCATTCCATTCCATTCTATAGTTCTGTCAGGAAATTTCTCCTATTCTATTCTATTCTATTCTATTCTATTCTATTCTATTCTATTCTATTCTATTCTATTCTATTCTATTCTATTCTAATTCTTCTAGTTCTAATTCTAATTCTCCTTCTCCTTCTTATTCCATTCCATTCTATTGTTCTGTCAGGAAATTTCTCCTATTCTATTCTATTCTATTCTATTCTATTCTATTCTATTCTATTCTATTCTATTCTATTCTATTCTATTCTATTCTATTCTATTCTAATTCTTCTAGTTCTAATTCTAATTCTCCTTCTCCTTCTTATTCCATTCCATTCTATTGTTCTGTCAGGAAATTTCTCCTATTCTATTCTATTCTATTCTATTCTATTCTATTCTATTCTATTCTATTCTATTCTATTCTATTCTATTCTATTCTAATTCTTCTAATTCTAATTCTTCTTCTAATTCTAATTCTCCTTCTTATTCCATTCCATTCTATTGTTCTGTCAGGAAATTTATCCTATCCTATCCTATCCTATCCTATCCTATCCTATCCTATCCTATCCTATCCTATCCTATCCTAATTCTTCTAATTCTAATTCTAATTCTAATTCTCCTTCTTATTCCATTCCATTCTATTGTTCTGTCAGGAAATTTCTCCTATTCTATTCTATTCTATTCTATTCTATTCTATTCTATTCTATTCTATTCTATTCTATTCTATTCTATTCTATTCTAATTCTTCTAGTTCTAATTCTAATTCTCCTTCTCCTTCTTATTCCATTCCATTCCATTCTATTGTTCTGTCAGGAAATTTCTCCTATTCTATTCTATTCTATTCTATTCTATTCTATTCTATTCTATTCTATTCTATTCTAATTCTTCTAGTTCTAATTCTAATTCTCCTTCTCCTTCTTATTCCATTCCATTCCATTCTATAGTTCTGTCAGGAAATTTCTCCTATTCTATTCTATTCTATTCTATTCTATTCTATTCTATTCTATTCTATTCTATTCTATTCTAATTCTTCTAGTTCTAATTCTAATTCTCCTTCTCCTTCTTATTCCATTCCATTCCATTCTATAGTTCTGTCAGGAAATTTCTCCTATTCTATTCTATTCTATTCTATTCTATTCTATTCTATTCTATTCTATTCTATTCTATTCTATTCTATTCTATTCTATTCTATTCTAATTCTTCTAGTTCTAATTCTAATTCTCCTTCTCCTTCTTATTCCATTCCATTCTATTGTTCTGTCAGGAAATTTCTCCTATTCTATTCTATTCTATTCTATTCTATTCTATTCTATTCTATTCTATTCTATTCTATTCTAATTCTTCTAGTTCTAATTCTAATTCTCCTTCTCCTTCTTATTCCATTCCATTCTATTGTTCTGTCAGGAAATTTCTCCTATTCTATTCTATTCTATTCTATTCTATTCTATTCTATTCTATTCTATTCTATTCTATTCTATTCTATTCTATTCTATTCTATTCTATTCTATTCTAATTCTAATTCTAATTCTTATTCCATTCCATTCCATTCCATTGTTCTGTCAGGAAATTTCTCCTTATTTCTAGGTTGGATCTCTCCTTGATAGGCTTCTATCCAGTTACCTCCTGACCTGCCCATTCAGGTGCCTTGCATTCAGGTTGACACCCCCCCCCCAATCTTCTCTGTGATAGCCCCTCAAGTATTGGAAGACTGCTATCATGTCCCCCTCCTGTTCTTCTCTTCATTGGACTAGACACATCCTGTTCCCTCAGTCGCTTGTATGACCAATTGTAGAAAATCGAGCGTTTTCTAAGATAACTGGGCTGGCCAGAATCCTTTCAGAGCCACCACCTCTGGTGGGTTTCTTAAAGGCCACCTGACAGGGCTTTCAAAGAAGGAAGGGCCATCTAGAGTCGTGGGAAAAAGCAGGTGGGGATTTCCCCCCCCCCCATGCCCTAATTTATTTCCACTGGGGGGGATTTTTTTTGTGTGTGTGCCCATGGCAAGGATTCCACCTCTATGACTCAGCTCTGGAGAAGACCAATGTCCTCCAAAGAGCAGGTTAATCACTTCGCCTGCTTGGAATGCTGGCACCAACTCGAAGTAACCTCTCCGTGGGCCTTTGCTCAGATGACTTTACAACTGAGTCACTGGGGGTCCAAGCAAGGCTGGCAGTGCTCAGATACTCTTAGTTCCACTGTGTAGGTGTGCGGAATTCTAAACAGCACAAGGAAGGAATTTACAATCACTTTACTACGTGGGCGCTGCCTGGGGATAACAGTTTGTGCTTCTGCATCAGCGACTCATCTCCTGCAGGTGAACTCTTCTCTCTCTCTCTCTCTCTCTCTCTCTCTCTCTCTCTCACACACACACACACACACACACACACACACACACGAGTTGCAACGAGGTAAAATAAAGTTCAGACGTAACTACGGGTCGTCCCCGACTTACAACAGTTCATTTTAGTGACCGTTCAAAGTTATGACCTTTTTTTCACGCTTACGACCGCTGCAGCATCCCCGCGGTCACATGATCGTATGCTTGGCAACGGACTCGTGTTTATGACCGTTGCAGTGCCCCGGAGTCACGCGATCCCCTTTTGCGAGAACTTCTGACAAGCAAAGTCCACCGAGGAAGCCAGGTTCACTTAACAACCATGTTACTAGCTTAAGAGCTGCAGCGATTAACAACTGTGGCAAGAAAGGTCGTAAAATGGGGCAAAACTCAGTTAACGACTGTTTCACTTAGCAACTGAAATTTGGGGCTCAATTGTCATCGTAAGTCAAGGATTACCTGTACTTACATAAAGTTTAAAGAACGGTTGCAGGAACTGAGTATGTCTAAATTATGTTATGTTTAATGTTTAATGAACATGTTTAATGAAAAGAAGGACTAGGGGAGACCTGATAGCAGTGTTCCAATATCTCAGGGGCTGCCACAAAGAAGAGGGAGTCAAGCTATTCTCCAAAGCACCTGAAGGTAGAACAAGAAGCAATGGGTGGAAATTAATCAAAGACAGAAGCAACCTGGAATTAAGGAGAAATTTCCTGACAGTGAGAACAATAAACCAGTGGAACAACTTGCCTCCAGAAGTTATGAATGCTCCAACACTGGAAGTTTTTAAGAAGAGACTGGATAACCGTTTGTCTGAAGTGGTATAGGGTTTCCTGCCTAAGCAGGGGGTTGGACTAGAAGACCTCCAAGGTCCCTTCCAACTCTGTTATTCTATTCTATTCTACATTGCTTATTTTAAACCTTGGCTGCATACTTTATACAAGCTAGGCTTTCTGTCTAGACATCACCTTGCAAGCCAACTTCCTTGCAATTTATAGATAAAAGGATATATCGGCTGTATGCTGAGTCATGGACAAATGTGGTACAGGTTGCATAATTACGTTTCTGCATTTTTGATGTTTTATTGGTTTTATTAGCAATTTCTTTATTTGATGGTTGTGAGCCACTCAAGCTCCGATAGCATGTAAGTTTAGTAAGTTGTTTTATTATTTTTTATTTTTATTTTTATTTTTATTTTTTTATTTTATATTATTATTATTATTATTATTATTATTATTATTATTATTATTATTATTATTATTATTATTATTATTATTATTATTATTATTATTATTATTATTATTATTATTTCACAAAAAATGTAATACACAGCAAACGAGATTTATATGCTGGATTTCGTATCGCTATATCACAAGTCGAACACTTCCCAAGCGTCTAGGACTGTGTGATGTATTTTCGTATGATGCGCGCAGATCCAAGTACGGTGGCCTTTTGCAACTGACAGATCGTGATTTTGTCAATGTTTATTGTTTTCAAATGCCGGTTAAGGTCTTTCGGCACAGCACCCAGTGTGCCGATTACCACTGGGACCACCTGTACTGGTTTATGCCAGAGTCGTCGTAATTCGATTTTAAGGTCCTGATATCGGTTCAGTTTTTCTTGTTGCTTTTCATCAATTCGACTGTCACCTGGTAGGGCGACATCAATGATCCACACTTTTTTCTTTTCCACAATCGTGAATTGCGTATTATGTTCCAAAACCTTGTCAGTCTGAATTCGAAAGTCCCAAAGTATTTTGGCATGTTTGTTTTCAACTACTTTCTCAGGTATTATTATTATTATTATTATTATTATTATTATTATTATTATTATTATTATTATTATTATTATTATTATTATTATTATTATTATTATTATTATTATTATTATTATTATTATTATACAATTGTATCACAGCGGCCAGTTGTTTCGCCGGATTTGGCATTGATTACAAGTCGAGCCCCACCCAGGGGCCTAGGAAGTCGTAATGTATTTTCGAAGTATATGTGCGGAACCGAGCAGTGCGGCTTTCTGCATTTGACTGATGGTGATTTTGTCAATTTTGAGCTGTTTTAAATGTAATTCCAGTGCTTTTGGGATAGCACCCAGTGTTCCAATCACCACTGGAATTACCACTGCTGGTTTGTGCCATAATCGTTGGATTTCAATTTTTAAGTCCTGGTATTTTGCAATTTTTTCGATTATTATTATTATTATTATTATTATTATTATTATTATTATTATTATTATTATTATTATTATTATTATATTACTATTATTATTATTATTATTATTATTATTATTATTATTATTATTATTATTATTATTATTATTATTATTATTATTATTATTATTATTATTAATTATTATTATTATTATTATTATTATTATTTCTAGTCAGCAGTCTAAAACGCTTTCTCCTTCATAGCTACCAGTATACGTAGATAATTTACAGTACTTTCCATATCAAGGGAAGGGTGCATTTTCAAACAAAAACTAGTCAAGTCTACAATTCATTATTATTTCTTTCTTGCCCCAGTTCTGCAATTGGCAACACCCACAAATGTTCTAATTGCACCGAGCTGAAATTAGCAAGCTACGAATTACCAATAAGTATGAAACTGGGTTAAGGGGAGGAAGAAAAGAAGAGAATAAGGAGGATTGTAATAAAAGTGAGGTGACGGAGAATCTTCAAGGGGCCCCAAAAATTTCATTTCATTTATTTCAGTTTATTGACAACCCCCCCCCCCCCAACTCCAGTGGGCTAGAAATATCTGTGACAAGAGAAGACGGAAAAAAGCAGGATGTGAGATTATTCAGTTCTGAGACCTGTAGGGTGGAATTCGTGGCAAGGGCGCCATTTTACATATTGGTTCTGTGGAAATTAGAATAACTTAGAAGATAACAGAGTTGGAAAGGACCTTGGAGGTCTTCTAGTCCAACCCCCTGCTCAGGCAGGAAACCCTACACCATTTCAGACAAATGGTTGTCCAATCTCTTCTTTAAAAACCTCCAGTGTTGGAGAACTTCTGGAGGCAAGTTGTTCCACTGGTTAATTGTTCTGACTGGAACAGTGATGATTAGATGAAAATTGCCAGGAAAACGGATGTCACTGGAATATTTCAGAACTGTTTGGGAAAGGAGGAGGATGAATAGGGGAATGATTGAATGATTGAATGTAAAATAAAGGCAAAAGTTAGTCACTTCTAAAAAAGGACAATGAAGGGATTAGGTTAGATGAGTATTCTCAACTCAGTAATTTTATGATGGGTAGACTTCAACTCCCAGAATTGAAGGGAAACAGCAGAGAAAGGCAATTAGATGATTATCTAACCATGGATTATTTTCTCCAACACGGACCAAAATATAATCCTTGCTGCTGTCAGTATATGCAAAACTAAATATGTGGTCCCTTTATCATAACCCTCTGGCTTTATGCCCAACAACAATACTTCTGGTTTCAGGTCTCTACGTTGCTTAATCGTCTTTTCCAACCAGGTATGTATTTTCTTCCAATATTTTCTTGCTTTTATACAAGTCCACCACATATGATAGTAAGTACCTGTGGACTGATTTAAATTATGATTTAAACCGAGTTGATTTAAATCAAATCCACCCTGCCTGCAGATATATTTAACTGCAGCTTCCATAATCCCCGCTTCCTGGCCAAGGTGGATGTAGTGTCTGGGTACTGTAGTCCAAACGCCAGCAAAGCACCCTACCATACACAAGCACAGCCCTGCAGGAGGAGAATGAAATGACTTGTCAAGGTTACAACTGCAGCTGGTGGGGTGGGGTGGGGGGGAATCGAAAAAAAAAAATTCCACTTGTGTAAGATCTCAAGCTATCCTTCCTCACATTCTCATATCGCAATTCACAGAGGGATGAAAAGCGCTTTTGTTACCCCTCGCATCTCCGCCCAAGTTATCTTTGAGTGTGGGAGCACCTGTTTAGGTGGGTGAGTGGTTATGATATCAGGTGCAACTCCCAGAATCTCAAATGCAGGGAACCCAAAGGTCATCTAGACCAACCCCCTGCCAGTGAAAAGATTCTGGAGAATAGCAAAAAGCAATAGCAGTTAAGACTTATATAACGCTTCATAGTGCTTTACAGAGACAGCATCTGGCCCAGTGCAGGAGGCCAGTAGGTCACGCCCACCGAACCGGTTGCTAAAATTTTTGAATCCCACCCCTGATCTGACCCCTAAAAATCAAGATTCTCACTTCGATCTCGGAAGGATGGAAAGCCGATCGAATGCCAGCATGTGGGCAGAGTGTGCCTGAAATACAGGTGATCCTCGACTTATGACCACCAATTGTGCCCAAAATTTCTGTTGCTAGGCGAGACAGCTGTGAAGTGAATTCTGCCCCATTTTGCAGCCTTTCTTGCCACAGTCGTTAAGTGAATCATAGCAGTTGTTCAGTTATTAACATGGTTAAGGAAATCTGACAACCTGTTGACTCTGCTTGTCAGAAGTCAATGGAGAAGCCAGATTCACTTAACAACCATGTTACTAATTTAACAACCACAGCAATTCACTTAACAAACGTGGCAGGAAAAGTCGTAAAAATGGTGCATAACTCACCTAACAATTTTTTCACTTAGCAGCATAAATTCTGGGCTCAGTTGTGGTCGTAAGTTGAGGACTATCTGTATTTATGACGGTTGCAGTGTCCCGGGGTCATGTGATCTCCTTTTGCAACTTTCTGACATGCAAAGTCAATGGGGAAGCCAGATTCACTTAACAACCAGCTTACTAACTTTAATTGCCTTAACTGACTTCACAACTGTGGCAAGCAAAGTACGGAGTTAAGGCAAATCTTCCAAGCTTTCCTGCTTTTCACAGAATTTTTCACCACATTTTTCTCACAAAAGGAGGAAAAACAATGCCTCTTCTTGATGCCACAGAGACAGAAATCTGCTTTAAGAAGGGGCAGCGCCTAACCAAGTTTGGCTGATTGGAAAAAGCTAAGCTGGTTTGAACCGGGTTAGTGGGGTTGGGAAATTTTGCTTTGTTTTTAAAGAAAGAGATGTACAACTGGAAGAACCTTTCTTACGGCTGGGATCCACCATATCTCTGAAAGTTTCCTTTATTTAATACATCGCCATGGTTTTTATGCCCCTTTTCTCTTGGGTTAATTTGAAGCGGTATAGGAAGCCAACTAAACAGTGAGTAAAAAAAATAATAATAAAATAGGCACACAGGATTAATAATCATCTACTCTACGAACCTTGAAAGGCAACCTTCAAATTTACGGGAAAGCCAGGAGGGGAAAGGAGAAGCCATTCACACAAAAAGAGTCTGCTTTATCTATTGCTGGATTGGGCAGATGTCGGTGGACTACAACTCCCATCATCTCCCACCACTGGCTATTTGGTTAGGTAATGGACCAAAAAGTCTAGTATAAAAATATCTGGAGCTCCCCATATTCCTAACCCTTATCGTTTAATAATAAATAAAATTGTAGGCACATATTTCATGTCACCTCCTACCACCACTGAGACCATATAAATTTGATGAATAAATGTAGAGCGAGTGTGACCCCAAAAACCTCCTAAGATAACCCTCCAAGTTGCCGAAATATGAAAATTCTGTTTGAGCTCCATGAAACTTAAATTGGATTTATGTTCGCTTAAGAATGAAATAGGTGGAAAATTGGTTTCAGGGTTTTGTCAGTTTGTGGAAACTAAAATTGACCAAATACAGTAGCTTGGTTTCAAACCTACCATGCCAGAGAAAAGGCTAGCCAAAGTCCAAACCACGACCACACAGATTCTTCCAAACTTGGTTAAAGCAGACCCCCCCACAACGGGGACACACGGTTCACCTCAGTTTCCAAGTTTCTGCCCAAAAATATTCCATGGGAGAAAATGGATTAAGTTGACGACGACCATTTCACCGCAAAAAAAATGTTGAAAAATTTTGTCCAATTATGTGGGTCCTCAACTTACAATTGCAATCACTTATGACTGTAATTCTGGGCTCAATTACTGGAGGGGCTACCACAAAGAAGAGAGGGGTGGGGTCAACCTATTCTCCAAAGCACCAGAAGGCAAGGCAAGAAGCAACGGATGGAAACGCACCTTAGTTTTTGGGGAGGAAAATAGGGGGAAAAAATCTGCCTACCAGGTATTCATCTGGCTAGCATCCTTATTCTGGTCAGCTTCAGCACATTATTTTATCCCCTGGTTAAAAAAACTTTCTTCGGAGAGAGTAACAATGAAAGAGCATGCAAGCCAGTAAGAGCTGGGAAGATCATTAGCACCTGGTTAGGGCTAGAAAAAAACTTATTCGGAGCAAGTAGAGCAATGAAAAAAACCCTGCAAAGACTTAGGGCTGGAAAAACATTCTTTGGAGAGAGTAACAATGAAAAAGCCTGCAAGGTAAGAGCTGGGAAGATCTGTTAGCACCTAGTTAGGGCTGGGGAAAAAAAAGCTACATTCGAAGTATAAGACACACCCAAATTTTCAGCCACTTTTAGGGAGGAAAAAGGTGCGTCTTATACTCCGAAAAATACAGTAATCAAGGAGAGAAGCAACCTAGAACTAAGGAGAAATGTCCTGATATGGAGAACAAGTAATCAGAGGAGCAACTTGCCACCAGAAGTTATGGGTGCTCCAACACTGGAGATTTTTAAGAAAAGACTAAACAGCCATTTGTCTGAACCAGTATAGGGTCTCCTGCTTGAGCAGGGGGTTGGACTAGAAGACCTCCAAGGACCCTTCCAGCCTTATAATTCTATAATTCTCTCTCATAGATCTCCATCCTCAGCCAGGATTCTTACACCTGCTGAGCAACTCAGCCACTGCAGTTGTGATCCGATCCATGAAGCCAAATGCAGAAGATGTCTGCATATGTGGTCAACAGGTCCTGCTCATAAAGTAAATAGCACACACAAACCACACTCACATAGGGAACAACTTTTGCCTGGTGTAACTTTTCATCTAGGGTTGGTGCCTGGGGCAAACGGATGTTTGTTAATCATACTAATAAAAATCTGAACAGGCTGGCTTTTAAGTTGGAAGATTTATTGGGGGGAAGGCACCCCATATTTTATTTTATTTATTTATTTATTTATTTATTTGTCAAACATGTATAGGATAGTAGTAGTTTGTATAAACATAAGAAAAAGTAACGATAAAAGAGGACAATAGGACAGTAGGACAGGGACGGTAGGCACAGTGGTGCGCTTATGCACGCCCCTTACAGACCTCTTAGAAACGGGGAGAGGTCAACTGTAGACAGTCCAAGGCAGTGTTTCCCAACCTTGGGAACTTGAAGATGTCTGGACTTCAACTCCCAGAATTCACCAGCCAGCGAATGCTGGCTGGGGAATTCTGGGAGTTGAAGTCCAGACATCTTCAAGTTCCCAAGGTTGGGAAACAGTGGTCTAAGGTTAAAGTTTTTGGGGTTTGGGGAAGAAACCACAGAGTGCATTCCAGGCATTTATCACTCTGTTGCTGAAGTCGTATTTTCTGCAGGAGTTTGGAGCACAGAATTCTAAGCACAGGAAACTTCTGCAGGCATAAACAGAAGAGGAGAGCTCGTTTGGTCTAGTGGTTAAGGCACCAGGCTAGAAAGTGGGAGACGGTGAATTCTAGTCCCAGTTTAGCCATGAAAGCCAGTTGGGTGACTTTGGGCCAATCACCAGTAGTCAGTGAGTTCTAGTTCCCCCTAAAGGATTAAAACCTCAGGGTGACTTTGGGTCAGTCACTCTCTCTCAGCCCAACCCATCTCACAGGGTTGTAGTAGTATGAAAAATAGGAGGAGGAAAGTGTGTTGGATATGCTCACCACGCGGAGTTATTTGTAAAAAAATAAAAATAAGGGTGGGATACAAATAAATAAGCAAAATAGTAACATAATAACATCCAACCCTTAGAATAGAATAGAATGGAATAGAATGGAATAGAATGGAATAGAATGGAATAGAATAGAATAGAATAGAATAGAATAGAATAGAATAGAATAGAATAGAATAGAATTCTTTATTGGCCAAGTGTGATTGGACACACAAGGAATTTGTCTTTGGTGCATATGCTCTCAGTGTGCATAAAGAAAAAATAAAATACATTCATCAAGAATCATAAGATACAACACTTAGTGATAGTCATAGGTTACTAATAAGCAATCAAATCGTACTAGGAAACAAATAAATATAAATTGTAAAGATACAAGCAACATGGTTATAGTCATAAGTGGGAAGAGATAGGTACCAGGAAGGATGAGATGAATAATAGTAATACAGTCTTAGTAAATAATTTGACAGTGTTGTGGGAATTAGTTATTAAGCAGAGTGATGGCATTTGGGGAAAAACTGTCCTTGTGTCTAGTTGTTCTGGTGTGCAGTGCTCTATAGCGGTTTTTAGGGTAGGAGTTGAAGCAGTTTGTGTCCAGGATGTGAGGGGTCTGTAGATATTTTCACAGCCCTCTTTTTGACTCGTGCAGTATACAGGTCCTCAATGGAAGGCAGGTTGGTAGCAATTGTTTTTTCTGCAGTTCTAATTATCCTCTGAAGTCTGTGTCTGTCTTATTTATTTATTTATTTATTTTGTTATTCTTATATGCCGCCCAACTCCCGAAGGACTCAGGGCGGCGTACAACAGGAAAAAAAATACAAGAATAACCAAAATGCAAGTGATTAAAAAACAAATACAAATTATTAAAAACAATATTAAAACAGCAACATTCATTCGATATCATACATACTTGGGGGGTGATCTCAGGTGGATTAAGCTATCCCCCCCACCTGCAGGAAAAGCCATGTTTTAACGGCTTTTCGGAAGGCCAGCAGAGTGGGGATGGTTCGGGTCTCTGGGGGAAGTTGGTTCCAGAGCACGGGGCCAGCCACAGAGAAGGCTCTCCCCCTAGGGCCCGCCAGCCGGCATTGTTTGGCCGACGGGACCTGGAGGAGGCCAACTCTGTGGGCCCTAACCGGTCGGAGGGAAGTATGAGGCAGAATGCGGTCCCGAAGATATCCTGGTCCTAAGCCATGAAGGGCTTTAAAGATGGTGATCAACACCTTGAATTGGACCCGGAGACCGATGGGCAACCAATGCAGCTGGCGGAGTATTGGTGTCACGTGGGTGTACCTTGGCACACCTACCACAGCACGCGCAGCCGCATTTTGTACCAGCTGAAGTCTCCGGATACTCTTCAAGGGTAGCCCCATGTAGAGCGCATTGCAGTAGTCCAAACGCGAGGTGACAAGGGCATGAGTGACCGTGAGTAGAGCCTCCTTCTCCAAGTATGGCCGCAATTGGTGCACCAGGCGAACCTGTGCAAAGGCCCCCCTAGCCACAGCAGAAAGATGGTGATCCAATTTTAGCTGTGGATCTAGGAGGACCCCCAAGTTGCGGACCTGGTCTGAGGGAGTCAGTTTCGCACCCTCAAAGACCAAGGAGGGATAGTTGTCATGGTCCTTAGGAGGCAATATCCACAGCCACTCAGTCTTGTCGGGATTGAGTCTGAGTCTGTTCCTCCCCATCCAGATCTTAACGTCGTTCAGGCAGCGGCACATTACATCAACTGCCTCCCTGAAGTCAGACGGGGTGGTGATGTACAGCTGGGTGTCGTCAGCGTACTGATGGAAACACACCCCATGTCTGCGAATGATCTCACCCAACGGTTTCATGTAGATATTAAACAGGATGGCGAGAGAACCGACCCCTGAGGCACCCCACATGATAGGGGCCTAGGGGACGATCTCTGCCCACCTGCCAGCACCGACTGCATCCGATCGGCGAGATAAGAGGAGAACCACCGCAAAACGGTGCCTCCTACTCCCAACTCGCCGAGCCGATGCAGAAGGATACCATGGTCGATGGTATCGAAAGCCGCTGAGAGGTCAAGTAGCACCAGGATGGAGGAATTTCCTCCATCCCGGGCTCGCCAGAGATCATCCATCAGGGCAACCAAGGCAGTTTCTGTACTGTAGCCGCGCCTGAAGCCCGACTGGTAAGGATCTAGATGGTCTGTTTCATCCAGGAGCTGCAGAAGCTGAGTCACCACCACCTTCTCCACAACTTTCCCTAAGAAAGGTAAGTTGGAGACTGGACGATAGTTCTTCAAATCAGCTGGATCCAGGGAAGGCTTCTTCAGGAGGGGTCGCACCACCGCAGCTTTTAACGACTGCGGTACGGATCCCTCCCTCAAAGAAGCGGTGATCACCGCCTGGATCCAGCCGCGTGCCACCGACCTGCTGGCCGAGACCAGCCAGGAGGGGCATGGGTCCAATAAACAGGTGGAGGTACCCATCGCTCCCATAGCCCTGTCCACATCATCGGGAGAAACAGGCCCAAACTCCTCCCACAATGATGGACTAGGACTTGCCCCTGTCACCTCTATGGACTCTGCCCTGCCAGAGTCCAAGTTTGACCGAATCTGAGCGACTTTATCCGACAGAAACTCAGCAAATTCCTCAGCTCTGCCTTGTAAGTGTTCCTCGCTCCCCCCTTTTCCAAGGAGGGAGCGAGTCACCCTAAACAAGGCGGCTGGACGAGAATCTGCGGACGCAATAAGAGCGGAAAGATAGGATCGTCTTGCCGCCCTTATCGCCACTAAATAAGATCTGATGTAAATTCTTAATAGTGTTCGGTCAGATTCGGCCCTCTTGGTCCTCCAGCGGTGCTCCAGACGTCTCTTTTGGCGTTTCATCTCCCGGAGCTCCTCGGTGAACCAGGGAGCTTTCCGGGATCCACTGCCACGGAGAGGTCGCTTAGGCGCAATTCGGTCTAGAGCCCCTGATGCTGCGGTGTTCCAAGCAGCCACCAGGGAGTCAGCCGAATTGTGTACCAGGGTTTCAGGTATCTCCCCAAGTTCCCTCTGGAATCCTTCCGGCTCCATTAGGTGCCTGGGGCGGAACCACCTAGTCGGTCCCGCCTCCCTGCGGGGGAGGAGTGGGGTTGTGAAATCCAGCCTCAGTAGGAAATGATCTGACCATGACAGTGGGGTGATGACTATATCCCTTATCTTCAGATCATCTCTCCACTGCCCCGAAAGAAACACTAGGTCAAGCGTGTGACCACCCTCATGAGTCGGACCCTGAATTACTTGGGTCAGGTCCATGGTTGTCATGGAATCCATGAACTCCTGAGCTACCCCAGAGGTTTCGCCAGCAGATGGCAAGTTGAAGTCCCCCAGTACTATAAGCCTAGGGAACTCAACCGCCAAGTCGGCTACTGCCTCGAGCAACTCAGGCAGGGCCTTACTTACGCAGCTGGGAGGCAGGTACGTTAAGAAAAGGCCCACCTGAACCCCTAAGTCCAACTTCAGAAGGTTGGGTTGTTGGGTTGCAGAGCCAAACCAGACAGTTATAGAGGTGCAGATGACAGACTCAATAATTCCTCTGTAGAACTGAATCAGCAGCTCTTTGGGCAGTTTGATCTTTCTGAGTTGGCGCAGAAAGAACATTCTTTGATGTGCTTTTTTGATGATGTTTTTGATGTTAGGTGTCCTAACATCTAAAGTCACTTTTGAGGGCCACCAAGAAAACTGTATAAACCATCACCAAAGCACTGTCAGTATTCGACCGTTCAATCAAATGAGGATCCACACCTTGCAAGGAATCCAAAGCAGATGTGCTGGTCCTTCACATTTGCTGAACCCTTTCAGCCAGTTTTGCCGGTTTTGGGGGACATTACACACACACACACACACACACACACACACACACACACACACACACACACCAAAATCCGGGTTAATAATAATAGCCGCAATCACCTAACATCCTATCCAAACCAATAATCTGCTGGATGGCTTCAAGTGGTGCCAGGCTCCCACAATATCGCCACACATATTAAACCCTAGCAGGCCACCGATTACACAATCAAAATTTGACGTGAAGCAAGCTGAACTGTTGCTATTTTAACATATGTTAACTGTCAAGGTGGTGTTTTTTTTCAATCCACTAGGTCAGCGGTATGCAGCGTTGGCAGCTTTAAGATTTGTGGACTTCAACTCCCAGAATTCCCCAGCCAGCATGGGAATTGAAGTCCTCAAGTCTTAAAAGTTGCCAACGTGGAACATCGTTGCTCTCGATCCAACAGAATCACGAACATTGGAGAGAGAGAGAGAGAGAGAGAGAGAGAGAGAGAGAGAGAGAGAGAGAGAGAGAGACAGAGAGAGACAGAGACAGAGACAGAGAGAGTGAGTGAGAGAGTGAGAGAGTGAGAGACAGAGTGAGAGAGAAAGAGAGAGAGAGAGAGACACACACACACACACACACACACAGAGAGAGAGAGAGAGAGAGAGAGAGAGAGAGAGAGAGAGAGAGAGAGAGAGAGAGAGAGAGAGAGAGAGAGAAAGAGAGAGAGAAATCTACATTTTGAAAAGGTAGATGGAGATAATAACCGTATATCCGGAGCAAACTTAGCCAGGTTAAAGTATCCAGGTAGGAATTGAGATACTCTAGAATAGGGGTTCCCAACCTTTTCTATACCCCACCCCCCTAGAACGCTTCTGATATATTCTCGCACCCCTTTAAAAAAATAAATAATTATATGCATACAATTGTACACATATACACTATAATTTTGAGACTTCTAAACCCAAGTTTTTGCATGCAGGCCCCGGGAATATCGTCTCACACACCCCTGGTTGGGAACCCTTGCACTAGAAAGAAGCAGCTTTTCACTGGATTATTTCCTATAAAAGAAGATAGCAGAGCAGGACGTTCTTCTACCTGAGTGGGAATTCGATCCTTGTTCTCAGGTGTGTCATTTTTGGCAAATCAATACTCCAACCAAAAGGTCACTAGACCGGCTTTATAGCTTACCCTGACTTCCAACACTGTGTCTAAAACTAAAATGTTAACACCATATTTGCTGCAGCAGCACCTTCCTTTTGATCAACCAAGGGTGCCTTCCAACCCTGCTTGGAAGCAATTTTGCAAAGCTCTGAATTTCAGTGGCT
>JALIGW010000004.1:4308070-4415570 GCA_023053685.1 Diadophis punctatus similis | reverse complement strand
ATGACGGTTGCCGTGTCCCAGGCCCATGTGATCCCCTTTTGAGACCTTCTGACAAGCGGAGTCAATGGGGAAGCCAGATTCACTTAACAACCGTGTTACTAACTTCACAATTGCAGTGATTCACTTAGCAACTGCGGCAAGAAAGGTCGAAAATTGGAACAAAACCACTTAACAGCTGTCTCACTTAGCTAAGGAAATTTGTGGCTTAACTGTTGTTATAAGTCGAGGACTACCTATACCAGGGGTCCCCAAACTTGGCAACTTTAAGACTTGTGGACCTCTCCAGCTAGAATTCTGGGAGTTGAAGTCCACAAGTCTTAAAGTTGCCACATTTGAAGACCTCTGACCTATACTCTATGCTGTACATTGTGTTTTGGGAAGGGAAAAACAGCTGAATTCAAACCATGGTTACTTTATGGATGAATCTGCATCTTTCTCAAGGCTGTATGGCATATATGAATTTCAAAAGACTGCGATTTTTGCTTCTCCTGGGCGATCTCTCTCAAAATCCTCAAGGGAATCTCTGCCGTTGTTAAGTGAATCATCTGGTCGTTAAGCGAGATTTCAGCGATTTCCTTCAAAATCCTCAAGGGAATCTCTGCTGTTGTTAAGTGAATCATATGGTCGTTAAGCGAGATTTCAGTGATTTTTTGCTTCCTGCGCATGCGCGGAAGCAAAACCGCGTGAGGGGGCCTGTGCACGTAGCGCGCGCACAAAACATGGCAATGTGCACGCAGCGCACCAGTAGCGAGGTAAGAACAACCCGCACCTGCCTCACCCCATTCCTAAGAGGTCTGTAAGGGGCCAGCCAGCGTGCCTACCGTCTCTGTCCTAATGTTCCCTTTTATTCGTATCCATTTCATGCATTCATAGTTATGTTTTAATGAAATAAATAAATAAACAAGGTTTGTTCCAAAACTATCCAACCCCATTGAAGGAAAGTCTGCAGCCCAACTCATTCAATCCTCCCTGGTGGGCTGGTTTGAAAAATGCCAGGAGGTTGTCGGGGTAACCCTCCAAATTCTAGGCTTTAGTTAGCTCATTCTTTAATCTTTGCCAGAGGCCCAGAGGAATGCAGCTGGTTGTTTTAAAGATAAAAGCTGCAGACTTCCCCAACATTCCTCCCCAATTTCATTCTCCATTGGCTCCGTTGGCAAGAACAGATCCGGGTAGAAGGGAAGGGCATGGGGCTGCTTGCAAATGAAACAGGAGCGAAGCCACCATGGAAAAGTCAGGTTGGCAAAGCTGAAAGGTAGTCCTCGTTCATTTAGTGACTGTTCAAAGTTACAACAGCACTGGAAAAAGTGACTTGCGACCATTTATATATACAGTGTGTGTGTGTATATATATATATCTGTGTGTGTGTAGCATTTTTTTGCTGATAAATGAAAATAAAGGGAGACTATTATAGATCTATTTCGAGCTATTTAGCTCTTGTCAGATAGCCATACCCTTAAATGAAAGCAGTGATGCTTTCTCCCATATTTGGGTACACCAGGATAATACGACAGAAATATAGATAGATAGATGATAGATAGATAGATAGATAGATAGATAGATAGATAGATAGATAGATAGATAGATAGATAGATAGATAGATAGATAGATAGATGATAGATATAGATATAGATATAGATATAGATACTATATATATCTATATATCTATAGTATCTCTCTCTCTCTCTCTCTCTCTCTCTCTCTCTCTCTCTCTCTCTCTCTCTCTCTCTCTCTCTCTCTCTCTCTCTCTCTCTCTCTCTATATATATGTTTTCTGAGGTTTTCGCGGGGTGTTTGTATGTAGGTCTTTGGGTATTCGGGTTTTCTCCCGCGTGAAATTGGAAGTGTCGTCGCCAAGACACTTCCAATTTCACGCGGGAGAAAACCCGAATACCCAAAGACATATATATATATATATATATATATATATATATATATATATATATATATATATATATATATATATATATATATATATGTGTGTGTGTGTGTGTGTGTGTGTGTGTGTGTGTGTGTGTGTGTGTGTGTGTGTGTGTGTGTGTGTGTGTGTGTGTGTGTGTGTGTGTAACATTTTTGCTGATAAATGAAAATAAAGGGAGACTATATATATATACACAGAGAGAGAGAGAGATATGAGAGATGATAGGTAGGTAGGTAGGTAGGTAGGTAGGTAGGTAGATAGGTAGGTAGATAGGTAGATAAGTAGATGTAGATTAGATAGATAGATGATAGATAGATAAATAGATAGATAGATAGATAGATAGATAGATAGATAGATAGAAAGACAGATATAGATATAATAGATAGATAGATAGACAGATAGATAGATAGATAGAAAGAAAGATAGATAGACAGACAGACAGACAGACAGACAGACAGACATAGATGATAGATGATAGATAGAAAGACAGATACATTAGATGTAAGAGATAGATAGATAGATAGATAGATAGATAGATAGATAGATAGATAGATAGATGATAGAGAGAGAGAGAAAGATAGAAAGACAGATATATTAGATATAAGAGATAGATGATAGATAGAATGACAGACAGACAGACAGACAGACAAAAAAAATCTAGCATCTTTAAAATGGAGTCACAATAGGCAGAGAAATATCCTTGTGTAGAACTACAGCCCCAGGCAGGATGAGTCCTGCGGGAGTTGGGTGGCCTATAAGAATGAATGAATGAATGAATGAATGAATGAATGAATGAATGAAATAATAAATAATAATAAATAAATAAATAAATAAATAAATAAATAAATAATAAATAAATAAATAAATAAATAAATAAATAAATAAATAAATACATAATAAATAAATAAATAAATAAATAAATAAATAAATAAATAAATAAATAAAGGTCTGTGGTTCTGATTTCTCCCCGGAAATGTAAATTCCTCTGTGTAAATTCCTTTGTATGTTCCAGGTGCCAGGCAAACTGGAACAGGTGCCAGGAAAGGGAACATGAATATGCTTTGAACCTCCCGAAGAGAAATGGGAGGAAGGAGAGAAGTAAGAACAGGGGACTTGATAGCCTCCCTTTCAGGTCTGTCACACAGAGGAAGATTAAAATATGTCCGAGGTCATTTCAGAGAGCAAGACATGATTTGAAGCTTCAGGGAGCAAGATACAGGAATTATTGTGTGTGTGTGTTCCCCCCCCCCCAATTTAGGCCCCTCAAAGTTAGGGAAAATCTGAATTAAGGGACCAGGCCAAAGGTACCTTTTCCGAGTCTATTTCTAGTGTATTCAAAGCAGCCTTCACATTGTTGGGTTGCAGGATGTAGCCACATAATGCGTGTTTCCTTTGAATCACAGAGTCTCTAGCAGATGGCGTTGTGAGCGTATTGGACGCAACTCTTACAACTATTCCAAAGTCATCTCTGATTTCCGTTGATTTTTTGCCCCACTTTAAAAAAAAATAGCTTTGTGATATTGCATTTCCTCAATGGTCTCCCTCCAGAGAGAAATTCAGCCTTGTGAGTTTCTGGAAGGTTCCTTTTGCTTTTCAAGATAGCTTCACTCTATAAACGATGAATGTGAGCCATTGTTGAGGGTAGAATTTTGATCAGAACCTGCTGAAACCCACATCTGGCTTGACCCCCTCCTCTCTGTGGCAGCCCCTCAAATATTGGAAGACTGCTATCATGTCTCCCCTGATCCTTCTCTTCACTAGACTAGCCATGCCCAGTTCCTGCAACCGTTCATCGTATATTTTAGCCTCCAGTCCACTAATCAGGGGTGAAATTCAAAAATTTTCCCTACCGGTTCTGTGGTAGGGATGGCAGGGGAAGGATACTGCAAAATCTCCATTCCCACCCCTCTCCTGGGGCAGTGGTGAAATCTACTTAACTTCCCTACCGGTTCGGAAGTGCACACTTCGCACACACTTTTTGACCCGCACTCCGCTCTTGCGCGAGCATTTTCACCCTCTGCGCATCACCCTCTGAGCCACCGACACCTGCTGCTACCGGTATGGGCGAACCGGTCCGAACCGGTAGCATTTCACCCCTGCTCTGGTGCCAGCCAAAGGCGCTATTTGCTGGTTCTCCAAACTACTCAAAATTTCCGCTACTGGTCCTCCAGAACCTGCAGAATTTCACCCCTGCCCCTAATCATCCTGGTTGCTCTTCTCTGCACTCTTTCTAGAGTCTCAACATCTTTTTTATAGTGTGGTGACCACGTCCAAAGCTACGAGACCTCCACCGTAAAACACCTTGCCCTCTTGAACTGACCAACTCCAGCTTGTCCTTTTGCACAACTCCCGTGGAAAAGGTGAAAAATAAAACACACACTCTTGTGAAGGTGGCCAACTAAACCTCACAAAAACGAACCGGGGGCCTTTGCGGATTAATCCAGGCCAGTCAACTGTTAAATTTTTGACAGCAAAGGGAAGCAGCAAATTCTCCTTGGCTCATTTTTCAGCGTTGAAAGAGCCCAGGAGGGTTAAAATGTTGGCACTTCAGTTCAGCTCTGTGGCATTGGGTGGCCAACCGGGGTTGCAGTTGCCTTCTTTTATACCTTCTACCACGTGAATGCTAGAATTGTTGGCATAAGGACTATGCTAGGAGATGATGTAATTAAGCAAAAATCTAAACTGGATGTGAGAAAGGAATGGCATGTAACCACTTTGGGAAGGGTTATAGAAAACGATGATCCGGGAGAGAAAAGTGGGTGTCGTGTGAAAATTTGGCAACAGAGTTTCTGACTATTGTTGGGTTTTAGGTTAAATGCACACAAACAAAGGCAGGGGGGGAAAATCCCCCCCCCTCCTCAAAATCCCCATGGCTCTGCCCTGGCTTCATTCCCAATTGAATGCTCACTCAAACTTCCCTTTTTCCAAAAGCGAGATATTTTGGTTGCATTTGCACAACTGACTTAACCTCGTTACTGAATTACCGTAACCTCTTTTTCTGGATTTGCTTGCCATAATAAATCGTAAACTGACCGAGGGATTGACTTTAAACCACACACGATGCCCCACAAAAGGCAAACCGAGTTGAGAATGAGCCACGCTAAGTGGGTTGTGTGGGAATGCAACACTAGTCTTTATCGGGTCTGGTTTAGTGCACTGTGTGAATGCAATCCATTCTGAAGAAAGAGCTGTAAATAGAAGTTAAGAGGTATTCTGGCACAATTTTTCTATCCATTGAAGATGCTGCAAATTCTGGCTGTGAGCTCCTTCTTTACCAGGGACCGTTGATCTGTTTAGAATAGAATAGACTGTTATAGACTGTTATAGAATAGACTGTTATAGAATAGAATGTTATAGAATAGAATCAGAAGTGGGTTCCTGCCGGTTCGGACCGGTTCTATAGAACCGGTAGTAACTTGGCGGCCTGGGTTGCTAGAACCGGCAGCGATCCAGGCCTGCCACGCCCCCGAACCGGCTCTCCTGGTGGCGCCATAGGCGCTGCCATCTTGTTTTTTGTTTCTGTGCATGCGTAGAAGCTGTGTTTTAAGCATTGCGCATGCACGCGCGTGCGCCCACGAAGCACACGCACGGCGCGCAACCTGCAGCGCGTCACTGAGCGAACCGGCAGGAAAGAAAACCGGAACCCACCCCTGAATAGAATGCTATAGAATAGAATATTAGAATATTATAGAATGTTATAGAATGTTATAGGCAGCCCTGAAGATCCAAAAGAAAAGATGGCCTCCAGGGCTTGACAGACATTCATGACCAAACTAGGTAACATCATCAGGGCTAGAAGGGAGTGAATGGCGCTTGTGTAGTGGTGGTGGTGGTGGTGGTGAAGGAGGAGGAGGAGGAGGAGGAGGAGGAGGAGGAGGAGGAGGAGGAGGAGGAGGAGGAGGAGACGATGACAACAACTGTGGGGTCCTTGGTGCTCTCTGAACTTGGTTGTTTTGTTGCAGACATTTTGTGACCCAACTAGGTAACCTCATTAGTGTAGAGAACAGCCTGACCCCCTCCTCTCTGTGGCATCCCCTCAAGTATTGGAACACTGTTATCATGTCACCCCTGGTCCTTCTCTTCGCCAGACTGGCCAAGCTCAGTTCCTGCAACCGCTCTTCATATGTTTTATTTTCCAGACCCTTTATCATCCTGGTTGCTCTCTTCTGCACTTTCTCTAGGGTTTCAATGTCTTTTTTGTAGTGTGGTGACCAAAATTGGATGCAGTACTCCAGGTGAGGTCTGACCAAGGCTTTATAGAGTGGTACTAGTACCTCTCTGGTCCTTGATTGTATCCCTCTATTTATGCAGCTCAGGACTGCGTTGGCCTTTTTGGCTGCTGCTGCACACTGCTGGCTCATATTTAGTTGGCTGTCTACCAAGACTCCAAGATCCCTCTCGCAATCGCTGCTATTGAGTGTGGTTTCGCCCAGTTTGTATGTGTATTTTTGATTCTTCTTGCCTAGGTGCAGAATTTTACTTTACTTTAAGATCCCAGTTATTCTGCACCTTGCTTTGAACGTAATTTTGTATTTATCGATTTATTTAATGTTGTCCTGTTTATATAGCGCATATTGGAGGTGTTGACCCTTTGAGAGCTGCATGCGATAAAATTTCATTTTAATGTATGCCGATTAGTGTACATTCAAAGGGACAATTTGAATGTACACTAATCGGCATACATTAAAATGAAATTGACAATAAAGTTAGTCTAAGTCTAAAAGTCATTGTCTGAAGCCAGAAACGACACAACGATTGTAAGCAATAAGGGGGGAATGGGGTGGAAATTTGGGTGTAAGGACAAAAATGGGAGTAGACTCCATTTTTCTTCTGTTTGGACTTCTTGAGTTCTTCTATTCATTACTTGAAAAGGCAAAGGAACCAAAGTATTAGTAGTTTGAACGTGAAGGTTAAAAAAAAAAGGAATGTGAAGTATTACTATGTTTTATAAAGCCTTAGTAAGGCCACACCTAGAATGCTGCCTCCAATTTTGGTCACCACATTACAAAAAAGATGTTGAGACTTTGGGAAAAGTGCAGAGAAGAGCAACTAAGATGATTAAAGGCCTGGAGACTAAAATATATGAAGAACAGTTGCACCATTTGGGCTTGACTGGAGGACTGAAGGGGACTGGAGGCTAAAACATATGAAGAACGGTTGCAGGAACTGGGTATATCTAGTAGTTTAATGAAAAGAAGGACTAGGGGAGACATGATAGCAGTGTTCCAATATCTCAGGGGTTGCCACAAAGAAGAGGGAGTCACACTATTCTCCAAAGCACTTGAGGGTAGAACAAGAAACAATGGGTGGAAACTAAACAAGGAGAGAAGCAACTTAGAACTAAGGAGACATTTCCTGACAGTTAGAACAATTAATCAGTGGAACAACTTGCCTCCAGAAGTTGTGAATGCTCCAACACTGGAAGTTTTAAAGAAGATGTTGGATAAACATTTGTCTGAAGTAGTGTAGGGTTTCCTGCCTAGGCAGGGGGTTGGACTAGAAGACCTCCAAGATCCCTTCCAACTCTGTTACTATTACTATTACTAAGCACTAGGGGGGGACATGATGGCAATATTCCAGCATTTGAGGGGCTGCCACAAAGAGGAGGGGGGGGTCAACTCGTTTTCCAAACCACCTGAAGGCAGGACAAGAAACAACGGATGGAAACTAGTCAAGGAGAGAAGCAACATGGAATTAAGGAGAAACTTCCTAACAGTGAGGACAATTAACCAGTGGAACAGCTTGCCACCAGAAGTTGTGGGTGGGTCATCATTGGATGTTTTTAACAAGAGACTGGACAGTTACTTGTCTGAAATGTTACAGGATCTCCTGTGTGAACAGGGGGAGGGATGGACTAGAAGACCTCTAAGGTCCCTTTCAGCTCTATTCTGATTGAGTCAAAGCTTCATAACACAATCTAAGTTTCTCTTAAACCACTATATTTGATTTGACCCTCTTTTAAAAGCACTGAGTTTGTGGTAACTAGGAACCGATACTCATAATGTTTGGCCTTTGATGACTTATTCACACATTCCAGTTACCTGAGAATAAATCTCCACAGTGAACCAATTCCCAAGTCGTCCTCGATTTACAACCACAACTGTGTCCAAAACTCCCATTGCTAAGCGAGACGGTAGTTAACTAAGTTTTGCCTCAGTTTATGAACTTTCTCGCCACAGTGAATCACTGCAGTGGTTAAGTTAGTAATACGGTTGTTAAGTGAATCTGCCTTCCCCACTGATTTTGCTTGTTAGAAGCTCACAAAAGGGGATCACATGGCCCTGGCTCACGGCAACCGTCATAAATACGAACCCGTTGCCAAATGTTTGAATTTTGATCACATGACCGTGGAAACCCTTGTTGAGGTGAGAATAATATCTCATAGAGGCGATTTAGATCTTTTCTTGGAATTCAGACAGTTAGAAATAAAAACCAAGATTAAAGTCTAATAGAAAATATTTATTTCAGTACAAAAACAATAAATCCTGAATAAACTACATTGTGCTGAGTAACACGACCGTTCAGGTCAACAGATAAGGCAGAAGAGAATTAATGGTGGTTTTGGAATGCACACATGCGCAAAGAACATCATATCACGTGTTCTGCTTATATTGGAATGTACCATAATATTAGGATAGGGGTGCATCACCCTGCATAGACATACAACTGACAATATTCACTACGTGACAACCCTGCAACAGTGTGAAAAGTGGTTGTAAGTCACATTCTTCCATGCCGTTGTAACTCTGAACGGTGATAACACTAACTGTTGTAAGTCAGGTACAATCTGTATGGTTTTACATTTTTCTAGACAATCTGCAATCATTGGACTTCTGTTTCATTCTGTGAGGTTTCTTGGCCCAGAAGTGGACAGAAGAATTCCAGCCAGATCTTTGGTTTATTTATTTATTTATTCTTATTTTTCATATTTTTTTGGATAAGAGCCACGGGTTCAGGATCTGCCCCACCCACCCGACTTCTCTTTCGCCACATCATTTTTTTTTTGGGCCAGAAAACTCCCACAAGGTGTTTCCTCTTCTGCTATTGATAAATGAAAGTTGGGTTATTTTAAGGCCCAGGTTTGTTGGCTCAGCTTGATGTGCGCTGGAAAAAATAATAATCAACAAGCATAAATAGGTTTACAGTAATCTTAGAGTGAAGAGGACTGAAGTTTCTAAACCTGGTTGACATTCAAGTGGAATAGGGTTTGGGGAAGGTGTTCTGAAGTGAAGTTCTGTCAAAGCCTGTTCAGATCATCAGATTAACAGAGTTGGAAGGGACCTTGCAGGTCATCTAGTCCAACCCCCTGCCCAAGCAGGAGAACCTTACAAATGCAAAGGGAGTGGTTTTTTGTACTGCTGTATAAATGAGCTATTCCCAAAGCAAATATGGAATAACAGAACAGAACAGAATAACCAAATTGAAAGGGACCTTGGAGGTCTTCTAGTCCAACCCCCTGCTCAATCAGGAGACTCTCTATCATTTCAGACAAATGGTTGTCCAGTCTCTTTTTAAAATCCCCCAGTTGAAAGTTGAAATTGAAATTGACTTGAAATTTTGGGCTTACCTGTACATGAACTAACCACCTCTCTACTAGGGTAGGTGAAACGAGTTTGTTTTTGGTAAGCTGGGTGCCTGTATAAATTTGATGTAAGTATGATGTGAAGCACCAGTATAGGATGGGAGAGACCCCACTTGGGAAGAGGATCTGAGTCTGCTTGCTGACCCCAAGCTAAGCATGTGTAAATATATGCTGGCTGCCAATTTCCTGAATTTTGATCATGTGACGGTAGGGGGTGCTGTGACAGTCGTAAGTGTGAGGACCGGTGAGGACAATTAACCAGTGGAACGGCTTTTGCCTCCAGAAGTTGTGGGCGCTTCATCACCGGAGGCTTTTAAGAAGAGACTGTACAGCCACCTGTCTGAAATGGTATAGGGTCTCCTGCTTGAGCAGGGGGCTGGATTAGATGACCTCCAAGGTCCCTTCCAACTCTATTCTGATCCTGATTCTAAAGTCACTTTCCCCCCCACCCCAGTGCTGGTTGTAACTTCCAATGGTCATGAAACGAACAGGCGTAAGTCACCGACTATCTGCGAGGGCTTGAAATCTATTCTGCGGGGTTGGACTAGATGACCTCCAAGGTCCCTTCCAACTCTATCCTGATCCTGATTCTAAAGTCACTCCCCCCCCCCCAGTGCCGGTTGTAACTTCCAATGGTCATGAAACGAACAGGCGTAAGTCACCGACTATCTGCGAGGGCTTGAAATCTATTCTGCGGGGTTGGACTAGATGACCTCCAAGGTCCCTTCCAACTCTATCCTGATCCTGATTCTAAAGTCACTCCCCCCCCCCAGTGCCGGTTGTAACTTCCAATGGTCATGAAACGAACAGGCGTAAGTCACCGACTATCTGCGAGGCCTTGAAATCTATTCTGCGGGGTTGGACTAGATCAGTGTTTCCCAACCTTGGCAACTTGAAGATATCTGGACTTCAACTCCCAGAATTCCCCAGCCAGCATTCACTGGCTGGGGAATTCTGGGAGTTGAAGTCCAGATATCTTCAAGTTGCCAAGGTTGGGAAACACTGGACTAGACGACCTCGAAGGTCCCTTCCGACTCTGTTATTCTGTTTACCCAGCCACTTTCTCTTCCACCAAGACAAAGTTAAGCAACGCCATTACTTCCTGAATCTCTCTTAGTCCGTATTCTCAGGAAACATTGGATTTGCTCCATCCGTACCACTCTGGGAATTGAAAGGATCTGATGGTCAGGAGAGATATAAAAGGATCCTGACTTCAAAGGAAATGTTTTTCCACATGCAAAGAACCTGAATGCAGAGCATTTTAGAGCACTGTAAGTTTGGGAAAACAAGTGTCAAAGCGATGAAGAAATTAAGGCGTCTGAAACCTCCTGAAATGTTCCTTCTGCCAGTGGGTGTTTCCCCCCCCTCAGTGGTCCAATGCAATGAATTACAGGCAGTCGTTTAGGGATTTATTTATTTATAAATAAACAAAAATATAGGGGGGAGGGGGAGGGGAAGAAGGAGAAGGAGAAGGAGAAGAAGAAGAAGAGGAGGAGGAGGAGGAGAAATAGGAGAGGGAGAGGGAGGGGGAGGGGGAGAAGGAGAAGGAGAAGAAGAAGAAGAGGAGGAGGAGGAGGAGGAGGAGAAATAGGAGAGGGAGAGGGAGGAGGAGGAGGAGAAGGAGAAGAAGAAGAAGAAGAAGAACAAGAGCAAGAAGAACAAGAAGAGCAACAACAAGAAGAAGACGAAGAGAAGGAGAAGGAGAAGGAGGAGGAGAAGAGGAGGAGGAGGAGGAGGAGGAGGAGGAGGAGGAGGAGGAGGAAAGAAGAGGAAGAGGAGGAAGAGGAGCAAAGAGGAAAAAGAGGAAGAGGAGGAGGAGAAGGAGAAGGAGAAGAAGAAGAAGGGGAGGAGGAGGAGGAAGAAGAAGAAGAAGAGAAAGAGGAGGAGGAGGAGGAAAGAAGAGGAGGAGGAGGAGGAGAAATAGGAGAGGGAGAGGGAGAGGGAGGGGGAGAAGGAGAAGGAGAAGAAGAAGAGGAGGAGGAGGAGGAGGAGGAGAAATAGGAGAGGGAGAGGGAGGAGGAGGAGGAGAAGGAGAAGAAGAAGAAGAAGAACAAGAGCAAGAAGAACAAGAAGAGCAACAACAAGAAGAAGACGAAGAGAAGGAGAAGGAGAAGGAGGAGGAGAAGAGGAGGAGGAGGAGGAGGAGGAGGAGGAGGAGGAGGAGGAGGAGGAAAGAAGAGGAAGAGGAGGAAGAGGAGCAAAGAGGAAAAAGAGGAAGAGGAGGAGGAGAAGGAGAAGGAGAAGAAGAAGAAGGGGAGGAGGAGGAAGAAGAAGAAGAAGAAGAGAAAGAGGAGGAGGAGGAGGAAAGAAGAGGAAGAGGAGCAAAGAAGAAGAAGAAGAAGAAGAAGAAGAAGAAGAAGAAGAAGAAGAAGAAGAAGAAGAAGAAGAAGAAGAAGAAGAAGAAGAAGAAGGATTAATATATGTGGAAGTGCAGCATTTAGAAAATTGAGACCAAAATTTCCACTGCCAAGCAAGACGGCTGTTAAGTGAGTTACCCCTGATTTTATGGCCTTTTTTTTGGCCACAGCAAAGACTACCTGCAGCTGTTTAATTGAATCACTCCTTGGTCGTTAAGCAAATCCAGCTTCCCCCATTGACTTTGTATAAGGAACAGGGGTACCTCCCTCCCTCCCGTAACCAGGCCATATGAAATATGAGAATATTTCCCTGGAAAAAAAAATATATATATATAAAGAGAGAGAGTGAAAAAGAGTGTGGTAATCTTCCTTTTTACCCCTGGACTCTCCATGCCAGTTTGGCACAAAAGCATCAGAACCAAAATTTGCAGGCAACTAATGAAAAACGAGGGTTTCACCGCAAGAGAAGATTGGATGCATTTGCTGGGAATTTTCCAGAAGACGGAACAAAAACAATGCTTTTAAAGTAGAGTCCATTCATTTATTCTGTAGATTTGATTCCTGCCTTTTGCAGCCGAGATTGGCTCTCGTTGGCTTGTACAGGTAGTCTCCGAGTTACAACGGTTCATTTAGTGACCGTTTGAAATTACAGCTGGAAGGAAGAAGGGAGGGAGAGTGGGAGGAAGGAAGGGGAAGGCGGGGGGGGGAGGGAAGGGAAGGGAAAGAAGAGCCGAGGTGGCGCAGCGGTTAGAGTGGGGTACTGCAGGCCACTTTAGCTGACTGTGATCCGCAGGAAGGAAGGAAGGAAGGAAGGAAGGAAGGAAGGAAGGAAGGAAGGAAGGAAGGAAAGAAGGAAATAAATAAGGAATCCCTGCTTACATAGTTCTAACAACTACTTGCAAGGAGCGGCAGAGAAAAGAAATACACAGAAAAAGAGGCAGAAAATGGGAGAGTTCATAAAAAACGGTAAAAACACCTTTTGCAATGGGGGCTCCACTTAACCATGGGAGAAGTTGGCCTCTGCCCTTATGAACAAGAGGCCGTGCAGCCCAGAAAGCCACTTCTGCATCTGAAGGCCAAATGGGTCTTTTTTATTTCTTTTTTCCCTAGCTGAAGCACCTGGAAAGAATGTGAATGGGAGGGAGGATGGAGAGCAATTACCCTGCGTTTCAGGGAGCGGTGGAGTCAAACTCTCGCTGACCCTCCCTCTCCCCAAATCCTTATCACACGGGAACTGGTACCAAGTGGAGCCCTGTTTAAACCCCACGTCCAATCTGGGCGCAGGAGAACCAGGCGCACATAAATTATAGTGACTGGGGAGCTGGTACTCCTTGCAGAGTAAAGGCTGTTCGTTGTGTGAACCTGTTGTGTGGTATCTTGGATGCTCTTGAACTGTGCAGCCCCACTCCCTTGGAGCTGAATATCAGAAATGCAGAAGGCAGGGGAGGTGAAGAAGAGGACAATTAAATTCGTCTTCTTGCTGATGGGCTGTCTTTTCCCTAACCTTGGCAGCTCGAATAACAGAATAACACAGTTGGAAGGGACCTTGGAGGTCTTCTAGCCCAACCCCCTGCTCAAAGAGGAGACCCTAGACCAGTGTTTCCCAACCTTGGCAACTTGAAGATATCTGGACTTCAACTCCCAGAATTCCCCAGCCAGCGAATGCTGGCTGGGGAATTCTGGGAGTTGAAGTCCAGATATCTTCAAGTTGCCAAGGTTGGGAAACACTGCCCTAGACCATTTCAGAAAAGTGGCTGTCCAATCTCTTGTCTATGCAGATTCTCCGTCATCCAGGTCATGGTTGTCCCAAAGGTGCTTTTTTCAAGAGGCAACTGGACTTTCTTGTTTTTTCTTTGAAGACATTTCGCTTCTCATCCAAGAAGCTTCCTCAGCTCTGATTGGATGGTGGGGAATGGAAGGATTTATACTCCTTGCAGACAGCTGGTCATTTGCATCCTTTTAGAGGGTCACTGAGGCCACTTGGAGGCTTTTCTGTGTCCTCAGGGTCACCTGAGTGGTGCTCCTGGTTCCTGTAGTCTGCATTTTTCCCCCCTCTGGAAATCCATTCCTACTCCCATTCCATTCAAGGGTGTTCATCCCAAATTGTATAGCTAAAAGTCTGTAGAGATTCTCAGTCTCCACAGGTCATGGTTGTCCCAAAGGTGCTTTTTTCAGGAAGCAACTGGACTTTCTTGTTTTTTCTTCATTTGAAGACGCTTCGCTTCTCATCCAAGAAGCTTCTTCAGCTCTGACTGGATGGTGGGGAATGGAAGGATTTATACTCCCTGCAGACAGCTGGTCATTTGCATCCTTTTAGAGAGTCGTTGAGGCCACTTGGAGGCTTATCTGTGTCCTCAGAGGTCACCTGAGTGGTGCAAATGGGTGCAGAGCCTTCTTGGAATTGCTGAAAGGACTGTGTTGTAGAATGGAGAGAGATGGTGTCGTATCCCTCCCCCTCTGTTGAGAGAGGGCTGTTCAATTTGGACATAGATGGCCTCTTTTGAGAGAGGGCTCTTTTGAAAGAGGGGTCAAAGAGGCCATCTATGTCCAAATTGAACAGCCCTCTCTCAACAGTGGGGGAGGGATATGACATCATCTATCTCCAAAAGAAAGTAACATCATCAGTGCTGGCACAAAACATATGAAGAACGGTTGCAGGAACTGGGTATGTCTAGTTTAATGAAAAGAAGGACTAGGGGAGACATGATAGCAGTCTTCCAATATCTCAGGGGCCGTCACAAAGAAGAGGGAGTGAAGCTATTCTCCAAAGCACCTGAGGGTAGGACAAGAAGCAATGGTGGGAAACTAATCAAGGAGAGAGGCAACCTAGGAGAAATTTCCTGACAGTTAGAACAATTAACCAGTGGAACAAGTTGCCTCCAGAAGTTGTGAATGTTCCAACACTGGAAGTTTTTAAGAAGATGTTGGATAACCATTTGTCTGAAGTGGTGTAGGGATCCCTGCCTAAGCAAGGGGTTGGACTAGAAGACCTCCAAGGTCCCTTCCAACTCTGTTATTATTATTATAATAAAACCACCAAGCTCAGAGATCACCAAGGACCCCTCATTGCAACCCCGAGCTACAAATATTCTCCTTTATTGGTAAGGAGGAATTTCCTGACAGTGAGAACCATCTGCCATCCGGCCCTCCTTTTATTCTCTAAACTCAAATTATCTCCCAATAAGTTAGGCGTTCTCGGTGCTCTCTGAACTCGGTGGTTTCCTTGCAGACGTTTCACTGCCCAACTAGGTAACATCATCAGTGCTAGAAGGGAGTGGGGTTTGTGGAGTGGAGAAGGAGAATGGGAGGAGGAAGAGGACTGTGGGGTCCTTGGTGCTCTCTCTGAGCTTGGCTGTTTTCTTGCAGATGTTTCAATACCCAAACTAGGTAACGTCATCCGTGGGATGAGTGGAATTTGCTTACTAGGAGTAAGGAGTGCAATTTGCTTACTCGGACTGATGATATCACCCAGTCTGGGTCATGAAACGTCTGCAAGAAAACAACCAAAGTCAAGGAGCACCCAAAACCTCTCATTTCAAACCTGAGCTACAAGTATTCTCCTTTATTGAAACCATACAGAACGGGAAGGAAAAGTTGTTGAGATGTTGATAAGCTATTCC
Organism: Diadophis punctatus similis; assembly: GCA_023053685.1. Classification (NCBI taxonomy): domain Eukaryota; kingdom Metazoa; phylum Chordata; class Lepidosauria; order Squamata; family Dipsadidae; genus Diadophis; species Diadophis punctatus. The sequence continues at coordinate 4,400,094 of JALIGW010000004.1, read as the reverse complement.
CAAGCACCAAAATTCTCTTGGCCTGGAGCTACAAGGATCTCTTAGTTCACATGTCATTCTTGGTTAAAGTTTGAGATTGACTTGGCCATAAAAGGCAACCTTTTGAAATCTCGGATGGGTGGTTGAGTGAGTGGGATTTGCCTCTGTTTATTTGGTATGCATGATTCAGAAACGCTTTAATAATTTTTAAAATGTTTTTCTTTTTTGCCACTCCTTGATCGTGGGGGGAGGCTGTGAGGTTTTAGCTGAGCACCTGCAAAACGGAGATTTTTATTTTATTTGCACAGACAGAAAAAGCCAGCTACGAACTGTTCTACAGTGTTGTAAATTGTTACGGGGGCTCCCTGCAAATAGATAAATCAATTCTATTTCTAATCTAAGGAGGAGAAGGAGTAGGGCTGATATATGATAGCAGTGTTCCAATATTTGAGGGGCTGCCATAGAGAAGAGGGGGGGGGGTTGTCAACCAATTCTCCAAAGCATCTGAAGGCAGGACGTGAAGCACCGGATGGAAATTAATCAAGGAGAAAAGCAACCTAGAAATGAGAATTTTCTTGAGAGTCAGAACAATTAATCAATGAAACGGTTTGCTTCAAGAAGCTGTAGTAGATGCTCTATCACAGGGGTTCTCAAACTTGGCAACTTTAAGACTTGTGGACTTCAACTCCCAGAAATGCTGGCTGGAGAATTCTGGAAGTTGAAGTCCACAAGTCTTAAAGTTGCCAAGTTTGAAGACCTCTGCTCTATCATATACGCTATCTTTCCTTTTCTAAAGCATACTATGTAGTCTTCCTTCTAAGGTCTACAGAAATTCTCTCTCTCTCTCTCTCTCTCTCTCTCTCTCTCTCTCTCTCTCTCTCTCTCTCTCTCTCTCTCTCTCATGGTATAGAAACAACTGAAATATTCAATATCAGGATATGTGAAAACCTTAGAGAGCTATATAGAACTATGCACAGAAAACTATGATCAGAAATGCAGGCAGATATTCCCCCCTCCTCCTCAATGCATGTTAATTAAATTCATTAATTAAATGATTGGGGATATTTGGGGCTCATACATAAGGAAACTGTAGAATTCACAGCCGTCAGAAACCTGATGGCCTTTCATGGAGTCAAGAAATAATGGGAACTTGATTTATGCAGATATCAACTTATGATATCAACAAAGCACCAGAGGACAGGACAGAAAGTAACAGATGGAAACTTTTCAGAGACCCAACCTAGAATTAAATAGAGAAAATTCCTGACAGTGAGAACAATTAATCAGGGAACAACTTGGCTTCAGAAGTTATGGGTTCTTCCATCACTGGAAGCTTTCAAAAAGAGACTGGACAGCCATTTTGTCTGAAAAGATATAGGGCAGTGATGGTGAACCTTTTTTCCCTCGGGTGCCAAAAGCACGTGTGCGCACACTATCGCGCATGCGTGAGTGCCCACATCCATAATTCAATCCCTAGGGAGGGCGAAAACGGCCTCCCCCGCCATCCCAGAGGCCCTCTGGAGGCTGGAAACGGCCCATTTCCCAACTTCTGGTGGGCCTGGTAGGCCCGTTTTTTGCCCTCCCAAGGCTCCAGAGGCTTCCCTGGAGCCTGGGGAGGGCGAAAACGCCTCCTGCCCCCCCGAGACCCTCCAGAAGCAGAAAACACCCTCCCAGAGCCTCCGTGCAAGCCGAAAATCAGCTGGCCGGCATGCACAAGCATGCTGGAGCTGAGCTAGGGCAACGGCTCGCGTGCCGGCAGATATGGCTCCGCGTGCCACCTGTGGCACGCGTGCCATAGGTTCGCCATCACTGATATAGGGTCTCGTACTTGAACAGGGGGTCGGATTAGAAGACCTCCAACTCTGTTATTCTTGTCAGAGGTGAAAATTAATCTCACAAAGGAGAAATAGATCTTTTCCCGGACATCAGACATTAGAAAAGAAACCACAGTTTAAAAGTCTAGGTAAAAATGTTTATTTCGGTACAAAACAATAAATCCTCATTATTCTACATCTCTGATATAAAAATAGGTCTTGCTTCAATGGAAGCCAGGAACAGAAGGAATGAACGGAGAAAGGAATGTACACATGCGTACTACAACATATCAATCACGTGCTCAGGAATAAACCATTATATTAGATAGGGATGCGTCTCCCTGCATATACATATAACAGGCAATAAAATCACTGCTTGACAATTCTGTATTCTATCCTATGCATGGATGAATGGGCTATCGATAGCTACTCAACCTGAAGAGGTTTTACTGCTTCTAAAACCTTTAAATTTCATCTACTATGGAGCAACTTTGGGTGAACCTTCAAAATGAAACTGAATGGACATTGTGCGGGAACACAGAGCCATGAACTAATTGGGTCCATGATATTTCTAAATTGTTCAACAAGTGCAGAAATTTGGATTCCAGACAAGGACAAATAGTCCTGAATTTCCCATTTTAAAAAAAAACCCGAACACCACCCTTTACTCCCTAGCATATTTGAAATATTTCTGTCTGAAGCTTTGCAGAATGGAGTTATTTTTCTTCTTCCACCTGCTTTTGCCATCCTTTGCAGAATATCCAAGCAAACGTTTTCCCCCCCATTTCTGACGGGATCTATATTTTTTTGTCAGCGATTGGACGAGATATGTATGAGAACTTTAACCGGGAACTTTGACTCACTTCTGGTATTGCAACAACCTTTGGCAACTTGGATTGGTGATGTAGGTACATCCTTCTCCAGCTTTTTAAATCAGGGAATATTAAAATAAGAGGAACGCGCGAAAAAAGGGGAAAGGAATGTTCTGGAAAACACTGGAACATTCCGGAGAACCCTAGAACATTCTGGAGGACACTGGAACATTCCAGAGAAATCTTGAACATTCCATTCATGGGACGTTTCGTCTTGTACCTCCTTACAATTTGTTCTTGCCATTCCCTGCCTGCTGTAATTTTCTGGGCAACTTGTGAAAAAGAAGGAAGCCATTTTGAGCATCTGTTTCTCTTCGAATAGAGAATCCTTCCGCCATGTTTCTCCATCGCTTCATGAAACATCGGCTTGCTTCGCCAACATGCTTCACATTCATGTGTTGATGACCTTATGAATTATATTTTCAGACTCAGGAAGAAAAAGCTTCTTAATTATCTATTTGGTCATTGTTATTGTTGAGCGATTAAGCATCTGTGATTTAATATAATTATTACACTCTGTGGAATTGGATTTTTTTTAGGAATTTCAGCAAAGTAGACACAGTCCTTGACTTGCGACCACAATTGGGACCAGAATTTCCGTTGTTAAGCAAGACGGCTGTTAAGTGAGTCGCATCCAATTTTGTGACCGTTTTTGCCATGGTTGTCAAATGAACCGTGCAGCTGTTAAGTGAATCATGCGGTCGTTAAGCGAATCTGCCTTTGCCCATTGCCTTTGCTTGTCGAAGCTGATTTGGAAGGTCGCAAAAGGGGACCATATGACTTTGGGAGGCTGCAAGTGTCATAAATATATGCCTGCTGCCAAGCACCCACATTTTGATCACGTGACCGTGCGGATTCTGTCAGGGTCATAAGTGAGAGGATTGGTCATCAGTCATTTTTTTCAGTGCCGTTGTAACTTCAAACGGTCGCTAAATGAATAATTTTACATTGATGAATACCCATAATCAAGGGAACAGCCTACTCTCGATTCTACTGTATGTTGTGAATCAGTAAGAAAGATTCTCGGTCAACCAGGTCGTGGTTGTCCCAAAGGTGCTTTTTTTCAGGAGGCAACTGGATTTTCTTGTTTTTTCTTCTTTTGAAGACGTTTCGCTTCTCATCCAAGAAGATGAGAAGACAGTGGCTGACAGACAGTGGGGAATGGAAGGATTGATATTCCTTGCAGACAGCTGGTCATTTGCATCCTTTTACAGAAAGGGTGTCAAACACAAGGCCCGTGGGCTGGATCCGGCCTACGATGTGATCAGATCCGGCCCACGGGGCTTCCTGGTAAATGTAAGGGGCTGGCCTGCATCGCTTCGGCCCGGTTAACCCAATGTGAAGAGGAAACATCAGGCCAGCATTAGGTCCCATAGAGTTGGTCTCCTCCAGGTCCCATCAACCAAGCAATGCCGGTTGGCGGGACTGCGGGGGAGAGCTTTCTCTGTGGGAGCCCCCTCTCTTTGGAACCAACTACCCCCAGGGATCCGGACTATTCCCCACCCTGCTGGCCTTCCGTAAAGCCGTTAAAACATGGCTCTTCCAGCAGGGAAGGTGAAATAGAGACCAATGAGAACACCTGTAGTCTCCCCATGGATGAATGATGGTGCATGGTTTTTTTTTAACCTTTATAACTATTTTAATAATTATTATCGTTTTTATAAATTGTTCCTCTTTTATGTTGTACGGCGCCCAGAGTCCCGCGAGAGTTGGGCGGCCTATAAGAACGAATAAATAAACAAACAAACAAACAAACAAACAAACCACAGCCCTGATGCGGCCCTCAATGAAATTGAGTTTGACACCCGTTTTAGAAGGTTGTTGAAGCACTTGGAGGTTTATCTGTGTCCTCAGGGTCACCTGAGTGGTGCAAATGGTTCCTGTAGTCTGCAATTTTTCCCCCTCTGGAAATCCATTCCTATTCCCCCACCATTCCAAGGGTGTCCATCCCAAATTGTGTAGCTAAAAGTCTGTAGAGATTCTCGGTCATCCAGGTCCTGGTTGTCCCAAAGGTGCTTTTTCAGGAGGCAACTGGATTTTCTTGTTTTTTCTTCTTTTGAAGACGTTTCGCTTCTCATCCAAGAAGCTTCTTCAGCTCTGGCTGGATGGTGGGGAATGGAAGGATCCACTGTCAGAGCTGAAGAAGCTTCTTGGATGAGAAGCGAAACGTCTTCAAAAGATAAAAAAAAAACAAGAAAGTCCAGCTGCCTCCTGAAAAAAAAGCACCTTTGGGACAGTAAAAAAAAAAAAGAAGCAACATTTACGCTCAGCTGGCTTTATTCATGACTGCCCAAAAATGTCAGTTTCCCGTGTTATTTATTTTCTGTGTCACTTGGGTTTTCCTCCCCCCTCCCAAATATGGATTATCAGGATGATTTGAACTGGACGCCAGCAAATTAGATTCCAGATGAACGAAACCTCAACTCTACTTGGAGAGAATATAAATTCAGCCTGAACAACAGAAGCCGTCTGGTTCTGCGCTCTGGAGAATGTGTAGAGGGTTTTTTTTTTTTAAAGGTTTCCTTTCAGATACATTGGCTGCCCCAAGAAGAGGGATTGTTGAGAAAAAAAAATGACACCCACTTGGCAGGTGCTATGGGGCCGGGTGGTATTTGCTTTCTTGAAGAAGTTTGATAAGGGCATTTCCCCTCCCCACCCCTGCCCACAGGCCCAGAGTTTTGGAAAATTCACAGCATCCCAGACAAAGCCCTTTGCAATGAATAATAAACAAGGAAGAGTTATTAAGAAAACCGCTGATGGAGCTAAATCTTCACCAGGGAGTCCAGGCAATGCTTATCAAGTTTGCAGATGACACAAAGCTGGGAGGAATGACTAATACTTGAGAGGGAGAGGGAGAGGGGAAGAGGGAGAGAGGGAGAGGGAGGGAGGGAGGGAAGGAGAGAGAGAGAGGGGATAGATAGATAGATAGATAGATAGATAGATAGATAGATAGATAGATAGATAGATAGATAGATAGATAGATAGATAGATGATAGATAGATAATTTTTACAATAAATTCACCATGGATGGACTGTGAAATTCTATGTGCTCATATCCTCTCCTACCAAAACATGAGACATTAGCCAAATTCTCAAAACAACAAAGGTGTCCAAATCTCACGTGTTGAGGTCTTTCTTAGTCTGCTTATGACAATTGTTTTTGTATCACAGGCTTATAGGATTTACTGCTTATAGGATTACCTTGGAGATTTTCTAGTTTAGTGTTTCTCAACCTCAGCAACTTCAAGGTGGGTGGACTTCAACTCCCAGAATTCCCCAGCTTTTCAGTCTAGCACATTCTGGGAATTTAGCTATTCCGTCATTGCATTTTGAGTGCATGTTTTGGTTTTTAAGTCTTCCTCATCTCCTAAAATGAAGATTATTTTGATATTTGTTAATAGAATAGAATAGAATATTTATTGAGAATAGAATAGATTAGAATAGAATAAAATATTTATTGAGAATAAAATGGAATAGAAATCTTTATTGAGAATAGAATAGAAATCTTTATTGAGAATAGAATAGAATAAAATAGAAATACAGAATAGAATGGAAATACAGAATAGAAAAGAATAGAATAGAATAGAAATACAGAATAGAATGGAAATACAGAATAGAATAGAATAGAATAGAATAGAATAGAATAGAGATACAGAATAGAATGGAAATACAGAATAGAAAAGAATAGAATAGAATAAAATAGAAATACAGAATAGAATGGAAATACAGAATAGAAAAGAATAGAATAGAATAGAATAGAAATACAGAATAGAATGGAAATACAGAATAGAATGGAAATACAGAATAGAAAAGAATAGAATAGAATAAAATAGAAATACAGAATAGAATGGAAATACAGAATAGAATGGAAATACAGAATAGAATGGAAATACAGAATAGAATGGAAATACAGAATAGAATAGAAATACAGAATAGAAAAGAATAGAATAGAATAAAATAGAAATACAGAATAGAATGGAAATACAGAATAGAAAAGAATAGAATAGAATAGAAATACAGAATAGAAAAGAATAGAATAGAATAGAAATACAGAATAGAAAAGAATAGAATAGAATAAAATAGAAATACAGAATAGAATGGAAATACAGAATAGAAAAGAATAGAATAGAATGGAAATACAGAATAGAAAAGAATAGAATAGAATGGAAATACAGAATAGAAAAGAATAGAATAGAAAAGAAAAGAAAAGAATAGAATAGAATAGAATAGAATAGAATAATGGAATAGAATGGAATGGAATGGAATGGAATGGAATAATGGAATAGAATAATGGAATAGAAAAGAATAGAATAGAATAGAAAAGAATAGAATAGAATAGAATAGAAAAGAATAGAATAGAATAGAATAGAATAGAATAAAATAGAAATACAGAATAGAAAAGAATAGAAAAGAATAGAATAGAATAGAATAGAATAGAATAAAATAGAATAGAATAGAATAGAATAGAATAGAAAAGAATAGAATAGAATAGAATAGAATAGAATAAAATAGAAATACAGAATAGAAAAGAATAGAAAAGAAAAGAAAAGAATAGAATAGAATAGAATAGAATAGAATAGAATAGAATAGAATAGAATAGAATAGAATAATGGAATAGAATGGAATGGAATGGAATGGAATGGAATAATGGAATAGAATAATGGAATAGAAAAGAATAGAATAGAATAGAATAGAATAGAATAGAATAAAATAGAAATACAGAATAGAAAAGAATAGAAAAGAAAAGAAAAGAATAGAATAGAATAGAATAGAATAATGGAATAGAATGGAATGGAATGGAATGGAATAATGGAATAGAATAATGGAATAGAAAAGAATAGAATAGAATAGAATAGAATAGAATAGAATAGAATAGAATAGAATAGAATAGAATAGAATAGAATAGAATAGAATAGAATAGAATAGAATAACTTTATTTGGCTAAGTGTGACACACTTAGCTAAGTTACACACACAAGGAATTTGTCTCCGGTGCAGAAACCCTCAGTGTACATTTTCCAGGGCGGCCCCACGGGCCAGATCTAAGCACCCCGCGGGCCGGATCTGGCCCCCAGGCCTTGAGTTTGACACCCTTGTTCTAGTCCAAACCCCCTGCTCAAGCAGGAGACCCCATACCACTTAATTCCATTTCTGGCTACTTCATCCCTCCCCTCCAGTTTTTAATCTTCCTTGCTCTAGAGCAGGGGTCGGCAACCTTAAACATTCAAAGAGCTACAACGGTCGTAACCGGAAGCCCCTCGTTCAATTGTGGAGCCAACCGGAAGTCCGGTTCCTCTACCATAGAGTCTCCTCCTAGCGCAGCGTCCTTTTTCCTCTACCTGTCCTAACCGAAAGCCCTATCAATTGTGGAAACCTGCCCCTTGCCAAAGAGTCTCCTCTTGATGTGCCCTGCTCCCCCCCCACAACCGGAAGCTCCTCTCAAAATTGTGGTGCCGACCGGTGATAGGGAGCTGCAGCAGAGGAATGAAAGAGCCACATGCGGCTCCAGAGCTGCAGGTTGCTGACCCCTGCTAGAGAGAGAGAGAGAGAGAGAGAGAGAGAGAGAGAGAGAGAGAGAGAGAGAGAGAGAGAGAGAGAGAGAGAGAGAGAGAGAGAGAGAGAGAGAGAGAGAGAGAGTCTCTCTTCTGGGAACTGACCTCCATCTAATGCATCTCCCCGACCCACAACGTGCCTCCTCCTTCAGTTCCACACCTAGATAAACTAAGGTGACCAGACGTCCCGCTTTTGGCGGGACAGTCCCGCTTTTTGATAATTTGTCCCACGTCCCGCGGCATTTCAAAAAAGTCCCGCTTTTTTAGGCCGGGTCAGTCATTCAGCATAGAGCCGATGGAACTGGTGGCGGTCGCGGCGTGGGGCTTCTCCCGCCCGCTTCCCCCGCCCGGCTGGACGCCGCCATTCGGGTTATTTTGCCCTCTGTGCATGCGCAGAACGCTTTGTGCATGCGCAGAGGACAAAATAACCCGAATGGCGGCATCCAGCCGGGCGGGGGAAGCGGGCGGGAGAAGCCCCGCGCCGTGACCGCAGCCAGTTCCATCGGCTCTACGCCGAATGACTGGCCCGGCCGAACCGGCAGGATTTCACCCCTGGCTGCGGCGCCGAACAGGTAAGCCTGCGTCAGTAGGAACCCACCCCTGGCTGCGATGAAGAGGGGGGGTGTTTGGGGGGGTGCACAAAGCTGCAGGATAAGAGAGACAGACCCCTCCCATCTTGCTCCCCTAGAACCCCCCCCCCCCCCGTCAATGGTGTCCCGCTTTACAAAAAATAAAATCTGGTCACCTTAATTAAACCCCCCTCTGCTTCGCAAGCACTTAATTTTGCTGAGTGCAGGTCCTCAGCGACTCAAGTCTTGCTGAAGTCGGCAGAACGGGGGTCTCTCCAGCTACAGCTGGACACAAGCTGGACGCAGGAAGCCCCACATTGTTTCTGTAACTGGGGACTAATTAAGTGAACCGATGAGTCAAACCAGCCTGTCTCGGTTGTAAAGGGGAAGGCCAGCCAGCCAGCCAGCATAAAGTTTGGAGAAGCACCTTGGGCTCTCTCGATAATTAAAAGAAAACATCCGAGTTGGTAAGCAGAGCCCCGAGGTCGTCCTGGGAGAGCAGAAGGCCCCTCCTGGCCACCTGCGCCAGGAGGAAGCTATGATTAGGAGGAAAACTGACCAAAGCGAAATCGTTTTCCAAAATGGGATGGGAGTTAAGGTTCATGCATTTTTACTCTGTGCAATCCAATGGATGTTTCCCAGACTGCAGAATAGAACAGAGCTGGGAGGAACCTTGGAGGTCTTCTAGTCTGGCCCTCTTGCTCAAGCAGGAGAACTTATACCCTATACCAGTGGTGGCGAACCTTTTTAGGCTCGCGTGCCAAAAAAGGGGGGGGGGTGCAGAAAAGTGCACTTCCGGTTTGTCCGTTTTGTAGTTTTTTGCATTCTGGAGCTTCAGGGAGCTTCCCTGAACCCTCCGGAGTGCAAAAAACAGCACACCGGCAAACCGGAAGTGCGTTTTTTCGCACTTCCGGTTTGCCGATGGGCAACCCTCGCGTGCCGGCTTCTATGGCTCTGCGTGCCACCTCTGGCACGCGTGCCATAGGTTCGCCAACACGGCCCTATACCATTTCAGACAAATGGCTGTCCAGTCTCTTCTTAAAAGTCTCCAGTGATGGAGCACCCACGACTTCTGAATGCAAGCTGTTCCACTGGTTAATTGTTCTCATTATTAGGACCTCAATTCCAGGTTGCTTCTCTCCTTCATTAGTTTCCATAGTTTCTTGTCTTGCCTTCAGGTACTTTGGAAAATAAGTTGACCCTCTTAGATATTGGAAGACTACTATCATGTCATCCCTATTCTTTCCTTTCAACAGAATAGAATAGAATAGAATAGAATTCTTTATTGAGAATAGAATAGAATAGAATTCGTTATTTAGAATAGAATAGAATAGAATAGAATAGAATAGAATAGAATAGAATAGAATCTGGAAGGAACCTTGGAGGTCTTCTAGTCCAGCCCACTGCTCAAGCAGGAGACCTTATATCACATCAGACAAATGGCTGTCCAATCTCTTCTTAAAAACCTCCAGTGTTGGAGCACCCACAACTTCTGGAGGCAAGTTGTTCCATTGGTTAATTGTCCTTACTGTTAGGAAGTTTCTCCTTAGTTCTAGGTTGCTTCTCTCCTTGATTAGTTTCCATCTGTTGCTTCTTGTCCTGCCTTCAGGTGCTTTTAGAGAATAGGTGGACCCCCTCCTCTCTGTGGCAGCCCCTCCAGTATTGGAAGACTCCTATCATGTCTCCCCTGGTCCTTCTCTTCCCTAGACTAGCCATGCCCAGTTCCTGCAACCGCTCATCGTATGTTTTACCCTCCAGTCCCCTGATCATCTTGGTTGCTCTTCTCTGCACTCTTTCCAGAGTCTCAACATCTTTTTTTATAACATGGTGACCAATTATCCGCTATGAAGCGGCCTTTAAAATGATATGTCGACTTGCCCCCTGAGCATGGGCAGAGAGTCCCCTAGCAAAGAAGTCATTTCATTTCACAAAAGGAGAAAAAGAAATATTATCGCAGAAATGTGAATAAATTGTATTTAATTGACTGACTTGGCATATACTGCTTTTCTGGCAAATGACAACAAACAAATTGCAAGGCTGGCTAAATTAATATATTCCTGACAGATTGCAGCCTATGTTATAATGTATAGAATAGCAGAATAACTTAAATGGGTTTATTTTAAGTATATGTGCCATTGCCATCCCCCCCCCAATGGAAATTAAGCATATGTTGAAACGTTACTTTGTTGAGATAAACAAAATGAAATGTGTTTTTGTACTATATTCCTTTCTGTTGAACAGGAAAATAAATTCAGCTAAAAAAAACACCCCTCAACCCTGCTACATTTTCATGGCATCCTCGCCAGTTTTGCAAGCCAGCCTTACTATGAAGCTCTTTCAATTTCCTTTATGTGTCAAATGATATTGATAACCTTTCTGAAACGTTGCAGGCTGGAATGCTTAATTAGCGTTTAATTAAGCAAAAGGGCATAAATTAGCACTTTTGTGCTTTTTGTTATCTTTGGAAATGATAAACTCTCTTGAATATTGAAGGCAGGAGTAAGACAAAAGAGAACAAACCAACTTTGTGCTTCTAACATCAAGCAAAACGTAAAGATATACTGGCAGTCCTCGACTTGCGTCCACAATTGAGTGGTGTAGGGTCTCCTGCTTGGGTGGGGGGGTTGGACTAGATGACCTACAAGGACCCTCCCAAGTCTGTTAAGTGAATCTGGCTTCCCCATTGACTTTGTTTGTCAGAAGGTCGCAAAAGGTATATTAACTTTTAATACCTTTTGCGACCTTCTGACAAGCGAAGTCAATGGGGAAGCCAGATTCACTTAACAACCGTGTTACTAACTTATCGACTGTGATGATTCACTTAACAACTGGGCAGCGGTGAAATCTACTTATCTTCCCTACCAGTTCAGAAGCACGCGCTTTGCGTTTCGCTTGCGTGCTTTGCGCACGCCACCATCATGCACGCAGAAGGCTTTGCGCATGCGCAGAGGGTTAAGAACAAGAAAATGGCGACGTCCGGGCGGGTGGGCCGAACCGGGCCGAACCGATAGCATTTCACCCCTGCAACTGGGGCAGCAAAGGTCGTAACATGGGAGCAAAATTCACTTAACAGGTATCTCACTTAACAACAATTTTAGTCGTAGGTTGAGGAGTACCTGTAAGGAGAAAAAAGAAGAAGAAGGTGCCTCCAAGCAAAAATGGACAAAAACCAGCAAAGGAAGTTTAGCACAAGCTAATTTGCTCCTTTAGGGGGGGCTGTGATTTTTCTCGTGGGATCCAGGCCTCCGTTGAAAATAATCCTCCTCTCCCTTTGGAGAGATGGGGGGTGGGGGTGGGGGTCCGAAAAGCAGATGGCTGCAGCTTTTGATTTGCAAGGGCCCTGCAGAATATAACACAGGAGATCAAAACAACTGTCAGGAAGGCTGCTCCGGCCTGGCACAGGAGGAGGCAAGCCAGATCCACAGAGGAGAAGCAGCTCAGGTACCAGGAACGGAGTCCTAAAAGGTGAAATTCTTTGCATTGCTGGCATATCAAATTGCTCTCTGAAGTGGATTTTCTCTGCTCTTAGGATCAGAGAAGAAGAAGAGAAAACACATTCCGTTCCAAAGGGCAGAAGAAGAGGCGGGCTGGAGAAAAATCAAATCCAGTCTAAAATAAAAACGAGTCCGATGTAAAATAAAACCTTAGTTAAGACCACCACACCTGAAATACTGCATCCAGTTTTTGGTCAACCACGTTACAAAAAAAAAGATGTTGAGACTCTAGAAAGAGTGCAGAGAAGAGCAACTAGGAGGGTTTAAGGGCTGGAGGCTAAAACATATGAAGAACTGTCACCCACATCTGGAAACATGTGATCCATCTTTTCTGTTCAGGAGCTCCTGCCATGTGCTCCTGCCCACCATTAAAACCTTCTTTCCAAGCAACTTCCATGAATCCAGTGTCTTTTTCCCCACTTGGAACTGAACCCAGAAGGATATTCCTTACAACAGAACGTAACAGGAATTGGGTTTGGCTGAGGAGATCAACCCTGACTGCTCTTTAGAAGACCAGATCCTGAAGATGAAACTCAAATACTTTGGCCACCTAATGAGAAGGAAGGACTCACTGGAGAAGAGCCTAATGCTGGGAAAGATTGAGGGCAAAAGAAGAAGGGGACGACAGAGAATGAGGTGGCTGGATGGAGTCACTGAAGCAGTTGGCGTGAACTTAACAGATTAACAGAGTCGGAAGGGAAGGTCATCTAGTCCAATCCCCTGCCCAAGCAGGAGACCCTTACATCTGCCTCTACCTAGGATTGAACTCACAACCTCCTGATTGTGAGGCAAGAGCTCTACCTCTAGGCCACAGCAGCTGGGTTCAATGGACTTCGGAGGATGGTAGACAACAGGAAGGTCTGGTGGAACGTTGTCCATGGGGTCGCGATGGGTCGGACACGACTTTGCAACTAACAACAACAAAGTCTAGAGAAATGAAGAATTACGGGTGACATGATAGCAGTATTCCAGTATTTAAGGGGCTGCCACAAAGAAGAGGGGGTCAAATTATTCTCCAAAGCACCTGAAGGCAGGACAAGAAGCAATGGATGAGAAACTCATCCAGGAGAGGCCCTACCTAGAACTAAGGAGAAATTTTCTGAGAGTTTGAACAATTAATCAGTGGAACGATTTGCCCCCAAAAGTTGTGCTCCAACACTGGAATTTTTTAAGGAAGAGACTGGACAGCTACTTGTTTCAAATTGTATACGGTCTCCTGCTTGAGTGGAGGAGCGGGGTTGGACTAGAAGACCTCCAATGTCCCTTCCAGCTCTATTCCGATTGAGTCTGACTGAGTCAAAAACCATCCATGCTCTTTTCCACAGTGAAAATGTGGGTTTTGGGTTTTTTTAAAAAAAATTATATTTTTTGGATGAAAACAACTCAGCCTAGAAAAAAAGTGTCTCCTTGACATATGCTAGAATTCTCTCCCAAGAGGTGCTGTTTCAAAACGCCGTTGTGTTTATTTGGTTGTATCAAAACACTGTCATGGCTGTCTAACCAGGAGAACAACTTGAGGATCAGATTGGAAGAGTTCCTTAAAAATGTCCAGTTTCTTTTGCTTTTCTAGCTTTAACAGAAAAGCAGAGTTAGAAGGGACCTTGGAGGTCTTCTAGTCCAACCCCCCTCTACTCAAGGATGAAACCCTGTGCCATTTCAGACAAATTGTTATCTAGCCTCTCCTTAAAAGCCTCCAGTATTGGAGCACCCACAACTTCTGGAGGCAAGTAGTTCCACTGCTTAATTGTTCTAAATGTCAGGAAATATCTCCTCAGTTCCGGGTTGCTTCTCTCCTTGATTAGTTTCCATCCATTATTTCTTGTCCTGTCCTCAGGTGCTTTGGGAAATAATTTTGACCCCTCTCCTCTTTGTGGCAGCCCCTCAAATAGCAATAGCAATAGCACTTAGACTTATATACCACTTTACAGTGTTTTCCAAGTCCTCTCTAAGCGGTTTACAGAGGCAGCCTATTGCCCCAAACCAGGGGTGAAATCCTCCTTGTTCGCTCTTACCTGTTGGTCGCCACAGAGCCGAAGAAGCTGGTGGCGTTCGCGGCATGGGGCTGCCCCCGCTCGCTTCCCCCACCTGCCTGGACGCCGCCATTTGCTTTCTTTTGCCCTCTGCGCATGCCGAACTCTTTGCGCATGCACAGAGGGCAAAAGAACACAAATGGCGGCGTCCAGGCGGGCGGGGGAAGCAAGCACCGCGAATGCCACCAGCTTCTTCAGCTCTGCGGCGACAGACAGGTAAGAGCGAACCGGGAGGATTTCACCCCTGCCCCAAACCATCTGGGTCCTCATTTTACCGACCTCGGAAGGACGAAAGGCTGAGTCAACCTTGAGCCTGGTGAGATTCGAACTGCCAAACTGCAGTCAGCAGAAGTAGTCTGCAGTAGTGTGTAGTACTGCACTGTAACCTGGAAATACTGGAAGATACTGGAAGACTGCTATCATGTCCCCACCCCACCCCCAAGTCCTTCTTTTCTCTGTTTAAGAGCTGGCTGGGGAATTCTGGGAGTTGAAGTCCACATGTCTTAAAATTGCCATGGTTGAGAAACACTATTTTAGATACTACGTTTTAATGAGGATTTGTTCATCTCCCACACTGAGGTGATGTGACCAAGTGGTCGAGTTGGTACATAAGAAATAATGTACATAAAGAAATAAAAGAAATAAAAATAAATAAAACCTGTTAACAGTGGTGTCCCCCAAGGCAGTGTTTTAGGACCAACACTCTTTATACTTTACATAAATGACCTTTGCAATCATATTATAAGCAACTGCGTTCTCTTCGCTGATGATGTAAACTATTCAACACCACCGACAATGCTGCTACCCTTCAAAAAGACCTTGACTTTGTGTCAGAATGGTCAAACAATTGGCAACTTCAAATCTCAACCAACAATAGCTCTGTCTTACACATTGGCAAGAAAAATGAGAACACAAAATACAAGCTGGGCGGATGAAATTTTGGGCTTAGACAACTTAGAACTACGCAGCCTTCGGTCTGACCTAAGCGTAGTACATAAAATTATCTGCTACAATGTCCTACCTGTCAATGACTACTTTATTTTATTTTTTATTTATTTATTTATTTATTTTATTTGTCAAAATGTGTACAAGATAACAGGTATGGTATAAACATAAACAAAAGCAAAGTAGGTATAGGTAAATTTGGACAATAGGACAGTAGGACAGGGACGGTAAGCATGATGGTGCGCTTATGCACGCTCCTTACAGACCTCTTAGAAACGGGGAGAGGTCGACTGTAGACAGTCTAAGGTTACAGTTTTGGGGGTTTGGGGAAGAAACCACAGAGTCAGGTAGTGCATTCCAGGCATTGATCACTCTGTTGCTGAAGTCGTATTTTCTGCAGTTGAGTTTCGAGCAGTTTACATTGAGTTTGAATCTATTGTGTGCGCGTGTGTTGTTGCGGTTGAAGCTGAAGTATTCATTGACAGGAAGGACATTGTGGCAGATGATTTTATGAACTACATTTAGAACAGATCGAAAGCGACGTAGCTTTAAGTTATCTAAGCCCAAAATTTCAAGTCTGGTGGAATAAGGTATTCTGTTGCGAGCAGAGGAGTGGAGGACTCTTCTTGTGAAATATTTCTGGACTCTCTCAATTGTATTAATGTCCGATATGCAGTGCAGGTTCCAGACAGGTGAGCTGTATTCGAGGATTGGTCTTCAGCTTCAATCGCAACAATACACAATAGATACAAACTTAAGGTAAACCGCTCCAAAGTCGATTGCAGAAAATACGACTTCAGCAACAGAGTTGTCAATGCCTGGAATGCACTACCTGACTCTGTGGTCTCTTCCCCAAACCCCAAAAACTTTAACCTTAGGCTGTCTACTGTCGACCTCACCCCATTCCTAAGAGGTCTGTAAGGGGCGTGCATAAGCGCACAGACATGCCTACCATCCCTGTCCTAATGTTCCCTTTTATTCGTATCCATTTCATGTATTCATAATCATGTTTATAATTATATCTGTTATCTTATCTTATACATGCTTGACAAAATAAATAAATAAATGAAATAAAATAAAAGCACAGCCGTGCACTGTGCCTTTAGGCTTACGCCTGGCGCAGACTGTCACGGTGTGAGTGCATCTTGCAAAACAGACACAAATTGTTTTCCTCACTTCCATTATGCACAGTCAGGCTCAGGCACTTCGCCTCGCCTACGTGGGGTGAGAACGTTCTGTATCGGAGAATCTGAGCTGGACCAGCAAAAGAAAAAAAGGGGGAAAAACTTTACGAAGCTGTACAAGCTGTCCTTGACTTACAACTCTTCGTTTAGCGACCTTTAGATGTTACGACGACACTGAAAAAGGCGACTTATGACTGTTTTCTCTCTCTTTTTTTTAAAAAAAATAGTCTTTATTAAATTTTTACGATAAGAAAAAAGACACAAACAAAACACACAAACACAAACAAGTACACATATTTACAAACAACAACAAGAAATAGTCCAATGCTTTAACAGCGTTATTAAAGTGTTTGTTTCGTATCAATATCTATATATATACATTTTAAGTACATTCCATATCGTAATTATGGGTGAATATCATCCGTAAATTAGTTAATTTAATTACAGCTTGTAAAGAAAGCATTTATGAATATATCTCAATTCATCTTCATCCTTATAGCCAAATTTTTAATTTTGGGTTTTGTTTAATCCAATTGTATACCTTATTCCATATTTCGTAGAAATCCGTGTTGTCTTTTCCGTGAATCTCCATTGTTAGTTTGCACATTTCTGCGCAATCTAGTATTTTTCTGATGACCATCGAAGCAGTGGGCACATGTTCTGATTTCCAGTTCTGGGCGTATGATAGTCTAGCTGCTGTGGCTATGTGTAAAATTAGGTATCTTTCTTCTTTTGAGTATCTTGTATGCAGTATCCCCAATAAAAACATTTCAGGCTTTAATGCAATTTCTTTCTGTAATATTTCTCCCAACCAGGCTCTAATCTTATTCCAGAAATTTCTAGCTTTAGGGCAAGTCCACCATTGGTGGCAATATGTTCCTTTCTCCTTTTTGCATTTCCAACATTTTGGAGAGGTTGTTGGGAACATTTTTGCCAAGCGGGCAGGGGGGATTATGACTGTTTTCTGCAGTCAGACTGTTTTCTGCAATCAGTGGAGATTTTACAGTATCCTCCCCCTGCCACGTCCACCAAGCAACTCCCACCAAGCCATGCCACTCCACCAAACCACTCCCACAGAACTGGTAGTAAAAATTTTTGAATCCCACCACTATCCTGTCCTAATTTTCTATTCTAATTTTCTATTCTAATTTTCTATTCTATTCTATTCTATTCTATTCTATTCTATTCTATTCTATTCTATTCTATTCTATTCTATTCTATTCTATTCTATTCTATTCTATTCTATTCTACTGGTAGTTCTCCACTTACAACCATGAATGTTTAGTGAACATTAGAAGTTACAATTCTGGTCCCATTTGTGGTTATAAGGTGAGGACTTCCTATTTTTAAAAGGGTGGGGTTTTTTTTTGAAAATTTGAAGGACAACTCTGCAATCAATTCTTTTGTCTCCAGTGTCCTAAATTCACATTTAAGCTCACCGGAAGAGAGCCCATACAGGATTCCTCTACATAAAAAACATCTATTGTTTTTCCTGGGCTTACCAATTGTTTAATATAAATATTTGATTTTTCCAACAGACATCCAGGTGAAGCTCGGTTTAAGACGCAGCATGGGAAGAGGCGTGTTTGCAAACTCATTTTACTTTTCACCTTGTTATCCTTTCAATTCCCGAAGGAGGCATGGCATACGGAATTAGTATTTCTCCACCGATAGATGTGCCGAGGGTTTTTATTTATCGATTTGTACTATCTTGCTGGTCTTAATCAAATCGCTCTCTTTGGGAATGTGTAAGCTTCTCAGAATCAGCCTGAGGGGAGCAGCATGTAAATCTCAAACCATGATAAATAAATAAACGATCCAAATCGAGACATATTTGAATTATTATTCAGAGCACTGGGGGTGCAAGTGAGTTGAGACATCGCAAACCACACGGGCCTTGCATTCTCAAATAAAATTCCTTCTGAGACTGAAATCTTGTGTGATTAGTAGCAGGTAACAGACAGCAGAATAACAGAGTTGGAAGGGACCCTGGAGGTCTTCTAGTCCAACCCCCTGCTCAGACATAAACAGAAGGTTAGAATCAAGATCACGTGAAGTGTTGATACCACTTTATAATGCCTTGGTAAGGCCACACTTGGAATACTGCATCCAGTTTTGGTCGCCACGATGTAAAAAAGATGTTGAGACTCTAGAAAGAGTGCAGAGAAGAGCAACAAAGATGATTAGGGGACTGGAGGCTAAAACATATGAAGAACGGTTGCAGGAACTGGGTATGTCTAGTTTAATGAAAAGAAGGACTAGGGGAGACATGATAATAGAGTTCCAATATCTCAGGGGTTGCCACAAAGAAGAGGGAGTCAACCTATTCTCCAAAGCACCTGAGGGTAGAACAAGAAGCAATGGGTGGAAACTAATCAAGGAGAGAAGCAACTTAGAACTAAGGAGAAATTTCCTGTGAGAACAATTAACCAGTGGAACTCCTTGCCTCCAAAAATTTTGGGTGCTCCATCACTGGAGGTTTTTAAGAAGAGATGGGACAACCATTTGTCTGAAGTGGTGTAGGGTTTCCTGCCTAAGCAGGGGGTTGGACTAGAAGACCTCCAAGGTCCCTTCCAACTATTCTATTCTATTCTATTCTATTCTATTCTATTCTATTCTATTCTATTCTATTCTATTCTATTCTATCCTATCCTATCCTACCCTACCCTACCCTACCCTACCCTACCCTACCCTACCCTACCCTACCCTACCCTACCCTATTCTATTCTATTCTATTCTATTCTATTCTATTCTATTCTATTCTATTCTACCCTTCTATACGATTTCAGACAAATGGTTGTCCAATCGCTTCCATTTTTCCATTTGTACAAACTAACATACTGTCCATGCCTTCTAAATTCACCTTTTCCACCCTGCTACATGGTTCTTCTGGAAGAGAGGGGAGCAAATGACGTCACTTGCATCCTGATGTCACATACGTTGTGTCACTTGCCCAATGATGTTATGTTATACAGGTGAGTCCTCTTCTTACGACCACAATGGAGCCCAAACATGTCTGTTGCTAAGTGCGACCGTGGTTAACTGAGTTTTACCCCATGTTACGACCTTTCTTGCCACTGTTGTTAAGTGAATCACTGCAGTTGCTAAGTTAGTAACGTGGTTGTTAAAAGAATCTGGCTTCCCCGTTGATTTTGCTGGTCAGAAGGTCGCAAAAGCGGATTACATGACCCAGGAGTACTGTGACCGTCATAAATATGAGCCAGTTGCCAAGTGCCTGGATTTTGATCCTGTGACCACGGGGATGCTCGCAACGGTTGTAAAAGTGAAAAACGGTCGTAAGTCACTTTTTCCAGCGTCATTGTAACTTCGAATGGTCACTAAATGAGCTGTTGTAACTCGAGAACCACCTGTATACGATATGATGGGATCGTGTCTAGTGCCAAATGCCTAAGCATTTGTTAGAACTTAGGACCAGTCCTCACCCTTACGACCATCGCAGCGTCTCCCATGATCATGTGATCAAAATTCGGCTGCTGGGCAACTGACATGAATTTGGGGAGGATTCTGGGAATTGAAGTCCACAAGTTTTAAAGTAGTCAGGGTTGAAAAACAATTATTTTTAAATAAATTATTCCCAGTTCCCAGAAAGAAAATGGGGCTGGAATGGGTTTTCTTTTTTTTTTTGCCACCGACCCTGAAGGCGTCAATTGGGTGACCCTTAACAGACATTCTCCCACTGGGATGCCAACGAGAACCACTCAGTTCCCACGCCCTCTCTGAGCTGCCTAATTGAGAAATCCCATAAGCCTGTTTCTCTTAGAAAAATATTTCCTCTTAAACTCAGCAAACTGGGGGAGGCATCCTTTCTCCTGTGCTGCCCTAGCCTCTTTATCTGCAGCTGATTAGATTTCATTCCTGCAAAATCT
Source organism: Diadophis punctatus similis (assembly GCA_023053685.1). Classification (NCBI taxonomy): domain Eukaryota; kingdom Metazoa; phylum Chordata; class Lepidosauria; order Squamata; family Dipsadidae; genus Diadophis; species Diadophis punctatus. The sequence continues at coordinate 4,379,769 of JALIGW010000004.1, read as the reverse complement.
TTGGAAAGGAAAAACAAGCCGGCCTACAGCCACCATCGACTTCTTCCTTAGCTGAGACCAGAACCCCCAGCCAGGGAGAGTTTCATTCCCGGCTCATTGGCAAGATGACTATGGCTGTGTTGCAGCAATCCGACTGGCCACTAGAGGGCACCAACAAGGCATTCCGTCTTGCTTTACCGCCCTCTAGTGATTCCCCCGGAGTGATGCAGAACGCTACGCCTTGCTCTGGTGGCTTTGTTATACAGTATATTTATTTGATAGATTAACAGATTAACAGAGTTGGAAGGGACCTTGTAGGTCATCTAGTCCAACCCCCTGCCCAAGCAGGAGACTCTACACCATTTCTGACAGATGGCAGTCCAATCTCTTCTTGAAAGCCTCCATTGATGAAGCTCCCACAACTTCCGAAGGGAACTTCTGTTCCATGGGTTGATTGTTCTCACTGTCAGAAAATTTCTCCTTATTTCCAGGTTGAATCTCTCTTCGATCAATTCCCATCCATTATTCCTTGTCTGGCCTTCGGGTGCTTTGGAAAATAGCTTGACCCCCTCCTCTCTGTGGCAGCCCCTCAAATATTGGAAGACTGCTATCATGTATCAGAGTCCAGCTGCTGTGGCCTAGAGGTGGAGCTCTTGCCTCACAATCAGGAGGTTGTGAGTTTGATCCTAGGTAGAGGCAGCTATAGGGTCTCCTGCTTGGGCAGCGGGTTGGACTAGATGACCTGCAAGGTCCCTTCCAACTCTGTTAATCTGTTAAATGTCTCCCCTGGTCCTTCTCTTCGCTAGACTAGCCATGCCCAGTTCCTGTAATTTTATTTATTTATACCCTGCCTTTATTACCGTACTTTTACCAATCTCATTGTTGAAACTCTGGCCATTGGAGGACTAAGTGAGGTAATGTTTTTTCCCGCCCTTCTCAGTAAAGTTGTTTCCCCCCCCAAAGAAATTGCTTAAATATTTATTTATTTATTCATTCGTTCGTTTGATTTCATTTCTTCAGCCACCCATCTCAGTCAATGACTCTGGGTAGCTTACAATTCAAAAAATATATTACAATTAAAATACAAAAAACATTTTAAAAAGAATAATAGAAAACAGCAGAGGCATTCAAAATAAATACATGTAGCAACAAAGATATTTGGCTAGTTAGCAGGTATTTTACCAGCCTGGGAAGAAACGCCAGGGTTCCTCTCAAAATCTCAGGAGGTAATCAGAATGCCAACATTACAGGAAGTCCTCGACTTACAACGGTTCATTTAGTGACCAAAATTACAACGGCACTGAAAAACGTGACTTATGACCGTTTTCCCCACTTATGACCGCTGCGGCATCTCCATGGTCACGTGATTGACATTCTTGGCAATTGACTCATATTTATGACGGTTGCATTGTCCCGGAGTCATGTGATCCCCTTTTGTGACCTTCTGACAAGCAAAGTCGGTGGAGAAACCAGATTCTGTATTATTATTATTTAACAACTGCAGGGATTCACTTAACAAATGCAAGAAAAGTCGTAAAATGGGACTGTTAGATACTAGGACTGAAGCACATAGGCTTCAGTCAGGTCCTCCATTTAGGCGGGAAAATACTGCTTGCTGATTGGCTGAAGTGTCTGACAGCTCCCTATAAAAGGGCTGGCTGTCAGACAGGGCCTTTGCTGGATTGTAAATAGTTGCCAAATAAAGAGCTGTTGTTTTGAAGCCACTTCTGTCTGCCTCTTCAAATTCACCCTAGTTAACAGGAACAAAACTCACTTCACACATTTTTCACTTAGCGACATAAATTTTGGCCTCCATTGTGGTCGTACGTTGAGGACTGCCGGTGCTAACTTAACAACGGCAGTGATCCACGTAACAAGCCTGGCAAGAAATGGGGCAAAACTCATTTAACTGCCGTCTCGCTTAGCAACTGAAATTTGGCCCTCCATTGCGGTCGTAAGTCGAGGACGACCTGCACCATTGTGACGCTGAACCCGTCTTTGGGAAGAACTTTGTGTCTCCGCTCTGGGTTCTTGGAGGCCAGGCTGGTTAGAATTGTAATAAATCAATAGCTCAGACAGCCTATTTTGTGCCGGTGACAACGCACAAGCTGGCCTCTCAGATCTGGGACACAGTCGGAGAATTTATGCGCAGAAAACCGTATCATCCAAGACCTGGCATCAGGTTCCCCTGACACGCAGCTCCTGTTTCCGTGATGAATGGGCCGCAGGAAGAAAGCCAGTGCGTGATTTTAAAATAGTGCAGCCAGAGCCGAGTGCCAGTCCTGCTGTGTTCTTCTGTTTTTCCAATCTGTTATCCTTCTGCGTGGCTTCCCTTGAGCTCTGCCTAAGGGAGAAACTCGCTGGAGGGATCATTGGGGTGCAGAATGGGTTGCAACCAGGGGTGAGTTGCTCACTTACCCAGACCGGTGCGCTGCTCCGCGGTCCTTCATGCTTTGTGCGCGCGCACGCACGCTACGCGCGCACGCCCCCTCACACAATTTTACTTCTTCGCATGCACAGAAGCAAAATTGCACCGAAATCTCGAGAGGGGACGCGCGCGCAAGAGAGATTTTAGCATGATTTTACTTCCGCGCATGCGCAGAAGCAAAATCTCACTGAAATCTCTCTCGCGCGCGCGTCCCCTCACGAGATTTCGGTGCAATTTTGCTTCCGCACATGCGCAGAAGCAAAATCGCCCAAAAATTCACAAAAAGAGATGGCGACGCGCACGACTGCCCGGTGGAGACGGTACCGGAGCAGTCGCACGCAAATTGGGTTCTCGGCGGGTCCCTACCAGAGCTACACACTGGACCGCACCGGTAGGAACCCACCCCTGGTTGCAACAGTTCTTCATACATTTTATCCTCTAGTCCCCTAATCATCTTCTTTTTTTAATGTGTTTTTATTGATTTTTCACATTTTACATATCATAACATTTCTTTTGAGCAGATCTACGGCCTTTTATATACATTATAGAATAGAATAGAATAGAATAGAATAGAATAGAATAGAATTTTCCCGGGCAGGGTCGAAAGGCGCCGGCCGGTGGAAGGTGGACATCCCGATGAAAGAAGGCAGACATGGCTAGTGCTGCCTGGCTGGTTGCAGCGCTTGAGGGCTGGTCTTCGTTCTCCTGGTCCCAAACCCTCGTCGCCACTGTTAAATTGTGGACAAAGATCGCAGGAGACAGACTTCAGAACAGCTCTTTTATTAGCTCACTCAAAACAACCAGCAACTTGCAGTCTGACAGATAGCCCTTTTATAGGGAGCTGTCAGACACAACAACCAATAGCGTATGAGCATTCAAACACATGACCAGGGTGGCAACAACAGTTCAGATAGAGTTCAACTATAAACATAACAACAACAGTTCAGTCAGAGGTCGTCTAGTCAAAACAAGTTTATGGTTCAGTTATAGGTCAGTCAGAACACAACAAATAGAATAGAATTCTTTATTGGCCAAGTGTGATTGGACACATTGTTATATTTATACAATTTATACATCGTTTTACAGTATTTTCAAATTCTATATCTTCGTCCCACATTTTCTCTTCGATTTTCTATCGTTAGTCCATTTATACCACTTTCCCCATATTTTGCAATAGTCTGAGTCCTTTTGTCCTTTAAGTTCTATGGTTAATTTGTCCATTTCTGCGCAATCACATATCTTCTTGATTATCAAATTTTCGATAGGTGTATTAGGGTTCCTCCAGCATTGCGCTCTTATGTGATCCTGTCCACCATTAAAAACCATCTTTCCAAACAGCCTCCATGTTTCCAGTGTCTTTTCCCCCACTTGGAACTGAACCCAGATGGACATTTCTTCCAACAGTCTAACTTTCGTTTTCTCAAAGTTTTAACACTGCTTGCCTAATTCTGATCTTTCTAGGCCCAGATACATCACGGCCCGGAATATCTTTTTGAAACGATAACTTCGCTTATCCCGGAATTTTAATTGCTTCTAGGATTAAGAGATTGCTACTTTCCAGTGTCACACATCCTCAACACCTCTAAGAAATTCCTATAAATAGGAGCAGTTTTTTAAAAACAGCCGGGTGCCTCTTTCACATTATCCTCTGCTTTGTTTTTTTTTTAATTTAATGCAGGGAGTCCTTGCCTTACGACCACAATTGAGCCCAGAATTTATGTTGCTAAATGAGAAATTGGTTGAGTGAGTGTTGCCTAAGGTGACCAGATTTTAATATTTGTAAAGCGGGACACCATTGATTGGGGGGGGGGGTTCTAGGGGAGCAAGACAGGAGGGGTCCGTCTCTCTTATCCTGCAGCTTTGTGCACCCCCCCAAACACCCCCCTTCATTGCAGCCAGGGGTGGGTTCCTACCGGTGCGGTCTTGCCTGTTCGTCGCCGCAGAAGCTGGTGGTGTTCGTGGCGAGGGGCTTCCCCCGGCCGCTTTCCCCGGCAGCCGGGATGCCGCCATTTGCATTCTTTTGCCCTCTGCGCATGCGCAAAGCGTTCTGTTGCGCAGAGGGCAAAAGAACGCAAATGGCAGTGTCCCGGTGGCTGGGGAAAGCGGGCGGGGGAACCCCCGCGCCGAGAACGCCACCAGCTTCTTCGGCTCTGCGGTGACGAACAGGCAAGACCGCCACTGCCCTTCTCACTGCCCTCCCTCCCCGCCTGGCAGGAGGAGGCAGGCGAGGCAGGAGGCAGAGGGGTGTGCAGGGCAAATTCAAATTAAAAAAGCGGGACTTTTTTTGAAACGCCGCGGGACGCGGGACAAATTATTAAAAAGCGGGACTGTCCCACCAAAAGCGGGACATCTGGTCACCTTAGTTTTGCCCCCATTTTATGACTTTCCTTGCTGCATTTGTTAAGTGAATCAATCAATCAATCAATCAATCAATCAATCAATCAATCAATCAGAATAGAACTGGAAGGGACTTTGGAGGTCTTCTAGTCCAGCCCCCTGCTCATGCAGGAGACCCTATACCTGTGATGGTGAACCTAGGGCACGTCTGCAAGAAAACCACCAGCTCAGAGAGCACCAAGGACCCCAGCGTCTCCAGATGGATTCGAAGTCTCCATAGAACAAGACTGAGAAATCTTCTTGAAGCGCTTTTTAAAACTTAACACAATCCTCTTGGCCATTTTTGTGGGTGGGTGGTCATCGACAGGGAATCCTGACCAATGTATCCTTTTTCTCCCCCCCTTCCTAAGGTTGTATAATGGGACCTGTTTTTGGTTTGTCCCATTAGAACGTATCTCCCACGAGACCTGTGGATGGAACGTTTCGAGTGGGACTATTTTCTCCCGAGCTAAAAATAAAGCATATTTTCCGTTTCATGTGTACATCAAGAGTGGACCACCTCCTGGTATTGTCTAGGCAACATGGCTATTGTTGACACTGGTGAGAGTTGAATTCCGCGCATTTGGAGAGCATCCAAGTTTGAAGAAGACAATGCTAGGTTAGGTATTTGAATATATAACTTTACCCCTTTGTTCAGTTAGAACAGTGGTCATAAGTTTTAAGACAGCTGGACTTCAATTCCCAGATTTGACTGGGGAATTCTGGAAGTCCAGATATCTTAAAATGTCCAAGGTTGAGAAACAAAGAACACATATTGGAAGGGACCTTGGAGGTCTTCTAGTCCAACCCCCCCCTCCTCAAGCAGGAAACCCTAAACCATTTCAGACAAATGATTGTCCAATCTCTTCTTAAAAACCTCCAATGATGGAGTACCCACAATTTCTGGAGGCAAGGAATTCCTGTCACGATGTGAATTATTGCCAGTTGTGCATCTCTATGTTTTTCTGTTTCTTGTATTTATGGTCAAGCAGACGTATGATATATTCTACTACGCATGTCTGCATTCCAGAGGTCAACTCCTTCTTTTTCTCATCGCCATTTCTACCAAGGTAGAAGTGATTTATTTTCCTAAGCCGATAAAATGTAGTCTAATAAGAATTCTTTTTATCACTTTTCTACTGAAATAAATATTTTGTTAATTAGATTTGAATCTCGGGTTTTATTTTCTAAGTAAGTAAGTATGTTTTCAAAGGAGCAACGATCCATCAACCTACGGAGTGATTTCTCCATCAACAGTTCCACTGGTTAATTGTTCTACTGTCAGGAAATTTCTCCTTAGTTCTAGGTTGCTTCTCTCTTTGATTAGTTTCCATCCGTAACTTCTTGACCTCTCTTACAGATTAACAGAGTTGGAAGGGACCTTGCAGGTCATCTAGTCCAACCCCCTGCCCAAGCAGGAGACCCTACATTTGCCTCTACCTAGGATCGAACTCACAACCTCCTGATTGTGAGGCAAGAGCTCCACCTCTAGGCCACAGCAGCTGTCCCGGGCCACAGCAGGTAGCTCTTAACGTACAACAGTTCATTTAGTGACTGTTCAAAGTTACAACAGCACTGGAAAAAGTGACTTATGATCGTTTTTCACACTTATGACCGTTGCAGAATTCCCTATGGTCACACGATCAAAATTGTGATGCTTGACAATTGGTTCATATTTATGACTGGTGCAGTATCCCGGGGTCACAGGATGCCCTTTTTGTGACCTTCTGACAAGCAAAGTCCATGGGGAAGCCAGATTCACTTAACAACCAGGTTACTAACTTAACAGCTGTAGTGATTCACTTAACAACGGTGGCCAGAATGGTGGTAAAATGGGGCAAAACTGGCTTAGCAGCAGAAATTTTGAGCTCAACTGTGGTCGCAAACCGAGGACCGCCTGTTCTGTATTTCCTTTATGTCATCTATGAAAAGAAGTTCCAAAATTTTGTCAAAGGGACCCCAAGACAACACTGCCACGCAAACGAACTGTTGAAGGAGGAGGTTTCTCTCAATTGTCACTGTCACAATTCAGGCCGCCGACTATTTTAGTCTGTCGATCTGCAGGCTTTCAAAGTCATGTTCCCTTCCTTCCTTTCTTTGTCTTGCTTCTTGCTTCCAACATTTCTAAATCGGAAAGTTATTTCCCCTTGGGTGGGAAATTATACACTGGGTGGGGAAGGGAGTCCATTTACGGCAGAGAACAGATACTTAAGTTTGATGGCTGAGCCAGGAGAGGCAAGCAGTGAAACGCAGAGGAATAGAACAAAAAGAGAACTTAACAGAATAACAGAGTTGGAAGGGACCTTGGAGGTCTTCTAGTCCAACCCCCTGCTTAAGCAGGAAACCCTACACCACTTCAGACAAATGGTTGTCCAATCTCTTCTTAAAAACCTCCAGTGTTGGAGCTTTTACAACTTCTGGAGGCAGGCTGTTCCATGGATTAATTGTTCTAACTGTCAGGAAATTTCTCCTTAGTTCTAGGTTGCTTCTCTCCTTGTTTAGTTTCCACCCATTGCTTCTTGTTCTGCCTTCAGGTGCTTTGGAGAATAGTTTGACTCCCTCTTCTTTGTGGCAACCCCTGAGATATTGGGACACTGCTTTCATGTCAACCCTAGTCCATCTCTTCACTAGACTAGCCATGCCCAGTTCCTGCAACCGTTCTTTATGTGTTTTAGCCTCCAGTCCCCTAACCCTCTTGGTTGCTCTTCTCTGCACTCTTTCTAGAGTCTCAACATCTTTTTTACATCGTGGCGACCAAAACTGGATGCAGTATTTCGAGTGTGGTCTCACCAAGGCATTATAAAGCGGTATTAACACTTAACGTGATCTTGATTCTATCCCTCTGTTAATGCAGCCTAGAACTGTGTTGGCTTTTTTGGCAGTGCAGCACACAGCTGGCTCATATTTAAGTGATCGTTGAGAAGTCTATAAGGGGGAAAGAAAGAGAAGTGGACAACCAGTAGCAAGAGGGATGGGCTCAGCTATGGTGGTGATCAGGTCACTCTTGGAAGAACATAGAATAACAGAGTTGGAAGGGACCCTGGAGGTCTTCTAGCCCAACCCCCTGCTCAAGCAGGAGACTCTATATGATTTGAGACAAGTGGTTGTCCAGTCCTTTCTTAAAAACTTCCAGTGTTGGAGCACCCACAAGTGGATAACCATTTCTCTGGATAGCCATTTGTCTGAAGTGGTTTAGGGTTTCATGCCCAAGCAGGGGATTGGAATAGAAGACCTCCAAGGTCCCTTCCAACTCTGTTATTCTATTTTCTATTTCTGGAGGCAAGCTGTTCCACCGATTCATTTTTCTCCCTGTCAGGAAATTTCTCCTTCGTTCTAGGTTGCTTCTCACCTTGATTAGTTTCCATCCGTTGCCTTCAGGTGCTTTGGAGAATAGAATAGAATAGAATAGAATAGAATAGAATAGAATAGAATAGAATAGAATAGAATAGAATAGAATAGAATAGAATAGAATAGAATAGAATTCTTTATTGGCCAAGTGTGATTGGACACACAAGGAATTTGTCTTTGGTGCATATGCTCTCAGTGGACATAAAAGAAAAGATACATTTGTCAAGAATGGTTGTCATAGGGTTCAAGTAAGCAATCAGGAAACAATCAATATGAATATAAATCATAAGGATACAAGCAACAAGTTACAGTCATACAGTCATAAGTGGGAGGAGATGGGTGATGGGAACGATGAGAAGACTAATAGTAATAGTAATGCAGCCTTAGTGAATAGTTTGACGGTGGTGAGTGAATTATTTGTTTAGCAGAGTCATGGCGTTCGGGGAAAAACTGTTCTTGTGTCTAGTTGTCTTGGTGTGCAGTGCTCTATAGTGTCGTTTTGAGGGTAGGTGTTGAAACAATTTATGTCCAGGATGCGAAGGGTCAGTAAATATTTTCACGGCCCTCTTTTTGACTCCTGCAGTATACAGGTCCTCAATGGAAGGCAGGTTGGCAGTGGAAGGTAGGTTGGGAACAGATCATTCTCGGTAAGATCTAGTTACCTAATCCCTAAGAGTCAACACCCATTTGATGGCTCCCAATCAGCTGACCAACAGCAAAGACCCTCTTAAATCTTTTATTTCGTTCATCTCAACTTAGCTGGACGGACACCAAAGCACTCAAAATGGAGAGAAATAACTAAGCCAATGTTCCCGGTTGACAAATCAACACAGCCGATAAGATTTTACTCTGGGATCTAATTCAGCGAGGCAGGATCCTGCTTGCCAAAATCCTCTTTCCACGGTGGAAAAAAAGAAAGAAAGAAAGAAAAGGTCTCTCCAATATCCATGAGAAACCAGAAGCAACCTAGCATCCACGGTTCCCTTCCAAAAACATTGCGTTTCCCCCTTTAAAAAAAATAAATTAAAAAAAAATTCGGTGAGAATGGAATGTGGTTTGCTTCTGTTTATAGCTAAGCGACCTGCAGTTGCTGCTGAGATTAGGTGGTGGTCTGGAAAACCCCCTAATCTCTTTCCTGTCAATACCAGTGCTTATCTGGACACCCCTCCCCTACAAGAGACCATTTGGGTCATGTGATTAATGAGATTGGGGGGGGGGAGAGAAAACGAGTTGATGCTGGCTGATTCCGTGGATGGAAAAAGGAGAGTTAGAAGAAGCGAGCTTGTTTATCTGGCATGATCCACCATCCCTTTGGTGGAAGAGCTTCTGAAGAACTTCAGGAGAAGTTTGCTAGGCCAGGAGGTGAAAGAACATTTGACCAACTAACAGGAGCTGGAAGGGACCTTGGAGGTCTTCTAGCCCAACCCTGCCTGCCAACCTCACAAGCCCGGAAAGAGAGTGGAATACACGCTCTCACTTCCTTTAAAAGAACAGGCCAGTTGTTTCTCAACTTGGGTAAATTGAAGTTGTGTGGACTTCCAATTCCAAGAAGTCAGGGCTGATTTTCTTTAGGCTTGATATTGTAGCAGTCTAAGGGCTTCTCAAGAGCCTTGTCCAACTCCACAATTCGAAAGCCTCAATTCGTCAATGCTCAGCCTTCCTTATGGCCCAATTTCAATGGAGTTAGGCATCCATATTGATTGAGCAGAGGGTTGGACTAGAAGACCTCCCAGGTCCCTTCCAGCTCTGTTCTGATTTATTGACGATGTGCCATGAAGTTGTTATTGATTGTTAATATAGCAATAGCACTTTTCTTATATACCGCTTCATAGTGCTTTACAGCCCTCTCTAAGCGGTTTACAGAGTTCAGCATATTGCCCCCAACAATCTGGGTCCTCATTTTACCGACCTCGGAAGGATGGAAGGCTGAAATTGATTAATTAATCAATTAATTAATCATTAATAAATTAATGATCGCATCAATAGATTTTTCTCTGTGATGATCGGTCCACAACCTGGTCCTTCTAATTCCAATGTTGCATCCATCGCTACTTTAACGGAGTCTATCTTGCTGCTGCTAATTCTCTTCTGTTCTTTCTTCCTACCTTTCTCAATATTAGAGAGATGTAGAATATTCTACATCTTTAGCTACATGTCTCTTCACCTACTGCTGCTAAGTGAAGATGTTCCGAAGGATTTCTGCCTTGGAGTAGGGCAGCTGATGCAATCTTCCTTTCCTTTCCTTTCCTTTCCTTTCCTTTCCTTTCCTTTCCTTTCCTTTCCTTTCCTTTCCTTTCCTTTCCTTTCCTTTTTTCCTTTCCTTTCCTTTCCTTTCCTTTCCTTTCCTTTCCTCTTCTTTCCTTTCCTTTCCTTTCCTTTCCTTTCCTTCTTCCCCTTCCCCTTTCCCCTTCCCTTCTTTGTTTATCTTTCTTTGATTAAGGGAACTAGATGTGTCTAGTTAAATGAATATAAAACTAGGGGGTGACATGATAGCAGTCTTCCAATATCACAAAGAAGAGGGGGGGTCAATCTATTCTCCAAAGCGCCAGAAGGCAAGGCAAGAAGCAATGGATGGAAACTAATCAAGGAGAGAAGCAACCTAGAACTAAGGAGAAATTTCCTGAGAGTTAGAACAATCAATCCATGGAACAGCTTGCCTCCAGAAGTTGTTGGTGCTCCAACACTGGAAGTTCTCAAGAAAAGATTGGACAACCATTTGTCCAAAATGGTATGGGTGTCCTCCTTGAGCAGCAGGTTAGACTAGAAGATCTCCAAGGTCCCTTCCAACCCTATGATTCTATGTTCTCATTTGGGTTGGACTTTCTGCAGCGGTTTGCAAAGTTGTGGGAGGGATAAATAGCAGGCTAACTACGCCCTCTTCTGGCACTTACTCAAAACAAGACATCTCGTTTGTCATGCATTTCTAGAGAAATCGGAAGAGGTCTTTATGACAGCTGTTTTCATTCGCTGCTTCTTCTGCAGTCACCCCCCTTCTCCACCTCTTTCCTTTATTCCTTGTAGGATGAGGAGGAAGTTTTTGCTTTGATTACTTTTTAATTATTTCTTGGCTGCCCTTTTTGCAATTCTAGGCAGCTTACAATGAACACAGCCATAAAATATTTACATACATTCTAAGCAGTTAAACACCATTAGACAGATACTAAAAGCTACCAATAAAAACTGCAAAAAAATTGGTGCTACTAATGGGCCGACCTTTTCTCTCCAGTTATTCTCCAAGGAAGGACAGTCATCATTTTCCAGAAAGATATTAAAACTACTTTGGAATAGTGGTGAAGGCACCAGGGTAGAAACCGGGAGACGGAGAGTTCTAGTTTCACCTTAGGCATGGAAGGCAGCTGGGTGACTTTGGGCCAATCACCAGGAGACTGTGAATTCTAGTTCAGCCTTAGGCCTGAAAGTCAGCTAGGTGAGTTTAGCCAATCACCAGGAGACTGTGAATTCTAGTTCTGCCTTAGGCCTGAAAGTCAGCTGGGTGAGTTTGAGCCAATCACCAGGAAACTGTGAATTCTAGTTCTGCCTTAGGCCTGAAAGTCAGCTGGGTGAGTTTGAGCCAATCACCAGGAGACTCTGAATTCTAGTTCTGCCTTAGGCCTGAAAGTCAGCTGGGTGAGTTTGAGCCAATCACCAGGAGACTGTGAATTCTAGTTCTGCCTTAGGCCTGAAAGTCAGCTGGGTGAGTTTGAGCCAATCACCAGGAGACTGTGAATTCTAGTTCTGCCTTAGGCCTGAAAGTCAGCTGGGTGAGTTTGAGCCAATCACCAAGAGACTGTGAATTCTAGTTCTCTCTTAGGCCTGAAAGTCAGCTGGGTGAGTTTGAGCCAATCACCAGGAGACTGTGAATTCTAGTTCTGTCTTAGGCCTGAAAGTCAGCTGGGTGAGTTTGAGCCAATCACCAAGAGACTGTGAATTCTAGTTCTCTCTTAGGCCTGAAAGTCAGCTGGGTGAGTTTGAGCCAATCACCAGGAGACTGTGAATTCTAGTTCTGCCTTAGGCCTGAAAGTCAGCTGGGTGTCTTTGGGCCAGTCACTCATTCTCAGCCCAATCCACCTCGTAGGGTTGTTGTGGCGAAAGGAGGAGGAGGAAGGAATATTACATGTCCACCATCTTGAGTTATTTATAAAAATAATAAAGACAAAATACAAATTGATAACATAAAAAAATATAAAATAAAATAACCCACCTCATAGGGTTGTTGTGGAGCAAAAAGGAGAGGAGGAAGAAATATTAGATAGGTTTGGTGCCTTAAGTTATTATAAAAATAATAAAGGTGGAATAAATAGGAATGAATGAATGAATGAACTATATATATATATATATATATATATATATATATATATATATATATATATATATATATATATATATATATATATATATATATATATATATATATATATATATATATATATATATATATATATATATATATATTTCATGAATATCTTAACAGTTCCATAGGTCTGTGGAAGGATCTTCCCTTAGCATTAAATGTTCGTCTAGTTCCGTTTTCTCAACCTTGGGCATTTGAAGATGTGTGGACTTCAACTCCCAGAATTCCCCAACCAGAATGAAACTTCAAACGGGCTGAGAAATTCAAGCATGTTGGCTGGGGAATTCTGGGAGTTGAAGTCTATACACCTTCAAATTAGCTGGAGAATTTGCTATCCTGAATTTGCAATTGATTTGAAGCATAGAAATGGAATAAATAATTAACCAGCCAAAATCTCTAATTACTTGACTTCCCTTAGGAGAAAGGCAGCACTGCTGTTCTTAAGCGATTTTTGATCATCCAGATTTTGGAATTAGCCTGTTGTGTGAACATAGCCCTCATGACTTCCCGATTTCCCCCTCTTCTCTTACTTGTTTCTTTTCTTATTTCTTATTATTTTCCTATCTTAATATGGAGGGATGGATGCTGCCCAGGGGTGGGATTCAGCCGGTTCGCACCGGTTCGACCGAACCGGATGTTAATTTTACATCCGGTTTGCCGAACCAGTAGTGGCAAGGACTGACCCCGCCCCCCTCCCCTCCCAGGAGTCTCCACGCGGCCCGATTTGGATGCCAGGTAAGTGCAGGGCCCACGTGGAGCTCTGGGAGGGCGAAAAACGGGTCTACCAGAAGTACCGGATGTCCGAAAGATGGCCCATTTCTGGCATCCAGAGGGCTTCCGGAGCCTGGGGGAGGCCATTTTCGCCCTCCTGGAGGCCCAAGGAAAGTCTCCAGAACCTGGGGAGGGTGAAAGCACCCCCCCCCCGTGGTGCAGGAGGCCGAGTAGGCCACGTCCCCATAGCCATGCCCACCCAGCAACCAGGGAGAATCGGTTGCTAAAAAACTTCAATCCCACCCCTGGTGCTGCCTTTGGTTTGTCAAAGGAAAGGATATTGCTAATTAATACCTTCTGAGGGTTAAACATCCCTCTCGTTTGGCTCAAGCTGAAAAATTTATTAATGTACCTTGGCAAAGATTAAAAGGGGATCTCTGGCTAGCAAATTATCCGTGCTGTTTTCCTCAATCATTTTCTATCGGAAGTTAATTATTGCCTGGAATCAAATGCCAGTGTGTCTCCCACGTTGGATAGCAAGAAAAAAGATATAAAGAAGTAAATCTTTTGTTTCCCGCATGCAACCCACAAAATGTGACGTGATGTAATTATTTTTATTATTATTCCTTCATTGTATATTTACACTAAGAGAGGTGTGGTGGCCTAGAGGTGGAGCTCTCGCCTCACGATCAGGAGGCTGTGAGTTCGATCCTAGGTAGAGGCAGATATTTCTCTCTCTGGGCACTCTGAGAATATATCTGCTGAACAGAACTCCGCATTGGCGACAGGAACGGCATCCGGCCATTAAAACACTCTGCTAGCTCCATTCAGTTTCCCAGACTCCACCCTGCAAGGGATTATGGGTTCATTAAATGAAGATGATGATTGTATATTTACACTACAGGTAGTCCTTGACTTACAACCATTTGTTCAGTGACCATTCAAAGTTACAGTGGCACTGAAAAAAGTGAATTATGACCATTTTTCACACTTATTGCAGCATCCCCATGGTGTTCTGACCTAGGCTTCCTGATCAAATAATAAAAGCACAAACGGCGTCCCAAAAACCTTTTTTATTTTAACAGCTGGTAATTATTTTCATTCCCAGTCGTAATAAGTCCCAAACAATTATAACAAGTCCGACAACAGTCTTTTGGGGAAAGGCAGATAAGCACATAAACCTTGATCTTTCTGGACAAGCTGCCAAAGACCAATTAGCAAGAAACTTGGCAAGGCCAAACAGAAACACGGAGTCTGAGCTAAAATGACACGAGTTGAACAAAGTTGCTTCCTGTGACGAGCCCTTCTGTGTGCTCCACTTATATAGCCTATGGGAGGGGCCAATTATCTCCAAGTCTTACTCCCGAGTAGTCCTTCTCCTCTGTAACTGTTCTTGCCTTCTGGCAGCTCTGCGCATGCGCGCATTGAGAACAGGCTCCCCCCGTTCCTCTGCCTCGCTCATGTCAGCCTCTGGAGGCTCTGGAGTCAGGACAGAACTCCCAGATGGCCCGGGCTGGATCCCTGCCTCTGGCACCGAGCCTTCTCCAGACTCCAGGACTGGCCCACATTCCTCCCCAACCTCCTCGCTTTCTGACTCTGCTGCCAGCTCCGCAGGCCGCTGGCGGACCACAACACATGGTCACATGATCAAAATTCAGGCTTGGCAACTATTTATGATGATTGCAGGGTCCTGAAGTCACATGATTCCCTTATTCGACCTTCTGACAAGCAAAGTCCATGGGGAGGCCAGATTCACTTAACAACCAGGTTACTAATTTAACAACTGCAGTGATTCACTTAACAGCCATGGCAAAGAACATGGGGCAAAACTCACTTAACAACTCTCTTGCTTAGCAGTGGAAATTTTGAGCTCCATTAGTGTCGTAAGACGGGGACTGTACTGGACTCAAAAATAGCACCTAGTAATTTCATCAATTTGTTTTCCACCTCAGGCACAAAGTCCAGAAGTGGTTTCCAAGCAGAAACAAAAGTAATTGTGGTTCCCCCCCCCTCTTTTATCAAAGCAGTCAATTTAGCCATCTCTGCTAAACTCCATCACCCGACCATCACCACTTTCAACCGTAATTGGCAGGCTCGACTACAGTCATAGATCGAGGATTTCTGTTAACTTTCAGCAAGTAAGAAACAGGGCTAGAATAAAGTGACCAGATTTTTTTTTCTTCAAGCGGGACACCATTGACGGGGGTGGGTTTCTCCATTTGAGTTTTGCCCTCTGCGCATGCGCAGAACCATGCGCAGAGGGCAAAACAGCAAATGTCGGCGTCCAGGTGAGGTGGGGGGGAGGGGGGAGGGGGGACGCGGGAGGCAACTGTATGTCCTACCTACCTGGGACTTTTCCCGGTAGCTTCAGTCGCGTTCCTTGCTAATAGCGCCCAGAGCAGAGCAGCCCCTCCCAGAAGATCGCGAGACGTTATCTTTTGGAAGAGGCTGCTCTGCTCTGGGCGCCAATTAGCAAGGAACGCGACTGAAGCTACCGGGAAAAGTCCCAGGTCGGACGCGCGCCCCGTCCCGTCCGCCAGTCCTGCCCCGCCCCCCCCCAACCCCCAGCGCGAGACGCGCGTCCGACCTGGGACTTTTCCTGGTAGCTTCAGTCGCGTTCCTTGCTAATAGCGCCCAGAGCAGAGCAGCCCCTCCCAGAAGATAACGTCTCGCGATCTTCTGGGAGGGGCTGCTCTGCTCTGGGCGCCAATTAGCAAGGAACGCGACTGAAGCTACCGGGAAAAGTCCCAGGTCAGACACGCGCCCCGTCCCGTCCGCCAGTCCTGCCCCGCCCGCGGGGCTCAAAAATCGGGACTTTTTAAGAGGGCGGGCGGGACGCGGGACAAATGCCGAAAAAGCGGGTGTGTCCCGCCAAAATCGGGACGTCTGGTCACCTTAGGCTAGAACAGTCGATAAATGTTCAGCTGCTCATGGTTTCCCTTACAGATTTTTTCTCTCTCACCCACCTGCACTTATCTTTGCAACTTTCTCTAACATATGGCGCTTTTATGTGCTTCTGTCCTCCAAGTACTGAACTTGTCAACTTAAATTCTCCCTGAAGAACTTTTAGTGTGCAAACTTCCCCGATGACTGGTTTCATGGCAGGCATTTCCTCCGTGGTGACTTTTTAAATATTAATAACCCTGGTTCTTTTTCTTGAAACGCTCCCTCTTGGTATGCAACTTTCCGAAAGAGATGCTCACGTTTGAACGTCTGTCTTAGCAGCCACTGTTGCCAAAAATAAAGCCAAGGCACTCCTAGGCTGCAACAGCAGAGGAATAGTTTCAAGAAAAGAAGTTTTAGTATGCTTTATACTGCTTTTGGTAAGACCATACTTGGAATATTGCATCCAATTTTGGTTGCCACGATATTGAGAAAAAAATAAAGACATTGAGACTCTAGAAAGAGAGCAGAGAAGAGCAGCGAAGATGATTAAGGGGCTGAAGGCTAAAACATATGAAGAATATTTGCAGAAATTGGGTATGTCTAATTTAGTGAAAAGAAGGACTAGAGGTGACATGATAGCAGTCTTCCAATATTTGAAGGGCTGCCACAAAGAAGAGGTGGTCGACCTATTCTCCAAAGGTCCTGAAGGCAGGAGAAGAAGCAATGGAGGGAGAGAACCAACTTAGAATTAAAGAGAAATTTCCTGAGAACATTTAACCAATGGAATGACCTGCCTCCAGAAGTTGTGGGTGCTCCATCACTGGAAGTCCCAAAGGTGTTTTTTCAAGAGGCAACTGGACTTTCTGGTTTTTCTTTGAAGACGTTTCGCTTCTCATCCAAGAAGCTTCTTCAGCTCTGACTGGATGGTGGGGAATAGAAGCTGAAGAAGCTTCTTGGATGAGAAGCGAAACGTCTTCAAAGAAAAACCAGAAAGTCCAGTTGCCTCTTGAAAAAACACATTTGGGACAACCATGACCTGGATAACTGAGAATCTCCATGTCCATCACTGGACATTTTGAAGAAGAGATTGGATAGCCGTTTGTTTGAAATGGCATAGAGCAGGGATGTCAAACTCGTGGCGTCACATTGTCGTCACATGACGTATCGTGACTTTCCCCCCATTCGCTAAACTGGGGGTGGGCGTGGCCAGCGCATGACGCATCTGGCCCGCGGGCCGCGAGTTTGACACCCCTAGGATAGAGTCACCTCCTTAAGCAGGAGGTTGGACTAGAAGACCTCCAAGGTCCCTTCCAATTCTGTTATTCCATTAGGGTTAGGATGTTACCTTGCTGGGTCATGAAACATCTGCAGGAAAACAACCAAGCTCAGAGAGCACCCAGGACCCCCACAATTCAACTTCGAGCTACAAATATTCTCTTCTATCAGTGCCTTGAGTTATTTTTAAAAACAACAAAGGAGAGATCAGATAAAAAAATAAATAAATACCGTATTTTTCGGAGTATAAGACGCACCGGAGTATAAGACGCACCTTAGTTTTTGGGGAGGAAAACAGGGGGGAAAAATCTGCCTACCAGGTATTCATCTGGCTAGCGTCCTTAGTCTGGTCAGCTTCAGCACATTATTTTATCCCCTGGTTAGGACTTAAAAAAACCTTCTTCTGAGAGAGTAACAATGAAAGAGCCTGCAAGCCAGTAAGAGCTGGGAAGATCGTTAGCACCTGGTTAGGTCTAGAAAAAAACTTATTCGGAGCCAGTAGAGCAATGAAAAAAACCCTGCAAAGACTTAGGGCTGGAAAAACATTCTTCGGAGAGAGTAACAATGAAAGAGCCTGCAAGGTAAGAGCTGGGAAGATCTGTTAGCACCTATTTAGGGCTGGAAAAAAAAGCTACATTCGAAGTATAAGACGCACCCAAATTTTCAGCCACTTTTAGGGAGGAAAAAGATGTGTCTTATACTCCGAAAAATACGGTAAACCAGGCGTCTAAGCCAGGAGAGAAGAGAACTCCAACATCTCAACTGGCTCCTTCTATAGCAGTTTCACCGATTGTGCATATGCTACACATTTAACCAAGTCTGGAAAATGCCCAGCAAACTGCGAAGAAGACAGCTGACTCTTGAACTTGAAAAACTTATTTTTTCATGTTCTATGCAAAACTCAGTCTGTTTGGCATGTTCCATGTAGGCTGTGAGCCCTGAAAATAGGAGAAATCAACCATAAAGCTCAACTGGTTGTGGGGAACACAGCTTCTGTGGATTGCCTAGAGGTCTTTAAGAAGAGATTGGACAACCATTTATCTGAAATGGTGTAGGGACTTCTGCTTGAGCAGGGGGTTGGACTAGAAGACCTCCAAGGTCCCTTCTAAAGTTATTCAGGTTAGTCTGTCTGCTGTTTTACTCCTTTAAAAAGCCAACACAATCCTAAGCTGCATTAACAGAGGGATACAAATCAAGATCAAGGGAGGTAGTAATGCCACTCTATAAAGCCTTAGTAAGACCACACCTAGAATATTGCATCCCGTTTTGGTCACCACACTATAAAAAAGATGTTGAGACTCTAGAAAAAGTGCAGAGAAGAGCAACCAAGAGGGGACTGGAGACTAAAACATGTGATGAACGGTTGCAGGAACTGGGCATGGCTAGTCTAGTGAAGAGAAGGACCAGGGGAGACATGATAGCAGTCTTCCAATATTTGAGGGGCTGCCACAGAGAGGAGGGGGGTTAAGATATTTTCCAAAGCACCTGAAGGCCAGACAAGGAATAATGGATGGAAACTGATCAAGGAGAGATTCAACCTGGAAATAAGGAGAAATTTTCTGACAGTGAGAACAATCAACCCATGGAACAGAAGTTGCCTTCGGAAGTTGTGGGAGCTTCATCACTGGAGGCTTTCAAGAAGAGATTGGACTGCCATCTGTCAGAAATGGTGTGGCGTCTTCTGCTTGGGCAGGGGGTTGGACTAGATGACCTCCAAGGTCCCTTCCAGCACTGTTATTGGGTTATTTTGTCCACTGCTTTACTCCTTACGATCCCTTTCATTCTCAAGTACAAAAAATCCAGTTTTATTCTGGGAGGTTCAGAATTGCTAGGGAGCAATTCTTCCTTTCTCACCACTTCCAAATTCTGAACTCAGGATGGCGATGCTGCTGCATCAAAAAACCAGCCACTGCAAGCTCAATCAGACCAATTCATCCTCCCCACTCCCATTTCCCTCAGACGATGCCGGAAGGGGGGATTCTTAAAATCTCTGCCCCCATCTCTGCTGCTCTGTACAGCTAAACCCTTCCACTTGGCCTTGGCTGCTCTTCCAGTTTGAAACAGGGGAAAAAAAAAACTGATTTAATCTATGGCACATAATTAATTGAGCAGTTTTGTCTCTCCTCCCTCCCACTCCCCAAATTTTTCAACATACCCAGGTGGGTGGATATTTACTTCGTTTGGACTCTAGAGGGCAGCAGAATCCCATATATTCAATACGCCTTTACTTATTTGCAGAGATCTGTGTCTGTCTGTGTGTGCCTACAGACAATCTCCATACAGTTGTTAAGATATTTCACCAAATTAGGGGATGGGGCTTGCTTTCTGGAGTCACAGAATACATGAAGTAACCAAACTGAGTTTGCATAATGGGCTCAGGCACAAATATGCCCAACTCAAAGATAACTACGGTATATTTTGCATGTGAGGTCTTTGGTACTCTCGGAGCTTGGTTGTTTTGTTGCAGAATTTTCAAGATCCAACTAGGGAATCACATCCGTGCTAAGAAGACTTCCAACACAAGGCTTCTAGTACTGATGATGTTACCTAGTTGGGTCAGGAAATGCCTGCAAGAAAACAACCAAGCTCAGAGAGCACTAACACCACAGTTCTCCTCTTCCTCCTCCCACTGATGATATTACCCAGTTGGGGTAATGAAATGTCTGCAAGAAAAACCACCAAGCCCAGAGAGCACCAAGGACCCCACAGTTCTCCTCGTCCTCGTCCTCGTCCTCGTCCTCGTCCTCGTCCTCGTCCTCGGTCCTCGTCCTCCTCGTCCTCCTCCTCCTCCTCCTCCTCCTCCTCCTCCTCCTCCTCCTCGTCCTCCTCCTCCTCCTCCATCATCATCATCATCTCCATCTTCACTTCTAGCACTGATAATGTTATCCAGTTGGGGTAATGAAACATCTAACCACCAGGCTGAGAGAGCACCAAAGATCTCACAGTCCTCCTCCTCCTCCTCCTCCTCCTCCTCCTCCTCCTCCTCCTCCTCCTCCTCCATCATCATCATCATCATCATCATCATCATCATCATCATCATCATCATCATCATTATCATCATCATTATCATCTCCATCTTCACTTCTAGCACTGATGATGTTATCCAGTTGGGTAATGAAACATCTACAAGAAAACCACCAGGCTCAGAGAGCACCAAAGATCTCACAGTCCTCCTCCTCCTCCTCCTCCTCCTCCTCCATCATCATCATCATCATCATCATCATCATCATCATCATCATCATCATCATCATCATCATCATCATCATCATCTCCATCTTCACTTCTAGCACTGATGATGTTATCCAGTTGGTAATGAAACATCTACAAGAAAACCACCAGGCTGAGAGAGCACCAAAGATCTCACAGTCCTCCTCCTCCTCCTCCTCCTCCTCCTCCTCCTCCTCCTCCTCCTCCTCCTCCTCCTCCATCATCATCATCATCATCATCATCATCATCATCATCATCATCATCATCATCATCAATCATCTCCATCTTCACTTCTAGCACTGATGATGTTATCCAGTTGGGTAATGAAACATCTACAAGAAAACCACCAGGCTGAGAGAGCACCAAAGATCTCACAGTCCTCCTCCTCCTCCTCCTCCTCCTCCTCCTCCTCCTCCTCCTCCTCCTCCTCCTCCTCCTCCTCCTCCTCCTCCTCCTCCTCCTCCTCCTCCCAAACCCCACTCCCTTCTAGCACTGATGATGTTATCCAGTTGGGTAATGAAACATCTACAAGAAAACCACCAGGCTGAGAGAGCACCAAAGATCTCACAGTCCTCCTCCTCCTCCTCCTCCTCCTCCTCCTCCTCCTCCTCCTCCTCCTCCTCCTCCTCCCAAACCCCACTCCCTTCTAGCACTGATGATGTTATCCAGTTGGGTAATGAAACATCTACAAGAAAACCACCAGGCTCAGAGAGCACCAAAGATCTCACAGTCCTCCTCCTCCTCCTCCTCCTCCTCCTCCTCCTCCTCCTCCTCCTCCTCCTCCTCCCAAACCCCACTCCCTTCTAGCACTGATGATGTTATCCAGTTGGGTAATGAAACATCTACAAGAAAACCACCAGGCTCAGAGAGCACCAAAGATCTCACAGTCCTCCTCCTCCTCCTCCTACTACTCCTCCTCCTCCTCCTCCTCCTCCTCCTCCTCCTCCTCCTCCCAAACCCCACTCCCTTCTAGCACTGATGATGTTATCCAGTTGGGTAATGAAACATCTACAAGAAAACCACCAGGCTGAGAGAGCACCAAAGATCTCACAGTCCTCCTCCTCCTCCTCCTCCTCCTCCTCCTCCTCCTCCTCCTCCTCCTCCTCCTCCTCCTCCTCCTCCTCCTCCTCCTCCCAAACCCCACTCCCTTCTAGCACTGATGATGTTATCCAGTTGGGTAATGAAACATCTACAAGAAAACCACCAGGCTGAGAGAGCACCAAAGATCTCACAGTCCTCCTCCTCCTCCTCCTCCTCCTCCTCCTCCTCCTCCTCCTCCTCCTCCTCCTCCTCCTCCTCCTCCTCCTCCTCCTCCTCCTCCCAAACCCCACTCCCTTCTAGCACTGATGATGTTATCCAGTTGGGTAATGAAACATCTACAAGAAAACCACCAGGCTCAGAGAGCACCAAAGATCTCACAGTCCTCCTCCTCCTCCTCCTCCTCCTCCTCCTCCTCCTCCTCCTCCTCCTCCTCCTCCTCCTCCTCCTCCTCCCAAACCCCACTCCCTTCTAGCACTGATGATGTTATCCAGTTGGGTAATGAAACATCTACAAGAAAACCACCAGGCTCAGAGAGCACCAAAGATCTCACAGTCCTCCTCCTCCTCCTCCTCCTCCTCCTCCTCCTCCTCCTCCTCCTCCTCCTCCTCCTCCTCCTCCTCCTCCCAAACCCCACTCCCTTCTAGCACTGATGATGTTATCCAGTTGGGTAATGAAACATCTACAAGAAAACCACCAGGCTCAGAGAGCACCAAAGATCTCACAGTCCTCCTCCTCCTCCTCCTCCTCCTCCTCCTCCTCCTCCTCCTCCTCCTCCTCCTCCTCCTCCTCCTCCTCCTCCTCCTCCTCCTCCTCCTCCCAAACCCCACTCCCTTCTAGCACTGATGATGTTACCTCGTTGAGCCACAAAATGTCTCCAAGAGAACAAGTTCAAAAAGGACCAAGGAGCCCACAGTTCAACTCCGAGCTACAAGGATTCTCTTCGATCGATAAGTTTGGCATATTCCAAAAATGACTCTGTTGGGTTTTTCATGGACCTGGTTAAACCTGTTGGGGAGAAGATAGCCAAAAGGAGGAGCTGGGAAAGAAGGGAGCCCAAAAAGTCACGATGGCAGTCAGAATGGCGTCACTGAAGCCCCTCCCTCTTTTTACACAGGTCAGCCATTTTGAAAGGAGCAAAGGGTTGTCCATACAATCACAGCCATCATCTGGAATTTTTTTGGGGGGGGACTCCTGATCCCCTTGGAGACATCTAGCTGGGTACGATGGCAAAGGGGACCTAGAGATGAAGTTTGATTGAGGGATACCTTTCTATTTTTAGCTTTTCTGTTTTAATTTAGATGTAGTGAACCAGTGAAGGTGGAAGGACCTTACTTACGTGGCTCTAAGGTGCCAAGAGGTTGAGGGTATCGTCCTCTTAATTTGCTGCCTTTCACCTTTAGCCAATTTTGTCCCCATCGTGACCCCCCACAGTCTTCAGAAGGAAACTGAGATGGCATCTCCAGCTGAGTCCAGAGTGGTAGTGAGGTCATCAGCTGAGAATCATTAGCAAATTGGTGGTGTTGCATCCAGACAGCCCCAGGAAGCTCTCTACTGGGCTTCATGTAAATATGAAACAATAATGAATAATAGAATAACAGAGTTGGAAGGGACCTTGGAAGTCTTCTACGTTATTGTGGGTTTACAGCTTCTTTCTTTCTTTCTTTCTTTCTTTCTTTCTTTCTTTCTTTCTTTCTTTCTTTCTTGCTTGCTTGCTTGCTTGCTTGCTTGCTTGCTTGCTTGCTTGCTTGCTTGCTTGCTTGCTTGCTTGCTTCTTTGCTTCCTTCCTTCCTTCCTTCCTTCCTTCCTTCCTTCCTTCCTTCCTTCCTTCCTTCCTTCCTTCCTTCCTTCCTTCCTCTCTCTCTCTCTTTTCTCTTTCTTTCTTTCTTTCTTTCTTTCTTTCTTTCTTTCTTTCTTTCTTTCTTTCTTTCTTTCTTTCTTTCTTTCTTTCTTTCTTTCTTTCTTCCTTCCTTCCTTCCTTCTTCTTTCTTCCTTTCTCCTTTCCTTTTCCTTCCTCTTTTTTCCTTTCTTTTCCCCACCTTCCTTTCTCTATATCTCCTTTTCTCTCCTTCTCTCCTATCTCTCCATCCATCCATTGATCCACCCACCCATCCATTTATCTGAAAGCATTACATGCCCAGAAGTGATCACGGTTGAGTGAGGTCTGACCAATGCAGAATACAGTGAAAATGATTGCTTTCCCCCTGTGATGTGCAGAATTACAATTCTGAGATTCTTTTTTTTCTCTCTCGTTCATCCCTCACCCCAATCTCTCCCATCCTATATATCAGTGAGGGCTAACCTTTTCCAGACCGAGTGCCCAAAGTGCACATGTGTGCCCAAACCCCCAAAATGCAATGCGCGTGTGGCCCCATGCATGCGCCCCATGCACGCGCCCCACGCATGCGTGCACGGCCCCCGCATGCACGCACAGACCCCACATGCACCCTCCCCCCCACATGTGCACACCCCAGCATGTGCCCCGCCCCCACGCATGTGGCCCCACGCAGAGACCCAAAGACCAGCTGGCTGGCACGAGGCACGTGCACATCAGAGGTGGGTTCCTGCCGGTACGAACCGGTTCTATAGAACCGGTAGCGGATAATTTCCCCCCGCTTGCTGAACCGCCAGTGACCCAGGCCTGCCATGCACCCGAACCGGCTCTCTCATCAGGGCCATAGGCGCCGCCATCTTGTGTTTTGCTTCTGTGCATGCGCAGAAGCTGTTTCTCTGCTTCTGCGCATGTGCAGAAGCTGGGTTTTTAGCACTACGCATGTGCCCCGCGCGGCGTATCAGGAAGCGAACCGGCAGGGAGGTAAGCCAGAACCCACCCCTGGCACACATGTGCGGCAGAGCTGAGCTGGGGTGACGGCTCATGTGCCCACAGAGAGGGCGCTGCGTGGCACCTCTGGCACGCGTGCCACAGGTTCGCCATCACAGCTATATATACTGATTATATGGCTCCATAATCCAAGAGAGATATAAATTCTCAATTAATATGACGGCCACAGCAGAAGGCCTGTATGTTTTTTTTTTCAAAAAATCTGCACAATTTTCTGGTGAGTAGCTTCGTGAAAGATGCCTGATAATTAAGCAGGGAGGTAGGCTAACCCCAAGAGGCTAGAAAGGGAAATAAATACGATCAGGCTGGATTAGGAGAATTCATCTGGAGTTATTGAAACAATATGCAGTTTATGCTGGCAGTGAATTTGGGGAAGGAGAGAATAATAGCTTTTTCCAACTCCTGGATGTGATGTAGGAGGCTAACAAAGAGGATGTAAGATTTTGATGCTATGAATGTTTTCGCTGCTAAGGCTCTCCCAGAAAGGCTGGGCTTAAAGGAGAGGATTGAGTTTTTCGGACGCTTAAAACTCTCTTCCCTGGCCATCCCTGTCCCCCCCCCCGAGACAAATAAGATGGCTGCTCTTTTAAAAAGAAGAACCTTAAACCCACCAGGACGTTGGGCCATCTGCTCCCTCTGCTTTGATCTAACCGGCTTTATGACTTAGTTGTGGTTGGTATGAAGCAGGCCAGGGAAGAAACCAGGATCCAAATCAGAGGTGGTATTCATCCGGTTCGGACCAGTTTGGCCGAACCGGTAGCGGCGACTGCGGGTGGGCCTGCCCCCACCCACCCGCCTGGATGTAATGCCATCCTATTTAGCCACATTTTCAAGGCCGGGCGCATGTGCAGAAGGTGCGCGTGAGCAAAGCACAGGCACGGAAGGCCGGGTGGATGCGTGGAAGGCGCGGGCGCGAAGCAAGCATGCGGCGAACCAGTGGTAAGAATATGTGAAACCCACCGCTGATCCAAATGTACCTTTCTTGCCTTCTTTTCATCAGGTCTTAGGGGATACAATATATCTTCCTCTGTTGGCCCGTGTTGTGGGCCGCCAGCAGCACGTGCAGCTGGCAGCTGATGCCCACAGCGCAGAGGCTGATGTGGTGATGCGCCAGAGGCCTGTGCAGCTGGCACCCGAGTCGTACAGTGAGGAGGCTGGAGAGGACTCGGTGCCAGAGGCGGAGATTCAGCCAGGGCCTTCAGAACCTCCAGAAGCTCCCATCAGTGACGAGGAAGAAGAGGAGGAGCCTATTCTCAATACACGGGCACTCAGAGCTGCCAAAAGGCAGGAATGGTTCCTCAGGAGGAGGTCTACTCGGGAGTAAGGCTTGGGGCTAATTGGCCACTCCCCTAGCCTATTTAAGGGATGACAACGAAGGAGCCAATTTGCAGGAAACAACTTTGTTCATATTCCTTCGTGTCTTGACTCCAGAAATGTCTGATCGGCTCTTGTTCTCTCTCTTGGCATTTTTCCTGCAAATTGCTCCTGGGCATTTTGCCAACCACTGTAAACTTGCTGATATCTTCAAGACTGTTGACTCAGCCTTGAGTTATTATTTCATGGACTCGTGCTGGCTGTTAATGAAGTTGAATTAACAGCCGGTGTTCAGAAAAGACTGCTTTAAACTGTATTTGTGTTTGCCGACTACTAAGAAAGCTCATTAGTAGTCCTTAATTAGTAAAGTAAAATTTGTACTGCCTTTGTGTGTGCTGCATTCTTTGTGGTCCGTAGCTGGGGCAGAACAGCCCCAAGAGTAAGCTTCTTGTTGGTCATTCTTCATTAGGGTCTGCAGGACATTGTTATGTGTTGAATGATGTTCTTTAAGAAGTGTTCTTCCATGGGGTGTTGGTGCTGTCTGAGCTTGGTTGTTTTCTTGCAGACGTTTCATGACCCAACTAGGTAACATCATCATGCTAGAAGGGAGGGGGTTGTGGAGTGGAGGAGGAGGAGGAGGAAGAGGAGGAGGACAGCAACAATAATAACGACAACGACTGTGGGGTCCTTGGTGCTGTCTGAGTTTGGTTGTTTTCTTGCAGACATTTCATGGCCCAACTAGGTAACATCATCAGGGCTTCAAGGGAGAGCAGGAGGAGGAGGAGGAGGAGGAGGAGGAGGAGGAAGAGGAGGAGAAGAACTGTGGAATCCTTAGTGCTCTCTGAGCTTGGTGGTTTTCTTGCAGACGTTTCATGACCCAACTAGGTAAGATCATCAGTGCTAGAAGGGAGTGGGGTTTATGGAGTGGAGGAGAAGGAGGGTTGTGAGGTGCTTGGCGTTTTTTGAGCTTGGTTCTAACTCTGTTATTCTGTATTCTATTCCGTATTCTGTAAACACATATGGTCCCACATAGGTGATATCTCAGAAACAATTCAGCCCAATCCTGTCCCAGCAAGCAAGAAATTGTGCATCCTACTTGGAGAATTTGTCTTCAGAAGTTGTGGGAGCTCCATCACTGGAGGCTTTTAAGAAGAGACTGGACAACCATTTGTCTGAAATGGTATAGGGTCTCCTGCTTGAGCAGGTGGGGGTGGACTAGAAGACCTCCAAGGTCCCTTCCAACTCTATAATTCTATGTTCTAAGAAGCTAGAATGAAGGCCACCAAGGTGGGGCTTGGATATATTTATTTATTTTATTTATTTATTTATTTTTCTCAAGTACGTGTTGGTAATATACATAGATATAACATTGTTTATATACATAAGATGGGTACTGATAAGAGGGAACATTAGGACAGGGACGGTAGGCACGCTGGTGCACTTATGCACGTCCCTTACTGACCTCTTAGGAATCGGGTGAGGTCAACAGTGGACAGTCTAAGGGTATATGTCAAAATGAGTTGGATATCTTGTGTTTTGGCATGATGTCAGAAATCAGGGCCTGTGGTTTGAAACAGCCCATCACTTTAAAACCTGAATAATTCATTTTGGTGAGCAAAGCCCCTTATGTGACATGTCAGCCCAGCAGTTGGACTTGTGAACCTGGGTTTAGCAAATGGGGGCTTCTTGTATGCAGCAGGGGTCTCTCTTTTATTCTCACCCCTTCTGGGTGGGATCAAAGCGATGGGTTGTAATTGATCTAGCCACTTGAAAGTATCAATCAGTATTTAAACCCAAGGCTTCTCATCCTTGGCCAAACCCGGTCCTGCCTGGCTAGGAAAATGGTGGTGGTCTCATTCTTCTCCAAAGTCTTCGGTGTGTGAGCTCTGTTTCATCAGGTGCGTGAAACAGGCACGCGCGCACACACACACGTACACAGAAAGAGGCAAACATTTTGCCAATGGCATTTTCTTCAAAGTCCATATTGCCTTCAGTCCCCCCTTCTTCTCTTGCCTGCTGGGGATTGGATTTTCATCTTTGTGGATTGAAAAGGTCAAGGATAACATGTTAACATTTAATATGCATTGCGGGAGGGAAAAAGAGAAAGAGGGAGAGACAGACAGATAGATTCTAGATAGATGAGGGAGAGAATAGATAGGTAGGTAGGTAGGTAGGTAGGTAGATAGATAGATAGATAGATAGATAGATAGATAGATAGATAGATAGATAGATAGATAGATAGATAGATAGATAGATAGATAGATGGTAGATAGAGACAGACAGATAGACAGACAGACAGACAGACAGACAGACAGACAGACAGACATGATAGATAGATGAGGAAGATATGAATAGACAGACAGACAGACAGACAGACAGACAGATAGAGACAGACAGACAGACAGACAGACATGATAGATAGATAGATTTCTGTATTTCTGTATTTCTGTATTTCTGTATTTCTGTATGTATGTATGTATGTATGTATGTATGTATGTATGTATGTATGTATGTATTTATTTGTCAAACATGTACAGGAGAGTAGTTGTTTGTATAAACATAACATAAGTAAAAAGTAACGATAAAAGAGGACAATAGGACTGTAGGACAGGGACGGTAGGCACAGTGGTGCGCTTATGCACGCCCCTTACAGACCTCTTAGAAACGGGGAGAGGTCGACAGTAGACAGTCTAAGGTTAAAGTTTTGGGGGTTTGGGGAAGAAACCTCAGAGTCAGGTAGTGCATTCCAGGCATTGATCACTCTGTTGCTGAAGTCGTATTTCCTGCAGTCGAGTTTGGAGCGCTTTACATTAAGTTTGAATCTATTATGTGCTCGTGTGTTGTTGCGGTTGAAGCTGAAGTAATCATTGACAGGAAGGACTTTTTGATATATGATTTTATGAACTGCATTTAGATCAGATCGGAGGCGGTGTAGTTGTAAATTGTCTAATCCCAATATTTCAAGTCTGGTAGAATAAGGTATTTTATTGCGAGCAGAGGAGTGGAGGACTCTTTTTGTGAAATATTTCTGGACTCTCTCGATTGTATTAATGTCTGTTATGCAGTGCGGGTTCCAGACAGGTGAGCTGTATTCCAGAATTGGTCTAACAAATGTTTTGTATGCTCTGGTTAGCAGTGTAATATTGGCAGTGAAGAAGCTACGCAAAATTAGATTAACAACTCTCAGAGCCTTTTTGGCAATGTTGTTACAGTGGGCTCTGGCACTTAGGTCATTAGATATGAGTACTCCAAGATATGAATAGCCAGACAGACAGACAGACAGACAGACAGACAGACACAGACAGACAGACAGACAGACAGACAGACAGAGACAGACAGACAGACAGACAGACAGACAGACAGAGACAGACAGACAGACAGACAGACAGACAGACAGACAGACAGACAGACAGAGACAGACATGCTAGATAGATTAGGGATCATAAGTCACTTTTTTCAGTACTGTTGTGACTTTAAACGGTCACTAAATAAACTACTATAAGTCAAGGACTACTTGGAATTCTTGTCCCGCCCTCAGAAAACTGGGGTGCTTGGCCACTGGCATGTACTTATGACGGTTGCAGGGTCCCGGGGTCATGTGATCATGTGTTGCAAACTTTCGACAAGCAAAGTCAATGGGGAAGCCAGATTCACTTAACAACCGTGTAAACGACTGCAGTCATTCACTTAACAACGGTGGCAAGAAAGCTCATTGAAATGGGGCAAAACTCACTTAACAACTGTCTTGCTCAGCGACAAAAAATTGGGGCTCAATTCTGGTCGTAAGTCAAGGACTATCTGTATTACATTCTGCCTGCAGGGCACGTTTAATGTATATATATATACTTTATATACTAAATTTAAATATATATATATACTTTATATACTACTTTAATGTATATATATATATATATATATATATATATATATATATATATATATATATATATATATATATATATATATATATATATATATATATATATATACTCTCCCTTTATTTTCATTTATCAGCAAAAAAAATCATATATATATATATATATATATATATATATATATATATATATATATATATATATATATATATATATATATATATATATATATATATATATATATATATATATATATATATATATATATATATATATATATATCAGAGAGGAAATAAATGTTTAAATGAAAGCAAAACCACACATAATTTATATGTGCCTCTCATCCGACAGTAGGTATGTTTGTGAATGATATGGCACCATGCAGAAACAACCCAGCATAAATTGTGTGTTGCCGTGTGTTAGTCCTGATAGAATCATGATGACACGTCCTGTAGTAAAATTGGTCCCTGTATTTATTTACTTTTAATCTCCATTTTTTCTTCCTACATGTTTGCTTTGGGATTTACAGTCGGGCTTAATAGCTGGATGATCTGATGGTGTTTATTTAATCCCATGTCGCCCTCCTTTCCCTTTGAAATGATATTTCTGGATTTGCCGTAGCCTTTTAAATTCCTTTTGGAATCCTCTGTATGGTTGTTACTCATTTACCTTGCGAGTTAATCCGAGACGATGTGGAGAAAGGAAAGAGGTGGAGTAAATTGCAAATTTCGCAACCGGGGTTGATATTCTACAACAGAGGTGTCCAACTCAAGGCCTGCGGGCCGAATCCGGCCCACGGGGTGCTTAGATCTGGCCTGTGGTGCCTCTGCCGCAGCGGTGGGTTGCTGCTGGTTTGGACCGGTTCTCCCGAACCGGTGGCAGAAATTTCCCCCTGCTTACCGAACCGGCAGCGATGGCTGGTTGGCCACGCCCCTGAACCGGTTCTCCGGTCGCCGCTCCTTGAAAGCGGCTTGCAATTTGCGCAACGTGACGGAAAAGACGCAAAACAGATAAGTAGAACCCACCCCTGCTCTGCCGGCCAAAATGGAGCTCGGGGGGACAGCGCGGCCACCCTGCATGCCGCTTTTGGCTACAGGAGGCCCTCACGGTAAAAAACGGGGTGCGTGTGGGGCCACACGCAGCCCCCCCGAGTTCCGTTTTCGCTGGCAGAGGGCTATCAAAGCAAACTAAAAACAAAACAAAAAGAGAAATGTTTCCCCTTTTGCATTTGAGCATGCAAGAAGGGACAGGAAAGGAGAAAGGGAAAAGAGGAAAGACGAAGAAAAAGAAGGGAAGATGGAAGAGAGCAAGGAAGGAAAAAGAAGGAAAGAGGGGAAGGAAGACGAAAAGAGAAGGAAGAAGGAAGGAAAAAGAAGAAGAAGGAAGGAAGGAAGGAAGGAAGGAAGGAAGGAAGGAAGGAAGGAAGGAAGGAAGGAAGGAAGGAAGGAAGGAAGGAAGGAAGGAAGGAAGAAAGGAAGGAAGGAAGGAAGGGAGATTATAATGAGAGTGAGGGATGGTCTCAGGGAAGTCCTGCCTTAGCACTTAGCACGAGTGATGTCGAGCTTTGCCAGCCCCCCCGTCTCCCCCGAGGTCAAACACAACTTCCAGGTTGAATCTCTCCTTGGTCAGCTTCCATCCATTATTCCTTGTTTGGCTTTCTGGTGGCATAGAGAACAGCCTGACCCCCTCATCTTTGCAGGAGCCCCTCAAATACTGCAATACTGCTATCATGTCCCCCCTAGTCCTTCTTTTCTCTAGACTAGCCAGACCCAAAACCTGCAGCCGTTCTTCATCATTCAAAAGGATTGTGTCTTTGCACAGCCTCTCATTCATGCTAGACAGTATACTGATAAGTAACATGTGATGATGAACGCTAACTGCAAACCATTTTTTTTCAGCTCCAAGCTCCAAGCTCCAGATTTCAGAAAAAGTCTTTTATTTTTTTAAAAAAAGCCACAATTAAAATGAAATTAGGATATTCTTTTTACCGTCTGAACGGTACGGTTCTATAAAAGCAATTTGATTCCGCTGGTTGTGCGGCTTGATACGAAGCCCTTTTTAGCTTTCGGTGGAAAAGCAAGATTGATAATTATTAGAATCTCTATTTGCTGCTAGATTCAATATGCACAGGCCCGGGAAAACAATGGGGGAAAGGGAGTTTTAATAAGCACTCAGTGTGCCTGTAATTAAATCTCAGGTTGTGTTTGGAAAACAAGAATCTCATTTAGTGGCCCTCTGAACATCTGTGTCATTTTCTGCTGGGCAATTAGGAAGCTGTCTGTGAAGTGATCAACAAATACAGGTGTTGATGTGAAAGGAACTGCTTGATGGAGAGACAGAAGTGTGTCACATCCAGGTGTGGAAAGTTGGTTAAGCTTAAAAGCTGTGACAGACTTAAACACGGAGTCCTATCTAACGAAACGAAAATTCAGAGTAGAGAAAAGTCAAGTTTTTACAATAAGCTTAAAAGTTGCGACAGACTTAAACACCGGGTCCTACCTAACAAAAGGAAATTCGATGTAGGGAAAAGTCAGGTTTTTCAATTAGGCAAGAAAAACCAAGTATATAGCTACGGGTGAGGAGAAACTTGGCTCAACAGCAGGAACCACGAGTGGGAAATTGGAGTCCTAGTGAACCATCACTTAATATGAGTCAGCAGTGTGCGGCTGCAAGTCAGAAAAGCCAATGGAATCAGGGATTTTATTTATTTATTTATTTATTAAAAGTTCTTATAGGCCAGTGATGGCGAACCTTTTTTTCCTCGGGTGCCGAAAGTACGTGCGCACATGCTATCGTGCATGCGCGAGTGCCCACACCCATAATTCCATCCCTGAGGAGGGCGAAAATGGCCTCCCCCACCACCCTGGAGGCCCTCTGGAGGCCAGAAATGGCCCATTTCCTAACTTCTGGTGGGCCTAGTAGGCCCGTTTTTCATCCTCCCGAGGCTCCAGAGGCTTCCCTGGAGCTTGGGGAGGGTGAAAATGCCCTCCCCCATCCACCAGAGGCCCTCCAGAAGCCGAAAACACCCTCCCAGAGCCTCTGTGCAAGCCAAAAATCAGATGGCTGGAGTGCACATGCACGCTGGAGCTGAGCTAGGGCAACGGCTTGCGTGCCGGCAGATATGGCTCCATGTGCCACCTGTGGCATGCGTGCCATAGGTTCGCCATCACTGTTATAGGCTGCCCAATCCCGCAGGACTCAGGGCGGCATACAATGGGAATAAGAACAATATAGAAAAAAAGACAATATAAAACACAACAACATTCATTCAGGGGGAATCCGATCTTCTACTTCTTCACCCCGCCTGCCGGAAGAGCCATGTCTTCATGGCTTTGCGGAAGGCCAGTAGGGTGGGGATAGTTCGGATCTCTGATGGGAGTTGGTTCCAGAGAGATGGGGCTCCCACAGAGAAGGCTCTCCCCCGTGGGCCCGCCAGCCGACATTGTTTGGCTGATGGGACCTGGAGGAGGCCCACTCTGTGGGACCTAACCGGTCATAGGGAGGTATGTGGTAGGATGCGGTCCCGGAGGTAACCTGGCCCTGAACCATGTAGGGCTTTAAAAGTCAAAACCAACACCTTAAATTGCGACCGGAGACTAATAGGCAACCAATGCAGCTGGCGGAGGATAGGTGTTACGTGGGTGTATCTCGGCACACCCACCACAGCTCGCGCAGCCGCATTCTGTACCAATTGCCGTCTCCGGATGCTCTTTGAGGGTAGCCCCATGTAGAGCGCATTACAGTAATCCAGCCGTGAGGTGACAAGGGCATGAGTGACGGTGAGCAAAGCCTCCCTCTCCAGGTAGGGAGAGGGAGGCTCCAGGTAGGGATACTTTTCACTTACCTTCCCTACCAATTCACAAATGTGAGCGCACCTCTGCAATTGCGCACAGCCTCCTGTGCATGCGCTTTACTCGCACGCGAGCCTTCCGCGCATGCGCCCAGCCTCAAAAAGTGCACAAATAGGATAGCATAGAGCCCAGGGCGGGTGAGCGGCCCCACCCACGATTTCCACTACCAGTTCGGGCAAACCGGTCCGAACCGGCTGAATAACCACCTCTGAATGCAATCCTAGCTTGCCCCAAAGGTGTTTTTTCAAGCGGCAACTGGACTTTCTTGTTTTTCTTTGAAGACGTTTCGCTTCTCATCCAAGAAGCTTCTTCAGCTCTGGCTGGATGGTGGGGAAATGGAAGGATTGATACTCTTTGCAGACAGCTCAGCACTCAGAGCTGAAGAAGCTTCTTGGATGAGAAGTGAAACGTCTTTAAAAAAAAACCCAGAAAGTCCAGTTGCCTCTTGAAAAAGCACCTTTGGGACAACCATGGCCTGGATGACTGAGAATCTCGATAGACAATCCTAGGTTGCATTAACAGAGGGATAGTATCAAGATCACGTGAAGTATTGGTATTGCTCTGTACTGCTTTGGTAAGACCCCACTTACAATGTGTCCAGGTTTGGTCACCATGATACAAAAAAGATGTTGAGACTCTAGAAAGAGTGCAGAGAAGAGCAACAAAGATGATGAGGGGACTGGAGGCTAAAACATATGAAGAACGGTTGCAGGAACTAGGTATGTCTAGTTGAATGAAAAGAAGGACCAGGGGAGACATGATAGCAGTCTTCCAATATCTCAGGGGTTGCCACAAAGAAGAGGGAGTGAAGCTATTCTCCAAAGCATCTGAGGGTAGGACAAGAAGCAATGGGTGGAAACTAAACAAGGAGAGAAGCAACCTAGAACTAAGGAGAAATTTCCTGACAGTGAGAACAATTAATCAGTGGAATGGTTTGCCTTCGGAAGTTATGGATGCTCCAACACTGGAGGGTTTTAAGAAGAGATCGGACAACCATTTGTCTGAAATGGTATAGGGCCATGGTGGCGAACCTATGGCACGCGTGCCAGAGGTGGCACGCGGAGCCGTAGAAGCCGGCACGCGAGGGTTCCCACCGGCAAACCGGAAGTGCGAAAAAAATGCACTTCCGGTTTGCCGGTGTGCTGTTTTTTGCACTCCGGAGGGTTCAGGGAAGCTCCCTGAAGCTCCAGAATGCAAAAAAACTACAAAACGGACAAACCGGAAGTGCACTTTTCCGCACTTCCGGTTTGTCCATTTTGTAGTTTTTTGCATTCTGGAGCTTCAGGGAGCTTCCCTGAACCCTCCGGAGTGCAAAAAACAGCATACCGGCAAACCGGAAGTGCGTTTTTTCTCACTTCCGGTTTGCCGGTTTCGTCGTTCCAGGCTCCGGTAAGCCTTTGTGCAGGGGTGGGGTGTGTGTGCACATGCGCAGGGGGCAGCATGGGGGGGTGTTGTGCGCATGCGTGTGGGGGGGAGGGAATGGGTGTGGGTACACGAGCGCGCGCGAGCGCGCCCCCCTTTTTTTGGCACGCGAGCCGAAAAAGGTTCGCCACCACTGGTATAGGGTTTCCTCAGGGGTGGATTCTGACTTACCTTGCTGCCGGTTCGCTTCCTCCCACACCACGTGGGTGTGCATGCGCAGTGCTAAAAACTGGGCTTCTGCGCATGCGCAGAAGCGAAAAACGAGATGAGCTGGTTCGGGGGCATGGCCAGCTGGCCATCGCTGCCGGTTCAGCAAGTGGGGAGGGGAATTCCTGCTGCTGGTTCTACAGAACCGGCCCGAACCAGCAGGAACCCACCTCTGGGTTTCCTGCTTGAGCAGGGGGGGTAGACTAGAAGACCTCCAAATACCCTTCTAACTCTGGCTGAGGTATTCTGGGAGTTGAAGTCCACATATCTTAAAATGGCTAAGGTTGGGAAATAATTGATGTAGTCGTGGTGACGGCAGAAGGTTAGAAATCAGGAGACCGTGAGTTCTAGTCCCATCTTGGGCACAAATTGGGCTGGGGGACTTTGGGCCAGCCACTGCCTCTCAGCCCTAGGAAGGAGGCAAGGGCAAACCACTTGTGAAAAATCTTGCCAATGAAAACTACAAGGACTATTCCAGGCGGTTGACTCAAAAGTGGGTGCGTACACACACACACACACACACACACACACACACACGCACACACACACACTCTCTCTCTCTTCAATTTAGGACTCTTTTAAAGAGGTCTGCATGTCCTCATTCCGGGGAAAGTAATTTACTTGTTGTTTTTAACCTGGCTTTCCTCCGTTTCCATGGATTCCTTGGTGCCGGAGATTGTGCTAAGAGAATGGTGTTTTTGGAATATCAATGAGCCGCGATGTACAGTTTCCCCTTCTCAAGCTAAAGGCAAGGACGGCACTTTTTCTCCCCATCCCTTGCAACCGTTCGAAGGGAGCAGATGTTGGAAGCCAAACGTGGAGAAGCAAGGCATCCATGCGTTCGGCCCGAGGTTAATAGAATCGGCAAATTGCAGAGATCCTACGACATGAAAGGAAGTTGCAGGGAAAAAAAGAGATTGAATTGAATGGTGGACTGTGGGCTTTGAACTGTAGTGTTCTAGAGCTGGAAAGGAAGCTTAGAGGTCATCCAGACCGACCTCTGATACAGCGGTGGATCTACGAGAACACCTCTTAACGATGACCATCAGTCCTCTGTCTGAAGACATCCAGTGACAGAGATGTTCTGACCTAGGATTCCACAAACCACGAAGCAGACTCCTTGTCCCAACAAAAAACCCTTTTTTATTAAGTTACTGTGAATTCTTCTCATTCACATCCAGCGAAGCCTTTCAAGGGTGAATTTACAGTCACAGACCTTATCTGGCTTGGAGAGCTGCCAGGTCAATATCTTCAAAACTTGGGAAGAAGTTTCTGAGAGTCACGGACCAATTAAGTGAAGTAATTGTCTCCTGCAAACTCCCATCCCCTTTCGCTCCTCTTTTATTCCCTATGAGAGGGGCCATTCATCCTCCACCTGTGGCCTTACTCCCAAGTCTACCCTTGTCCCTTAGCTGTTCCCTTCATCTGGCAGCTCTGCGCATGTGCACACTGGGAACAGGCTCCAGCTGTTCTTCAGCCCCACTTATCTCGGACTCCGAAGGTAGCTGATAACTGTCAGACGGCCCTGGCCCCATCTCTGCCTCCGACGCAGAGCACTCGTCAGAGCCTTCCCCAGACTCCAGGACTGGCCCATGTTCCTCCCCAACATCCTCACTGTCCGAATCTGCTGCCAGCTCGGCTGGCCACTGTCGGACCACAACAGGAGAATACAACACTTCAGGGGACAAATTGTTTCCCTGGCTGGCAACGTAACATCAGAAACTGCTCCTGAAGTCTATGTTGAACCTTATTTCTGTCGACTCGGAAGCGAACCTGTCTGGGGCCATTTTGGAGGCTTCAGGATTGCCACAATGCGAAGAAGAGATAGGGAAGGGGGACATAGTTAGATGGGGGTTTTGTAACCAAAACAAAATAGTTTCCTGTGGGAACCAAGGACATTCCAACAGGTGGCTGGAGAAGGAGGGGTGAAGTAACCAGGCAACCAGCCCACACCTTGATTGGACATTGTGACTGACTGTGTGGGGAAAGGGGGAACTTTCACTTTTTTTAATCAGGTGAAAACTGCGGGAACTTTCAGAGTCGGTTTTCACCAGTTTGTGCCAATATGATATCTCCAATAAAACTGTTCTTTGAGGAATATGCCTGCCTCGGAGCTCTGCTTTCTATGGGGCTATTACTTGGAATCTTGACCATTTCCTTGTAATCTTGACCTCTTGCCCTGGTTCTGCCCTGAATAAGTCCACTCGTTCACTTATGGTCCAGTTATTGGAAGGCTGTTATGAGATCTCCCCTTAGTTCTTCTCTTCTGCAAACTAAAGATGCCATGAAGGAAGAGAAAGATACACTGCTTGAGAAGGAGGTTGGACTAGAAGACCTCCAAGGTCCCTTCCAAAAATGACGACGACGATGAAAAACGAATAAAAATGTAGGGGAGGGTGCCTCAAGGCCCAATCATTACCTATTTCTTGAATCGACAGCTATCTATAATGTTCGGTGCTCCTGGCTACTTTCCTTCATGACCAGAGGCAAGCGCGCCTGACCAATAACCAACCAAGACACATAAATCCTTCCATTCCCCACTATCCTGTCAGAGCTGAAGAAGCTTCTTGGATGAGAAGCGAAATGTCTTCAAAAGAAAAAAACAAGAAAGTCCAGTTGCCTCTTGAAAAAAGCACCTCGGGGACAACTCTGACCTGGATGAATGAGAATCTCTACAGACTTTTAACCAAGATACAGTGGCGGCCTTTCGTTTCATTTATTGCAACAAACGGGGAGAGAAACATATCGAAGCTTGGTCCCAACCCAAAATATTCCCTTCTTTATACAACCCTATCCCGGCCGCCACATCCCTCCTTGTTCCCCATTGGCTCAGGTACCATGAGGTTGCACGCTGTCCGACCGCCTCCTACCTATTTCTTGCTACATACTAAATCATACATCACAGGTGCATTAAAATTAGGAGATAATTTATGCAAGGTGTGTCAGTTAATATTAATCAGCTAATTATACATGCTCAGTTGACTCAATTTTGAGTTCTGGACTTTTTTTTAATGGCTCCTTAGAACAATAGATCCCCCCCTGGGTTTTTTTTTTTTTTAGTTTTGGCTTTGCCTTTCCTGTTACCCCATTCAGTCATCTTTCCCCAGCTAGCCATTTCCTCTTGCAACTGTTTTTTACACCTTTTATTCTTCCTTTTCCCAGCTGAACTCTCAGCTAATTTTTTATTTATTTATTTGTGAGATTTATATACTGTCTCACAGTGCAAGCACTCTCTAAGCGGTTTACACCAGTAAGCAATGTATATTTACATTGCCCCCAACAATCTGGGTCCTCATTTTTACCTACCTCGGAAGGATGGAAGGCTGAGTCAACCTTGAGCCGGTGAGATTTGAACCGCTGACCTGCGGATCACAGTCAGCTAAAGTGGCCTGCAGTACCGCACTCTAACCACTGCGCCACCTCGGCTCTTTTGCCTACGTGTCTACATACATCCTGCCTTTATGCTACCATTTCCTTTTTTTTAATAAAAGTTTTTTATTTAAAGAACAATTAAAAACAGACAAACATACAAACAACAAGACACAACAAAGACCAAAATACGTAAAAGTTATGTACATGACGGATTATCCAGTTAAACTATTTACATAAGGTCATTTCTTTATCCATATTTTTCTTTTTGAAAAGAATCAAATGTTATACAATTTTTTAAATCTTCCAATTTTCCCAATATCATTTAATCTTGGCTTTCCTTTTATCCCACCATTCATATAGTTTGTTCCAGGTTTCATAATATTCCGTATCTGATTTGTCCTTCAACTCCAGTGTTAACCTATCCATTTCTGCACATATTAATATTTTATCTAAAATTTCTCCTTCCTTGGGTATTTATTTTTCCATTTTTGAGCATATGTTATCCTTGCAGCGGTCAAGATATGTAACATAAGGTATAATATTTTTTTCCAAATTTATGCTACCATTTCCTCATTCCCATCCATGGTAGCTTCCTCCACTCAGCAAGTTTCCACTGGAAAGCAGATTCAATTTTTCTTTCAATATTCAATTTTGAAGACCATTCACTTAATCCTATCATATAATATACAGTACTAGTAGCTGGATACCCGTGCTTCGCTACGAAACTATGTGATCGGGCTTGATAAATTGACAGTTAAAGCTTGAAAATTAACGAGTAGTTACGATTGGGCTTGATACATTGACACTTAAAGCTTGAAAATTTATGTAGAATGTGTAACTCCTTAGCATTAGAGCTTGTTAATATAAGGCAACTGGCAGTTGGAACAGAGTTCTTTTCAGGTGGGGAGGGGGAGTAGAATGTCTAACTCCTTAGCATCACAGCATGTTAATATAATACTGTATAAGAAATACTAATAATCTAATGGTCATTTCAAAAAATCCTTTCTTAGCGAGCACCTAGAAACCAAGAGGAACATACGTGCCAAGTTTCAAGTTTGTAGGCTTTACAGTTCTGGAGATTTTGTGATGACTGAGTGGTATTTGGCTTTTATATACAGTGTATATAGATGTTGGTTTGTTTTCATTTTATTTCCTAAACCTTCTGTCTCTTCCTTGTTCACCACAGAAGGAGGATAGGTCAATAATTTCTTTTTTTAAAAGAAGCCACTTAAAAGAGATGCAAACCGGCTAATCCTTTGCTTAGCAAGGGAATGGAATAGGTCCCTCTGTGGATTTCTAGCCTGGCTTTGCTACGAAGGCCTGTCTTTTCAAGGCCAAAAGATCATGTTTTTCCTCTCAATTTTTATGCAAAAGTTACAAGGCTTTTCTGAAATTGCCCAGTGTAGAAATGGAATATGGTAAGAACATAATCCTTTGGCACGCCTTCAGACCAG
Organism: Diadophis punctatus similis; assembly: GCA_023053685.1. NCBI lineage: Eukaryota > Metazoa > Chordata > Lepidosauria > Squamata > Dipsadidae > Diadophis > Diadophis punctatus. The sequence continues at coordinate 4,339,833 of JALIGW010000004.1, read as the reverse complement.
ACCAGACATCACAGGTTCGTATGCTGGGGTGGAAACGAAAATCGCCTTGGCCTCCTGTTTGAAACGTCATGGAGACAATTGTCTCTCTCTGCATTCGGCAATTAGCATCTTATTCCAGTTGTTCCTCTAGCATCCCTACTCTTAAGGGGGAGGGGGAGGAGAAGAGAATGGACCACATTAGGTGGCAATCTGGGGTGGAAGAGATGCGTGGACGGTTCCTGGAGATGAAGAAACTCCCTTTAAAGAAGAGGTCTTTCCCCTCCTTTTTCCTCCTCTCCCCCTTTCCTTCTGCTATTCTTTCCCCTCCCTTCCTCATTCCCCCCTCTCTTTCCCTCCAGCCTTCCCTCCCTCATTCTCCCTTTCCCTTCCCAACCCCTTTCCCTTCCCCTTTCCTTCTTTCCACCCTTCCCTTCTCCTTCCTTTCTTCTTCCCTTCTCCCTCCCCTCCCTCTCTGTTCCTACACCTTTTCCTCCTCCTTCCTTCCTTTCTTCCTCCCTCCCCCTCCCCCTCCCTCCCTCCCTCTCAATTTCCTTCCTTCCCTCTCTCCCATTCCTTCCTTCCTTCCTCCCTTCCTCCCTCTCTCCCCCTCCCCCTCCCCCCTCCCTCTCAATTTATTTCCTCCCTCCCTCCTTCCCTCTCGATTTCATTTCTTCCTTGCTCCTTTCCTTGCTCCCTCCCTCCCTCCCTCTCAATTTATTTCCTTCCTTCCTTCCTTCCTTCCTTCCTTCCTTCCTTCCTTCCTTCCTTCCTTCCTTCCTTCCTTCCTTCCTTCCTTCCTTCCTTCCTTCCTCCCTCCCTCCCTCCCTCCCTCCCTTCCCACTCTTATTCCTTCCTGCCTGCCTCCCCCCCCTTTTTCCTCCCTCTCTCCCTCCTTTCCTCCTTCGGCAAACAAGGCAGTGAGGTAATGATTATAGGTAGAGTTTCTGGCCTCTTTTCTATGCGCTGGAGAACCTTTTTTGCTGCTGAAAAATTGATGGGAATTCACACCAGTGTTATTTGCTGCTTTGCTGCCAGTTTTCGACCCTGCTGTCTTGTGGCCTCCGCAGTCTGCCTGCAACCCGCTATCCAGAACTTGCCCATCCTTGATTGATGTGAACCAAAATGCGGCTGGGTGCAGTGGCAGTTTCCCCCCCCCTCCGAATTTTGCATTGTTCTTCACAACTTTAGGAATGCACAGAGGATGCGTGCATGGGAGAAATGGCACACCGAGACATGCGGATGAGATAAAATCAGCAGGTATATCTAGCAATAACCAGATCTGTACACCTTATGCTACATTCTCCATAATGGATAAGAAATTGTACATAAGTCAGCTTCAGAGATCCACTAACCTCAGACATAATTCTGAAGGCATAATTCTGAATTAGAAGAGCCGAGGTGGCGCAGCTGTTAGAGGCAGGTACTGCAGGCCGCTTTAGCTGACACTGATCCGCAGGTCAGCGGTTCAAATCTCACCAGCTCAAGGTTGACTCAGCCTTCCATCCTTCCGAGGTAGGTAAAATGAGGACCCAGATTGTTGGGGGCAATATAAATATACATTGCTTACTGGTGTAAACCGCTTAGAGAGTGCTTGCACTGTGAGGCGGTATATAAGTCTCATAAATAAATAAAATAAATAAATAAATTCAAGTGACATGAACGGCTGATTTTGTTTGGAATCCTGGGGACTAATAGAATCATAGGAAGGGATCCAGGAGGTCTTCTAGTCCATCCCCCTGCCCTAGGACCATCTTATACCATCCCGGACAAATGGTTATTCGATCTCTTCTTAAAAACCTCCAGTGATGGAGCACCCACAGCCTCTGGAGGCAAAAGCCGTTCCACTGGTTGATTGTTTGGACTGTCAGGAAATTTCTCCTTAGTTCTAGGTTGCTTCTCTCCTTGATTAGTTTCCATCCATTGCTTCTTATCCTGCCCTCTGATGCTTTGGAGAATAGTTTGACTCCCTCTTCTTTGTGGCAGCCCCTCAAATATTGGAAGACTGCTATCATGTCTCCCCTGGTCCTTCTTTTCATTAAACTAGACATACCCAGTTCCTGCAACCGTTCTTCATATGTTTTAGCCTGCTGTCCTCATGTAGGTCCCTATTTTCACTTTGTTGTTGTTGAAGTCGTGTCCGACCCATCGCGACCCCATGGACAATGTTCCTCCAGGCCTTCCTATCCTCTACCATCCTCCGGAGTCCATTTAAGCTCACGCCGACTGCTTCAGTGACTCCATCCAGCCACCTCGTTCTCTGCCGTCCCCTTCTTCTTTTGCCCTCAATCTTTCCCAGCATTAGGCTCTTCTCCAGTGAGTCCTTCCTTCTCATTAGGTGGCCAAAGTATTTGAGTTTCATCTTCAGGATCTGGCCTTCTGAAGAGCAGTCAGGGTTGATCTCCTCTAGGACTGACCGGTTGGATGGCCTTGCAGTCCAAGGGACTTGCAGGAGTCTTCTCCAGCACCATAGTTCAAAGGCCTCAATTCTTTGGCGCTCAGCCTTTCTTGTGGTCCAACTTTCACAGCCATACGTTGCAACTTGGAAAACCATCGCCTTGACTATACGCACTTTTGTTGGCAGGGTGATGTCTCTGCTTTTTAGTATGCATGTAGGGGAGATTAAAACCAGCCCTTCCCCTTCCCCTTTCCGCACCTCTCTGGCTGTTTTGCTCGCTTTCCTCATTGGAAAAATACTCTTCTGCAGCTGCTCCAGACCATCCTTTCTTTGGCAGAAAACTTTCTTGTTAGGATGACCTTAATGGACTCATTAGTTTTAATTAGCTTGACCACCCGGTTTAGAGGTGATGTACTCCAAAGATACCAGGAGACCTAGAATCCATAAACAGAGACTAATTGACGCTATTAAAGATATGGCCCGGGGCTGTTCTTTGAGAGAGAAGCCTAGAGCTTTGAATTCAAACTCCTGACTATTTTCCATCCATTTAGATCAGTGTTTCCCAACCTTGGCAACTTGAAGATGTCTGGACTTCAACTCCCAGAATTCCCCAGCCAGCTTTGCTGGCTGGGGAATTCTGGGAGTTGAAGTCCAGACATCTTCAAGTTGCCAAGGTTGGAAAACACTGATTTAGATTAAGGGGAGGGAGGGAGGTTAGGCTGGACACTCGCAGGGTGGAGGGAGGCTGGTCGGCAGCCATTTCAACCAATTTGCTGAGCAGCAGGTTGAAGGTGGGTGGGGCAATTATTTGGATAGATCCCCTAAAGGTGTTTTAGGGAGGGGGAAATAAAAAAGGCTGTCTGTAACTCTTCAAAGCAGCCGTTTCTTTTGTTCAGTATTGCAGTGGTGGGATTCAGCTGGTTTGGACCGGTTTGGACGAACTGGTAGTTGCGATCTGTGGGCCTGCCCCGCCCACCTGTCCGGGCGCAATCCTGTTCTGTATTGCTGTGTTTTTGATGCCGCATGCACGTGCGGATGGTGCGTGCGAGTGAATTGCCATGTTGTTTGATGTGTGCGGATGGCGCACGTGAGCAAATTGCCATGGTTTGTGACACTGCACGCATGCATGGATGGTGCGCATGTGCTCATATTTCCCGTGCTGGGCAAACCGGTTGTTATAGTATGTGAAGCCCACCTTTGTAGCCATGATCCAGGGAGATGTCTGCTTTTAAAAAGTTGCAGATAGCTACCTGATCCTGGGAAAAGACATAGCTGCTTTTAAGAGTCATGAGTCTATCATCTGCCTGCCTGCCTGCCCCTCCCTCCCTCTCTCCCTCCCTCCCTCTCTCTCTCTCTCTCTCTTTCATCAAAAGATGCAGCTGCTTTAAAGAGTTACAGACATAAAATTCTGAGAAAAGATCTGGCTGCTTTAGAGCTGCAGACAAGTGCTATATTTGCAATCCCTGGATGCTGCATTCCATACATGTATGCGAATCTTCTTCTCCTTCTTCTTCTCTACCTCCTTCTCCTTCTTCTTCTCTACCTCCTTCTCCTTCTCCTTCTCCACCTCCTTCTCCTTCTCCTTCTCCTTCTCCACCTCCTTCTCCTCCTCCTCCTCCCCTCCTCCTCCTCCTTCCTCTTCCTCTTCCCTTTATCCTCTTCCTTCCTTCTCCCTTCTACTTCCCTGCCCTTCCTTCTCCTTCTCTTCCTTCTTTCTACCTTCCTCTTTCTTTCTTTCTTTCTTTCTTTCTTTCTTTCTTTCTTTCTTTCTTTCTTTCTTTCTTTCTTTCTTTCTTTCTTTCTTTCTTTCTTTCTTTCTTTCTCCCTCCCTCCCTCCCTCCCTCCCTCCCTCCCTCCCTTTCTCCACCTCCTCCTCCTCCTCCTCCTCCTCCTCCTCCTCCTCCTCCTCCTCCTCTTCCTCCTCCCAATTGAAGCTTTTTATAAAATAAAACATCAAGCTTAACTTGATGGCAATGCAGAGGCTGACCCTCTGCCCCCTTCCCCCAAATGCTCATTTTAGAGTGTAAAAACAGGGCATATATTCATGCAAAAACCTGCTCATGGAACCAAGTTAACAGCTCTTTGCTTCCCATTCTTCGCAGCTCTGTGACCTGGTCTGTGCAGTAATGCCCAATTAGCATAACAGCCACCGAGTTAGAGCTACATAGCAAATAGGCTATATAGCCTTCAATCAGTTTTTAGATTAATCCCCGCATAAGTTTGGGGTGTATTGTTCTTTCTTCCGTCATGCCTAGCTTTTGACCCTGAGTTCCTGTGGCTGCAGCTCAAATCCAAAACAAAAGTTCTTTTTTTTCTTTTTTGGATTTTTTATTTTATTTTTTAACACTCTCCACATATACATCAACACACATACCATAAATCATATCAAACTTTACATAGTTATACTATGTTTTCCAGTAAACAATTAACAAACATCCTAATCTTGCACCTTTTATATTCTTGTTGCCTGTCTGTTTTCTCCCTCTTTCCTCTACCTTCTTTCTCCTTTCTCCTTTCTCCTTCTCTCCCTCCTTCCTACTTCCCTCTTCTCCTTCCTCCCCTTCCCTCCTTCTAACCCCCTCCTCTTCTCCTACCTACACTCTTCCTTCTCCCCTCCCCTCTTCTCTACTTCCTCTTCTCCCACTTATTTCTTCCCTGAGCAAATCCATTTATTTCCCCATTAATTCCTTCTTTTGCTTTTGCCGTCATGTTTTTCACGAAAACAGTTTTGTTTTATCTTTATTAATTTTTAATCCCACCACTTCTCCGTATTTTTTTTTTAAAAAAACAAAAAACAAAAAACAAAAAAAAAAGTTCTGAGTTGCTCAAACAGCAACATCACTTTCCAGGAAGAACAAAAACAAGAACAACAACCACCCGTGATGTCTCTCTGATGGAAGCATATAAATCACGATTATAATATGACAGTTTAGCCATATGGAAAGAGGATTCAACGCAGGGCACAGACAGCGCGTCTACTCCAACTGGATAGGTACACTAATCTCTTCATGGAGGGAGGGAGAGAGTCCCATTAGTCTAACTGCACTGCAGTTCAGGATTATTATTATTTTTTTGAAATTATATTATTCATATTTTATTGTTTCCGTCTGGTGGGTCACCAGATCAATCATTTCTGCATCTCAGCCCTCCCCATCTGATATAAGCAGCATCGCATTTAATGAGGAAACAAAACAATGTTGTTCCTTGGGTTGAGTAGTTTGGCCCGCTATATCACATCAGATGTGGATTGCTCCCGGTTCGGACCGGTTCTATAGAACCGGTAGCAGGAATCTCCCCCCCCCCGCTCGCCGAACTGGGAGCGATCTGTCACGATGTGAATATATTGCCAGTTGAGCTTCTGTGTTATATTTCTTAGTTTTCTACTATATTTCTAGATCTACTGTATTTTCTAATCAAGCAGACATGTGACATGTATTACTGCGCATGTGTGCATTCCAGGAGTTTGTCTCCTCCTTCCTTCTTCTCCTGCAAGCCTCGCCCGAGGCAGATGTGAATTCTTGACTGGGACAATGTAGCTTATTAAGGTTTACGTTTTGTTACTTTTATACTGAAATAAATATTTTGTTAATTAGAATTAAATCTCGGTTTTATTTTCTAAGTAAGAATGACATCAAGGGAACAAGATCTATATCGCCTCAATAGGAGTAAAGTCCTATCCCGTCACGATCGCCAGTTGGCCACACCCCCAAACTGGCTGTCTCAGTGGTGCCATCTTGTTTTTGGTTTCTGCGCATGTGCAGAAACTGTTTTTTGGTTTTTGGCACTGCGCATGCGCGCTCGCACGGCGCGGGAGGAAGCGAACCGGCGGCGAGGTAAGTTAGAACCCACCCTTGTATTACATCTCCTAAATTTATGCTCTCTTGCCTTCTTCCTTCAATACCACAAAGGGTTAAAAGGGTTGCCACAAAGAAAAGGGGGGGGGGTCCAATCTATTCTCCAAAGCACCTGTGGATGCTCCATCACTGGAAGCTTTCAAGAAGAGATTGGGCAACCGTTTGTCTGAAATGGTATAGGGCTGCCTGCTTGAGCAGGGGGTTGGACTAGAAGACCTCCAAGGCCCCTTGCAATTCTATTATTCTATTTTCTAAATATAAGCCGGCATTACGGCTGTGAGCTTAGTTGACTCCCAGCTGCTCGCTCCTCAGCCGACTACATAAACTTTGCTTCCTGCAATCTACGTTCGAGGAGAAGTTGCCTGGAGTACATGTGGACGATCTCATGATCTCTCTTTAATCCAGAGAGACTTTTGCTAGCCTGGCTCTATTCTTGGGCCACCAATATCCTCAGTAATGTTGTCCCCACTCACATAGAGTTGTGTAGCTTGCCATGTCTTCAACAGAAAACTCCGCCCCCCCCAACATCCATCCTTCAAATACCTTTGGCCAACAACATGATACCAGCTCACAAAATGTTATCACTTTGGCATCATCTCTGTTTGTTGCTAAGGCTATTTATTGCTTTGGTTCCTTGCATGGTTGCCCCAAATCCTGATGTCCAGTAACACCTGCCTTTTCTTCAACCTGCTGCACTCTATAAATCAAAGATTTGTGTGTGTGTGTGTGTGTGTGTGTGTGTGTGTGTGTGTGTGTGTGTGTGTGTGTGTGTGTGTGTAATGGGTTTCACTTACCTTTGCTACCTATCTGGAGATGTGTGCGTCTTAAGATATTCATGAACTGGGAGAGCCAATGGTAACAAGGTTAGCCAATGAATAGGCATAGCAACTGAATCAGCCAATAGGAGCTAACCACTTTTGAGTCTGTGCAGAGAATCGAAACTGAATGCTTAAGCTTAAGGCTGGGTGTGGCTCCAGTCTCCACTCTGCACTCTGTCCACTCTCCACTCTGTCTTCTTCCACTCTGAACTCTGCTGAAATGAAACTAACTCCTGCTTGTGTTTACATTGAAGAAGAACTCTGCTAATGGAATTGTAGATTCATCTGTTATTATGTTTATAAAGAAGTTATTGAATCCAGTTGAATCAGTCATCTGTGTGCGCTTCTGGTTTTGATTTAACAACAAACTTTAATAGTGCGCATGAGCAGATTGTCCGTGATGACATCCGGGTGGGTGGGCGGAGCCTCCTGCCACTGCCACTACTGGTTCTCCCGAACCAGGGAGAACCGGTAGCAACCCACACTGGTGTGTGTGTGTAAGGCAGGTGGAAGAAGGACTATATGTATGGGTGAATACAGGTAAGTCCTCGATTTACAATCACAACTTAGCCCACATGTTTCCATTGTTCATTGAGTCACGTGATCACCTTTTGTGACCTTCCGAGCAGCAAAATCAACGGGGAACCCAGATTCACTTACTAACTTAACAACTGCAATGATTCACTTAACAACTGTGGAAAGGAAGGCTGTAAAATGGGGGCAAAGCTCACTTAAAAACTGTCCTGTTTAGCAACAGAAATTTGGGGCTCAATTGTGGTCGCAAGTCGAGGACTACCTGTATTCTAGAACAGGGGTGTCAAACTCAAGGGCCGGGGGCCGGATGTGGCCTGCGGGGTGCTTAGATCTGGCCTGTGGGCCGGGGCCACCCTAGAATCAACAAAGGACCGGCCGGCAGTGCCTCTGCCAGCGAATACGGAGCTCGGGAGGGTTTGGTGAATCATGAGATCATTAAGCCAATCTGATTTCCTCCATTGACTTTGCTTGTCAGGAGACAAATGTATAAACATTTGCATAGAATCAAGATCACGTGAAGTGCTAGCACCACTTTACAAAACCCTAGTGAGGCCACACCTGGAATACTGCAACCAATTTTGGTCACCGTACTACAAAAAAGATGTTGAGACTTTGGAAAAACAGAAGAGCAACTAAGATGATCAAAGGCCTGGAGATAATTTAAAACATGTGAAGAACGGCTGCAGCTGCAGTGGCCTAGAGGTGGAGCTCTTGCCTCATAATCAGGAGGTTGTGAGTTCGATCCTAGGTAGAGGCAGATGTAAGGGTCTCCTGCTTGGGCAGGGGGTTGGACTAGATGACCTGCAAGGTCCCTTCCAAGTCTGTTAATCTGATCTGATCAATCCCAGTATGTGTGAAGGAAGGAAGTATTTAAAGCAAATGACAGGATTTGGGTTTGGCTAGTCTAGAGAAAGGAAGAATTAGGGGGGACATGATAGCAGTGTTCCAAGTATTTGAGGGGCTGCCAGAAAGAAGGAGGGGGATGTCAACCTATTCTCCAAAGCACCAGAAGGCAGGACAAGAAACAATGGTTGGAAACTATAATCAAAGAGAGAAGCAACCTGGAACTAAGGAGGAATTTCCTGGCAGGGAGAACGATTAACCAGTGGAACAGCTTGCCTCCAGAAATCATGGACGATCCATCACCGGATGTTTTGAAGAAGAGCCTAGACAATCACTTATCTAAAATGGTATAGGTCAGGGGCGGGTTCCTAATTATTTTACTACCACTCTGTGGGCGTGGCTTATTTTGTGGGTGTGGCTTGCCAGCCATGTGGCCTGTGACCGTGGGCCTCGGGAGCTTGGCAGCGGCCAGAGAAGCGAGGGGGCATTGCCCACCTGCAACGCAGCCCCCCGCAGCGGGAGCAGCAAGACCGCGGCAGTGGTTCTTCTAGGACGCTCTGTCCAGCCTGAATGCTTCTCCCCATTTGATGATCCTAGGCTCCTGCCGCCCGTTCCCCCTCCCCTCAGCAGCTCGAGAAGCCTCGAATGTGCAAAAATGCCTGGGATCATCACCGCGCAATCGTGGCTTCTCGGACTGCTGAAGGGAGGGGAATGGAGATAGCTCCTGCCGCCCATTCTTTCAGCATCTCACGCGCTCCCTCAGCCATCCTCCCCTGCTTGGACTCACTGTGGGGTGGGAAGGCAGCGCATGCGCAGTGCCGGAAGCTCGGCTTCTGGGCATGCGGGCACTGGCAACCGACCACACCGGTACTGTGACGTCACCAGCGGGCCACTACTGGTGCTATAGAGTGGACTGCACCGGTAGGAACCCACCACTGGTATAGGTTCTCCTGCTTGAACAGTTCTCCTGCTTGAACAGGGGGCTGGACTAGAAGACCTCCAAGGTCCCTTCCAGCTCATTCATTCTATTCTAAGACTCCTAAGAAGTGACAATCCCAGGACCCTGGGACGCTGCAACCATCATAAATCCACTTGACAAGCACCCAAAATTTCATCACATGATGGTGAGGATGCTGCAATGGTCATAAGTGTGAAACGGTCACTTTTTCCAGTGCTGTCACTTGGAACGGCCATTCAATGAACAGTTGTAAGTCGAGGACTACCCATAGGCAGCTTCTGTTTGATTTTTCTAGGCCACTGTTCCCTCTGCGTGGCCTCGGCGCCTCATTTTCCGAGGGGCAAAGCCTCGCAATCAATTTAGACAGCCACGAGTCGCGCATTTCCAACAGTAGCCGAGGCGCCATTCATTTGCTGGTGATTGTGATTGATCGAGTCCTCTCTCCCGCTGCTTGGTGCAGGGTGCGCTCTCTGAATGCAAATCTGCTTCGTGCCAAAGTGAAGCAAGAAACCCTCCAACTGAGGTCCGATGAGAAAAGAGTTTAGAGGCACAGCAGGGAGACGGGATGGATGGCCAGGATGGAAAACCTGCAGACCAGGTAGCAATAGCAAGTGATAGCACTTAGACTTATATACCGCTTTACAGTGCTTTTACAGCCCTCTCTAAGCGGTTTACAGAGTCAGCCTCAGTGGTGGGTTGCTGTCGGTTCGGACCGGTTCGCCGGGCCAGTGGCGGAAATTTTGCCCCACTTGGTGAACCGGTAGCGATGACTGGCTGGCCATGCCACCGAACCGGTACTCCGGTCGCCGCTCCTTGAAAGCGGCTGGCAAAGAACTGTCTGCGCATGTGCAGAGGCTCATTTCTGCGTTGTGGTGCAGGCGCGCGCAGGAGCGAAGCGAGCGTGCCCGTGCAAAATGCGCACTTCCGCCACGATGTAGGGAAGGTAAGTAGAACCTACCCCTGGTCAGCCTATTGCCCCCAACAGTTTGGCTCCTCATTTTACCCACCTCGGAAGGATGGAAGGCTGAGCTACCGCGTCCTCTGAACTGCACTTACTTCCATGCTATTAAGAGCCATGGTGGCGCAGTGGTTAGATTGCAGTATTGCAGGCAAATTCTGTCCACAGTCAGGCGTTCGATCCTGATGGTCTCAAGGTTGACTCAGCCTTCTATCCTTCCGAGGTCGATAAAATGAGGACCCAGATGGTTTGGGGCAATATGCTGACCTTATAAACTGCCCAGAGAGGGATGTAAAGCACTAGGGGCTGGTATATACATCTAAGTGCTACTGCTATTGATTTCAGGCAGACTACAGGTAGTCCTCGACATACAAGAGTTCATTTGGTGACCGTTCAAAGTTACAAAGACATGGAAAAAAGTGACTTATGACCATTTTTCACACTTACAACCATTTTTCACACTTACAACTTGCATCCCCATGGTCACATGATCCAATTTCTGATGCTTGACAACCGGTTCACAGAAAAGGGGATATCAACGGTTGGGTTCCAATAATTTTTTTAAATTTCAGATGAAGGACATCTCCAAATTCATGGATCAATTCTGCTGATGAACCTGCTTAACAACCAAATTGATTTACTACCATAATTGCGGGTTCCATTATGGTCGTAAACCGAGGACTCCCCGTACTGCTAGAACCAGCAGAGTTTTCCCGTTTTATCCAGTTTAAGCCCTTCGGGCAAATACAAACTACAATATTTCTCACTCATCAAAAGTATCTCGGCTTCTGATGTTGCTACCAGTTACATGAAAGGCAAGGAGCACTGGGTAATTATGGCTGGTTGCTTCAGTGTCACCATAACCTACCGACAATGTCACAGACAGAGTCACTGGCATATATAGCTATGTCTAGCTTTTATTTCAGGGTTTGTTTCTAGGCAGAGATAAAGGACTTTCTACCTGTTTTTTGAGACCATCAAAACTTGAGTAAGTTGAGCCGAAAGGGTTGCTAATTATGGTGAGAAAAGAGTTGAATAACTGAGTTGGAAGGGACCTTGGAGGTCTTCTAGTCCAACCCCCTGCTCAAGCAGGAGACCCTATCTATCAGTGCAAAAGTCCTGCATCTGAGCAGCACCGATAGGTTTAGCTAGGTTTCAGTAAACCTATAGATAACCGAAGAAGCCGGTGGCGTTCGCGGCACGGGGCTTCCCCCACCCGCTTTCTCCCGCCCACCTGGACGCCGCCATTTGCATTCTTTTGCCCTCTGCTCAAGCAGAACGCTTTGCGCATGCGCAGAGGGCAAAAGAACGCAAATGGCGGCATCTAGGCGGGTGGGGGAAAGCGGGCGGGGGAAGCTCCGTGCCGCGAACGCCACCGGCTTCTTCGGTTCTGCAGCGACCAACAGGTAAGAGCGTACCGGCAGGAACCCACCTCTGGAGTGAGAGCTGTGTCTGTGAAAATAAATTAGGAAAAGCAGTGGGCCATTAGCTGTACATGAACAGGTGGTAAAACACAGCAATTAAAATTATTTTGGCCTGGTATTGAGAAGGCAATTTGATTTCCTAGTAGAGGCAGTCCTCAACTTGCAAGTATTAGTTAAAAATAAGAGCCCTTGCAGATTTTACTCTGCTAATCATTGCCAACACGGTCATGTGGCCAGCATGATGCTGTTAGCTTCTCACTAAGAATGCTGTTAGCTTCCCACTAAAGTGGTACCTATTTATCTACTCGCATTGCATGATTTCGATCTGCTAGGTTGGCAGGAGCTCACCCTGTTCCGTGGCGCTCGGGTCTCGAACATGGACTGCCGGCATTCCAGCCGACAAACCCAGCATCTTAACTTCTGAGCCACCGCGCCATCCCAGTTCATTTAGTGAGCATTCAAAGTTACAGCGGCACTTAGCAACTTTAAGCTGGGTGAAATTCAACTCCCAGAATTTTGGGAGTTGAAGTCCAGCCAACTTAAAGTTGCCAAGTTTGAGAAACATTGCTCCAAATTGTCGGGTATTTATGAGACAAAAACCAATCACTGAAGTTTCCTGAAATATCCATCAAGCAATTCAACCCCCCTCTTCTTTTCATTCATAGAAATAGGTTTTGCGTCCTTTTGCAAAGCAGCCAAAACTATGGAACAACATTGAGTAGTAAGATTGCTATCTTTTGATTTAAAACTGTAATCTACCAAAGCCTGGGAAATCCAGAGAAAACAAGTAGGTAAGATATCCTGCAGTGATCAATAAGAGGAACCAGTAACAAATTTAGCCAGATTGTGTAAGATTATTTTTTATCTAGCATGTGGGTTGCTACTCCAGCTTTTATTGCTTCTGGTATCTATTGCTTTTATACTAGCACCCTCCTTGTGTGTGGTTTTTGTGTGTGTGTGCATCCTGAATCCTTTTTATTGCTGAGTTTCCTCTAACCAGGAACAAACCAGCATTGTTGTATGATCCTTGACAATCCTTGATAATCATAGATTTCAAAAAGGTCATGGAATTCAGTCCTTTCCATGCTGCAGAATCCAAATTAAATTATCTACAACCGATGGCTGCTTGACCGCATCCAGTAATAGCGTCCATTAATTTTTTTTGCAACATGATTTTTATAAAATGATGTAATGTTGGTATGCCACCAAAGAAATTGTCCAGAATGGGGATCCCCAACTCTTGGGCTGCAAATCTGTACTGGTCCTCAGCCCACCAGGAAGTGGGCTGCACAAGTGAGCGAAGCCCCATCTGCACACACACACATGGGGCCAAGTAACATACAAACACACACACACACACACACACACACACACACTCCGTGGAAGAACTGCCCTCCCTGGAACCGGTCCCCGGCATCCAAAAAGGTTGGGGGAGGGGCCCTGGTCTAGAATGTACAGTCCTCAATTTACCACCATTCATTTAGTTATCATTAAAGTGACTTAGGACTGTTTTTGGCATAACCATCGCCACATCCCCACGGTCACGTGATCAAAATTTGGGCGCTCGGCAGCTGACATGTATTTATGACGGTTGCACTGTCCAGGATCTTCATGTGATTGCCATTTGTCTCAAATGGTGTAGGAACTCCTGCTTGAGCAGGGGGTTGGACTAGATGACCTACAAGGTCCCTTCCAGCTCTAATAATAAATCTAAATCTAAAATTTGTAACCTTCCCAGCCAGTTGCCAAAATAAGTAAAATAAATAAAAACAAACAAACAAACAAACATATAAATAAATCAGAAACTTCTTTTTATTTCTTTCTCATTTTTCTTTTCCACCCTCTTTTGTCTGTTTTTGTCTCTCTTTTCCTTCCTTCGTTTTATATTAAGTTTCGTGAGTTTTTAATCTTCTTTTAAAAACTTTGAATAGACGTTATAGGGACAGTAACAGGGTCTGCTGCCCAGCTGTTCTTGCTAGGAAGATGGTGTTGATAATATTCAGTCTGAATCCACCTCCCAGTGAACATAAATACATTATACTTGATTGTTTTGGGGGGGGGACATCTTTTGAAGTGCTAACTTCTCCTTTTTCTTTCACTCTTTTCTTAAAAGTAATCGGTCCAAGGAGTAGGGAATCAGTACTCTGTTCTATTAATCGGCCTTATTCCTTTTCACTAAAGCTATTGCAGTTTCTCTGAATGCTTCTTAAAATGGTCTAACTTACAGTTTTTCCCAACCTTGGCAACTTGAAGATGTCTGGACTTCAACTCCCAGAATTCCCCAGCCAGCGAATGCTGGCTGGGGAATTCTGGGAGTTGAAGTCCAGACATCTTCAAGTTGTCAAGGTTGGGAAACACTGGTAACAGAACAGACTAACTGACTAATTTGTGGTTTTTCATGAATAAATAATTTTTTCATAAATAAATATATTTTACATCGATATGGAAGGGACTTTGAAGGTCTTCTAATCCAACCCTCTGCTCAAGCAGGAAACCCTATACCATTTTGGACAAATGGTATATAGCCATGTTGGTGAATCTCTGGCACACGTGCCACAGGTGGCACGCAGAGCCCTCTCTGCGGGCACGTGAGCCATCGCCCCAGCTCAGTTCCACCGCGCATGCGCACGTGCCTCCCGCCGGCCAGCTGCTTTTTGGGTCTCTGCTGTGCATGCCTGGGGGCAGGGCATATGCAGGAGATGTGTACGCATGTGTGGGGGGAGCGCGCACACATGTGCAGGGGGCGGAGGAGCACGGGGGGTCGCTTGGACATAGGGGGTGCATGTGTGTGTGGGTCATGTGCGCATGCATGAGAGGGCGGGGGCACACACACATTGCATTATGGGTGTGTGCGCGCTTTCGGCACCAATGACAAAAAGGTTAGCCATCACTGGTATATAGGGTTTCCTGCTTGAGGGGACTGGAGGCTAAAACACATGAAGAATGGCTGTATGTCAGGGAATTGCGTAGCTGGTGCCCAAAGACAGTGACACGAATGTGTAGTTTTTCATGAATAAATACATTTTTCATAAATAAATATATTTTACATCGATATATACACAGCAAACTAGATAGTCAGGCAAACAGGAGCATCGTGAGGTAAATCACAGGGCACGCAGAGGAAAAAGGCGGGAAAAAGGGAAATGCCCCCTCCACACCCACAGCAACCAATCACAGCGCAGATTGCCTCATACAGGAGCCAGCACCCTTCAATCAATCAACCACAATTGTGTGTTCTGGCTCACTGCACAACCCCACTGCCCCAGCTACTAAATTTAAATATCTTAACACAGAAATTGTGTATTTTAATGAAAAAAAAAGGACTGGGGTGACATGATAGCAATAGCTCTTTAGACTTATATACCGCTCCCTAGTGCTTTACAGCCCTCTCTAAGCCATTTACAGAGTCAGCCTTTTGCCCCCAACAATCTGGGTCCTCATTTTACCCATCTCGGAAGGCTGAGTCAACCTTGAGCCGGTCAGGATCGAACTCCTGACAGTGGGCAGAATTAGCCTGCAATACTGCGTTCTAACCATTGTGCCACCACAGATAGGTGATAGATAGATAGCAATAGCAATAGCACTTTAGACTTATATACTGCTCCACAGTGCTTTACAGCCCACTCTAAGCTGTTTACAGAGTCAGCCTATTGCCCCCAACAATCTGGGTCCTCATTTTACCCACCTCGGAAGGATGGAAGGCTGAGTCAATCTTGAGCCACTCAGGATCGAACTGCCGAACTGCTGGCAGCCAGCAGATAGCAGTCTTCCAGTACTTGAGGGGCTGCCACAAAGAAGAGGGGGTCAACCTATTCTCCAAAACACCTGAGGGCAGGACCAAAAGCAATGGATGGACACTCATCAAAGAGAGAAGCAACCTAGAACTAAGAAGAAATTTAATGACAGAAAATTAATCAGTAGAACATCTTACCTCCAGGAGTTTTGGGTGCTCCATCACTGGAGGTTTTCAAGAAGAGATTGGACAACCATTTGTCTGAAATGGTTTAGGATCTCCTGCCTAAGCAGGGGGTTGGACTAGAAGACCTCCAAGGTCTCTTCCAACTCTGTTATTCTGTTAAATGACTCACTGGAGGGAGCAAATTGAAGACTATCCTGAGATGAAACTCACACAATGCCTCGCATTACAATATTGTGCAGTGAGAAAACCAGGACAATATCGTGTTTCCCCGAAAATGAGACCTCCCCCCCAAAAAAGTCCTCCCAAAAAATAAACCCTCCCCCCAAAATAAGCCCTCCCCAAAAATAAGCCCTCCCCTGAAAATACCATTTCCTCTGGTTAAGGTTAGAGAGACAGAGCTGGAAATCAGGTAAGACGGCAAGAGGAGCCCCGTCTTGCTCCACACACCCCAAAATAATAAGACCTCCCCCAAAATAAGTCCAAGCGCTTATTTCGGGGTTCAAAAAAAATATAAGACAGGGTCTTATTTTCAGGGAAACACAGTAGTTGCTCACCTTAACTTCAGGTATATATTGACAATGATGGGAGAGAGATTACCAACTTGCCTATGGATTAAGAAGAGGGAGCATTTGCTCCCTTGAGCAACTAGGAGTCATTCCAATTATTCCTTTTTATAGATATGCTGTCAATGTGTGAAATTAGCCATTCTACTGAGTGAGCATTTTACTCAGGATGATTAACAGTTCTTGCAATCAGATCTGACCAATGCAGAATCAAGAAAACCTGCTATTTTTCGTGATTTGCAAATTATACTTCTGTTGACACAGCTCGTCTTGTTGGCATCCACATTGTGCCGTTGCTGACTCATAGTCCCTTTGTAATGAACTGCTATTTCAATCAAACTCACAAATTGGTCAATCAAGGAGCCTAGAATTAAAGCCTCCGCATCCGATCTCTTGCTCGGTGAAGACGTCCAACCGAAATATTGATCCATGCCTTGCTTGAAGCAGTAAAGGAGAACCCACCAATTCTCCAGGTTTTAGTCTGCATTAATAGAGGGATAGAATCAAGATCACGTGAGGTGTGAGCAACACTTTATAATGCCGTGGTAAGGCCACACTTGGAATATTGCATCCACCTTTGGTTGCAAAAGTGAATATGAAAAAGATGTTGAGACTCTAGAAAGAGTGCAGAGAAGAGCAATAAAGATGATTAGGGAACTGGAGGCTAAAACATATGAAGAACGGTTGCAGGAATTGGGTATGTCTAGTTTGATGAAAAGAAGGACTAGGGGAGACATGATAGCAGTGTTCCAGTATCTTAGGGGTTGCCACAAAGAAGAGGGAGTCAAGCTATTCTCCAAAGCACCTGAAATCAGGACAAGAAGCAATGGATGGAAACTAATCAAGGAGAGAAGCAAAGTAGAACTAAGGAGAAATTTCCTGACAATTAAAACAATTAACCGGTGGAGTGATTTGCCTTCAAAAGTTGTGGGTGCTCCAACAGTGGAGATTGGTCAACCATTGGTCTGCAATGGTATAGGGTTTCCTGCTTGAGCAAGGGGTTGGCCTAAAAGACCCCCAAGGCAGTGGTGGGCTATAACCAGTTTAACAACTGGTTCGGTGATTGTGTGCTTTGCATGTGCGCGCACCTAACGGGCTTGCGCACAGCATTCAAAATACAGCAATTTGAAGCTCAGCTGCTTACCTTCTAAGGCAGCCCCGGTAAGTAGAACAGCAGAGGTGCAGAAATTAGCTGTGCCCTGCGAATCAGCTGAGCCAGAAAGAAGGAAATATAGGACAGGATAGGGTGGGCGCGGTGGGCGGGGCCAGCTGATCATCCAAACCAGCAGCAGCCCACGACTGCTCCAAGGTCCCTTCCAACTCTGTTATTCTGTTCTGTTCTGTTCTATTCTTTGGTCCCCAGATGCAATGGTATGTGAGAATGACCTTGAGGGAGGAGGGAAAGAGATGCTGCATAGGGAGCAATCAGATAAGAGATGGGGTAGCCCAGAGCTGCATAAGAGGTAGAGAAAAGATCCTTCCCAAGTTCTCAGACTGTAAAAAAGACAGTAGGAGATTTGGACTTTGAGACGTGCAAGATTCTGTTAATTCAGCCTTACAATAAAGTAGAATTAGCTCACCTGGTTGTGTTTACCTGGAATATCAAACAACTGCTTGCATTAGGGAAAAGTGTCCCAATGCAGCTCAGATTCATCTTTCTCTGCCTTAAGATCATTATTCTCTGTCCTGAATTCCAGGCTATCAAAGGCAAAAATCTCGATCTCCTACATTGCACCTTTTAGATATTTGAAAAATGATATTATTTCCATCTTCATTATCTTTTTTGTCAAAGGTAAACATATCCCGATTCCTTGGTTTTTGCTTGTGAGATGCAGCTTCCATTCCTCTAATCATCCGTTGGTGCCTTTCTTGAAATTGAATCTTTCTTAAAAGGTGGTTTGATTGTCCTTCTGAAAAATAATATTCTTAATGAGCATAAATTGCTAGCAGCAGAGGGAAGGATGAAACGAGGGAGAAAAGTGGGGTTGTGGTGGTGAGAAAGTTGTGATTAGATAACAGCTATTGTGGTGTGAGTCCCACCAATCTACCTGTCAAGATAAGGAATTCATGAAGTATCTTTTGTTGAAGAGCAGTTCATTCGTAGGGCCATTTATAAAGAAGACAAAGAAACTTATCCTTAGCAGAAAAGATAATTATGCTGAAGTAAGTTATAAGCAGGCAGACCTTATAAAGCATTATGGATGAGCACAGGCACCGATTAAATTATTCAAGATTACATTCTCCTAGAAGATGATGGAAGAATGCGAATGGGTCCGTAGGCATCACAATGGAAAGGACTGGGTTTTTTTTTTAAGGGAATTTATATCATAGATAGTGAAACCCGAATTTGTAGCCACTAGTGGTGGCCATGCCCATCAATTTGGGGAGAAAGGTCTATCAAATCCACGGAGATTTGGCTATCGGTGGCTATTCCTCTTGATGGACGTTCATCACCTCATAAATCACACAAAACGTTGGATTCTGTTAATGGAAAATTCCAAGCTAACTTAAGGACATTTATCTTGGCAGGAAATTAGAAAATATAAACAAGCATCTGTCTTCACCCGACTCTTTTAGGGCCTGAGATAAGAAGAAATTCAAGACTTTTTCTGCCCCTCTAGAGAGCAGAACTGTAAGAAAACATCGAGGACTTGAAATGTATTGATTTATTACATTTTCTAAAGCCACCGCACAGCCAAATCTTTTGGGGGCAGTTTTCCATAAAGGACAGTAAAATAAAATAAACGCACATGCAATGAAATGCAAAATAAACATTATAAAAGGGGAAAGGGAGCTCATAAAAAGAGAGTTTTTCACGGAAAATGTTCTGCCCTTGTAGAGACCCACCCAGAGGTGGGTTAATGCTGGTTCGGACTGGTTCTATTGAACCGGTAGCGGAAATTTCCCGCTGCTTGCCGAACTGGCAGCGATGACCGGCGGTCCATGCTCCCGAACCGGTCTTCCGGTCACCGCGGATTGCCAAAAAACCCTCTGCGCATGTGCAAAGGCTTCTGCGCATGTGCAGAGGGTCATTTCCGGGAAGGGACGCACGCACGAGAGCGAAGCAAGCGCAAAACGTGCACTTCCGTCGCGATGCAAACTGGCAGGGAAGGTAAGTAGAACCCACCCCTGGACCCACCTGATGAAGAGACCTGGAGAAGGGCTTCATTAGATGATCTTAAAGTCCAGGTAGGCCCATATGGAGGATGAGGGGGTCATTGGTGCTCGCTGAGCTTGGCTGTTTTCTTGCAGATGTTTCATTATCCAAACTAGGTAGCATTATCAGTGCTAAATGTTATCTAGTTGGGTCATGAAATATCTGCAGTCCTTGACTTAACAACAGTTGACTGTTCGAAGTTGCAACAGCACTGAAAAAAGTGACTTATGACCATTTTTCACACTTACAACCATTGCAGCATCCCCATGGTCATGTGATCAAAATTCAGACCCTTGGCAACTGACTCATATTTATGACAGTTGCAGGGGTCATGTGAGCCCCCTTTTGCAGCCTTCTGACAAGCAAAGTCAACGGAGAAGCCAGATTCACTTAACAACCATGTTATTAACTTAACAACCGCAGAAACTCGCTTAACAACTGTGGCAAGAGAACTAGAAAAATGGGGGCAAAGTTAACTTCACAACTGTCTCGCTTAGCAGCAGAACTTTTGGGCTTAATTGTGGACATAAATCGAGGACTGTATTCTGACTTTCTAATTTAGGTGTCAACTCGCAAAGCATCCCTGGCTTGCTCTCGAGTTGCCATAGGCAAGGGGTGGTGGTGGAAAACTGATGAAGCAGCATGGCAGCCAAAATAGAAGCACATTCCAGACATATCTCTCTCAAGGCTGTCTCCCAGGGTTACCTACAGCAGCTGGAGGGGAGTGGTCTCTACAACCCAATTGTTCTGTTTCGGAATGTGATTGATGACACAACCTGGGGGGAGGAGGGAAACAGGGTCATGATTGGGGCATAAATTATGTGGGGTCAGAGTTGGCTTCACCTGGAACATGCCAACATGAAGCTGGTAATAAATAACTGGATTTCTTTTGAAGCTTGGCTCGAGGCTCATGAGTTAATTAGGGCATCCGTTGGAACCCTGACATGAGGGTTGAGAGACTGGCTCAATGACACAGAGATGTCACACAACATCTAACTACCAATCTGCACTGGACTTGTATGCTGAATATAGTAGGTATGGATTCAGAGCGTAAGGATGGATGAGAACATGGGTCTCCCCCTGCTAGGTCAGCATCTTCACCTCTCCTCTTGGGCCGAGACTCAGATTTTGTCCCCAGGTCCTCCAGGAGACTCCCATGGCTGACGTAGAGGCTGGCATCTGAGTTCCCCTGATCCTTCTCCAGTCTTTCATCATTGCACCACGCTGGTTCTTATAATCAGGAAATGGGTTTTTTAATTGACTTCCACACGGATGTTCCCTGGGGCAGATGGTTAATTAACACTGGGGAATTTGTGGTGCACCGTGTTTGCCGATCTTACGAGATCTTGAAGGAGGATCCGCGAAGGAATTAAATCACCAGACCGAATTCATTCCGAACAGCGCCATTCCTTGCATCTCAGCTACACCGGAGAAAGTTTGCAAGAATCCACTGAGGAAAAAAAAATCTATTAAAACAGAATCGTTGACGGGACTTCAGACTGTCAACCGATCCAAAATATAATATTATGCAGAATGCATAATGTCCTCACATCCTTAAATGTTACATGTGATCATTGGCTGAGAAGAGGAATGGGGACATCTGCAAGGGCTTGAAGAAAACAAGATGGCAGCTCCAGTCACATGATGAAAGCCACGCCCACTTTTCTACATGCATCTTTCCCATTTTTATTCCCCCATCCTGCGATAACATTGTCCTGGAAGATCTTCTATTTCTACTGCTACCAGAGTCGATAGAAGTAGTCCTCAACTTAGAACACTAACCTCGCTTAGTGACTGTTCAAGTTACAATGTCACTGAAAAAAGTGAGTTATGACCGTTTTTCACATTTACGACCATCCCCATGGTCACATGATCAAAATTCAGATGCTTGGCAACTGGTTCATATGTATGACAATTGCGATCTCCTTTTGCAGTCTTCTGACAAGCAAAGTCAACGGGGAAACCAGATTCACTTAACAACCGTGTTACTAACTTAACAACTGCAGTGATTCACTTAACAACGGTGGCAGGAAAGCTTGTAAAATGGGGTAAAGGTCACTTAATAACTGTCTCACTTAGCAACAGAAATTCTGGACTCAGTTGTGGTCATAAGTCGAGGACTACCTGTAGTAACTTTGAGCTGAGTTCGTAATCTTGAAACCGAATGTTGAGGTGTCCATTTGAAATCCATTGAAACCAATCTCACCACTTCTTTGGATGAGGTAGTCCTCAACTTATGACTGGTTGCTTAGCTACAGTTCAAAGTTATGACGGACTTACCTTCAGATTACTTAAGACCTGAATTCGAAGTGTGAAAAATGGTAATAAGTCATTTTCAGTTGTAACTACCAATGGTGACTAAAGCAACTGTTTTAAATAAAGGACAAGCTACAATTCAGTGCAGATGCTACGTGTGAGAGAAAGAGGATGAAGACAGTCTCTCCTTAATAATTCCCAGGTTATGTTGTAGATGCAGATTGTACAGGTTGTCCTTGGCTTATGACCAGTCATTTAACGTGATGGAATCAGAGGTGGGTTCCTGCCGGAGCTGTCCAGTGTGTAGCTCTGGTAGGGAGTGGCCGATTGCGCAATTTGCACACGACCGCTCCGGAGCCCTCTCCGCTGGTCCGTCGTGCACATCGCCATGTTTTTCGGTGAATTTTTGGCCAATTTTGCTTCTGCGCATGCGCAGAAGCAAAATCTTGCCAAAATCTCACAAGGGGACGCGCGGCGAGATTTTGGCGAGATTTTGGCGAGATTTTGGCGAGATTTTGGTGAGATTTTGGCGAGATTTTGGCGAGATTTTGGCGAGATTTTGGCGAGATTTTGGCGAGATTTTGGCGAGATTTTGCTTCCGTGCATGTGCGGAAGCAAAATCGCGCCAAAATCTCTCTCGCGCGCACGTCCCCTCATGAGATTTCGGCAAGATTTTGCTTCCGCGCGTGTCCAAAACGTAGAGATGCGCGCGCAGTGTACCGGCACCGGTAAGTAAGCAACCCGCCCCTGGATGGAATATAGTGAGTAGAGATATTGTCAAGCTGATGCTACAGTTCGGAGAAAACCTCGGCTTGTCACACATATTCTTAGAAGGCCTACTGACTATGGGAACCGGGGAGGGGGGGATTGCATGAGGGGTGTAGAATGTAGACATAACACATTCCTTTTAGATTTTCAAGGTCATCCTTTGTCCAGCACCTGCCCGGAAGCTGCTGGGAGGAACGTCCACGTTGGCAGAAGATGAGTGGGCAATGTGACAGACTTGGGGGTGTGGGAAATGGATGTGAACTTTAAACCGGGTGGGAAACCTCGGTAGCTTTTACATTCGGGTTTCCCATGAAGGTGCCAACATGGCTTTACTAATAAATTGGAACTTTGAGGAATACTTTGCCTCGGACTCTGATTTGAGTTTGAATGCTATTTGGAACCCTGACAGATATTATGTGTGAGAGAAAGAGGATGAAGACAGATTCTCCCTAAGAGCTCCCAGGTTATATCGTAGATATGAATAATAGAGTGCTCTGTCTGACAAGATTTTATCTATAGGTGCGAAACAATAAAGAACCCCAGAAGTCTTTATTATAAAAGATTAAATAAAGAAGACTTGGAAGAAATGTCACTTTTGGTTTTCGGTCGGCGAGGAGGATCAGAAGCAGCCGAAATCCCCCCCATTCCAGGCTGCCTGCAAGTGGCTGTGTGCAAACGAATTCTGATTCAACAATGCCAGCTCGCCCACCCAACCACGATTCCCCAGGCTAATCAATATACAGCATTGCTGCAGTTTTGATCTCCATCAAAGCTTTTCTTCTTGGGTGTTGTGAAGCCGGGCAAGATCAAAACCCCTCCAGATCAATAACAGGAACATTGTATTCCGACCCACCTACATTTTGCTGCTGAAATGAGAGGGATGAAAAGATGATTAATGAAGAAACTAAAGGCAACCGCACCCTTCAAGGATGCCCAGAAGAAGAAGAAGAAATTCCACAAGGTCTTGTTTGTAGAGTTAGGAAGGATGTCCTTTGAAATGGGAAACCTGGGTTTGCTCAAGGACACGTCTGAATGTAGAATAGGGTGCGGAGAAAAGATCCCGGGAGAACTGATCAGGGGTGAAATGCTACCAGTTCGGGAGAACAGGTAGCGGTGGCTGCCGGTGGTTCAGAGAACTGGTAGCGGCGGCAGCGCAAGGCTCCGCCCACCCACCCAGACATCTCCATTTTCTTTTTTTTAACCCTCTGCGGATGAGCAAAGCCTTCTGCACATGCGCAGAGGGTGAAAAAGTGCGTCTTTACGAACCGATAGGGAAGGTAAGTAGATTTGACCGCTGGAACTGATGCTTCAGTTTACCAGTTTATAATGCCTTGGTAAGACCACACTGGGAATACTGCATCCAGTTTTGGTCACCATGATATAAAAAAGGATGTTGAGACTCTAGAAAGATTGCAGAGAAGAGCAACAAAGTTGATTAGGGGACTGGAGGCTAAAACCTATGAAGAACGGTTGGTGGAGTTGGGTATGTCTAGTTTAATTGAAAGAAGGACTAGGGGAGAGATGATAGCAGTCTTCCAATATTTGAGGGGCTGTCACAAAGAAGAGGGAGTCAAACTATTCTCCAAAGCTCCTGTGGGTAGAACAAGAAGCAATGGGTGGAAACTAAACAAGGAGAGAAGTAACTTAGAACTAAGGAGAAATTTTCAGACAGTGAGAACAATTAATCATTGGAACAACTTGCCTCCCGAAGTTGTGGTTGCTCCAACACTGGAGGTTTTCAAGAAGAGATTGGACAGCCATTTGTCAGAAATGGCATAGAGTTTCCTGCTTGAGCAGCGGGTTGGACTAGAAGACCTCCAAGGTCTCCTCTGTTACTCTGATAGCAGTCTTCTAATTTTGAGGGGCTGCCACAAAGAAGAAGGGGTCAATCCATTCACCAAAGCACCTAAAGACAGAAGCAATGGATTGAAAATTATCAAGGAGAGAAGCAACCTGGAACTAAGGAGAAATTTCCTGGCGGTGAGAACAATCAGAGAACAGCTTGGCTGCAAAAGTTGTGGTCTGCTCCAGCACTGGAAGTTTTTAAGAAGAGATTGGACAACCATTTGTCTGAAATTGTATAGGGTTTCCTACATGAGCAGAGGGTTAGACTAGAAAAGCTCTCTCTTTTATCTGGCAAGCTCGCTTTTTACACACTGTTGTAAGGAATATCCTTCTGGGTTCAGTTCCAAGTGGGGAAAAAGACACTGGATTCATGGAAGTTGCTTGGAAAGAAGGTTAAATGGTGGACAGGAGCACATGGCATGAGCCCCTGTACAGAAAAGTTGGATTACATGCTTCCAGGTGTGGGTGAAGAGAAAAAGGAAGGACAAAAAGCTGGGAGTTCCTTGCTTTATACTCTCTCTTGCCCCCCATCCAACTGTTTCCTGTTCCTATATAGAAATGTATTCCATTGGCTATCAGATTCCCAGGGGCATGCTGGGGCAACTCTTGTGGGCTGTCCTGAATCCCAGGTGCATGGTTGATGGAATCTTACCAGGTCCCACGTGGTGTTATGAAAGGGCTTTGGGATTCCTATTATGGTTCTTTGTTATGTAGAAGACTGTTCTAGGTGGGAGGAATGTGGCAAGGGTGGGGGCAGGGAGCTGCAGGAAGCTGCTTTGTATTTAAAACATGTTTCTCTTTTCCTCATTCAGGGAAACATATTCTTTCCTTTTTCAATATTTCCTAGGATATTTCATTTTTCTAGGAGGGGGTGGGTACCAACTTCCTACAATACCTATTTTGGGGTGCAGCTTTCCCAGCCCCCCTTGCTCTTTGAGGCAGAAGAAGGCAGTGACACACTGAGTGTTACATGCGACAGCCTTCCCGAACATTCACCTGGAGAATAGCAGCCCTATCTTCATTTACAAGGTTGTTGCCTTTTCTATTTTAAACGATCGAGTCTTGTTTTGTTTTCATTTCCCATTATTTCTATTCTGGCCACTTGATTTGGAGGGCATGGAGGGTTAATTGATTGCTTTTATACTGCGAGCTACCAAGGGTCAGTTGAGCTGGGGGCGGGGAGGGTGTCTATAAATTGGATTCAACAAGCAAACAATTTGCTATCAAAGGAGAATGGGAAAATTCAGCAATTGGGATTTATTTATTTGTTCATTTGTATCCCACCTTTGTTATTTGTACAAATAACTCAAGGCTGCAAACATATCCAACACACCTTCCTCCTCCTATTTTCCCCATAACAACAATCCTGTTAGGTGGGCTTGGCTGAGAAAGAAGGATTGGCCCAAAGTCACCCAGGCGGCTTTCGTAGTTAAGGTGGGAGGGTGCAGGACTAGAACTCAATGCCTCCTGGTGATTGTCCCAAAGTCACCCAGCTAGCTTTAATGCCTAAAGCAGGACTAGAACTCACCATCGCCTGGTGATTGGCTCAAAGTCACCCAGCCAGCCTTCAGGCCTAAGGTAGGACTAGAACTCACCAGCTCCTGGTGATTGGCTCAAAGTCACCCAGCTAAATTTCCTAGCTCGGGCAGGACTCGAACTCATGACCTCCTGCTTTCTAGCTTTGTGCTTTAACCATTAGACCAAACTGGCTCTGTAGTGTTTTTGCGTTTATTGTGCCTCCTTTCATCCCCCAAAGATCTTAGCCAGATCTGTAGTAAATAACAATATAATTCTTGCCAACCAAGGAAACCATTTTTTATTCTACTTACAGAACTTAAAATAAGATAAATTCCCTACCCCAAGGTTTCTTCACATCCAAAATTACCTATTGACCTAATTTTTATGGATGCTTTCCCCTTTTTAATGGACGCTGCTGGTCATAGCAAGGAAGGAGCTGGCACTATTAGAATGAATGGGCCATTTATAGATCGTTCAGCGATATTGAAATATATTTGTCTGTAGCTTTGAAAAATAGAGGTAGCTATCCAGGTTTGTAACTTTTAGTTATGTTACCCAGCAGTCAGGGGCGGGTTCCTAATTTTTTTACTACCACTCTGTGGGCATGGCTTATTTTGTGGGTGTGGCTTGCCAGCCATGTGACCGGGTGGGCGTGGGCCTCGGGAGCTTGGCAGTGGCCGAAGAAGCGGGGGGGCATTGCCCACCTGCAATGCAGCCCCCTGCAGCGGGAGCAGCAAGACCGCAGCAGCGGTTCTTCTAGGAGGCTCCGTCCGGCTTGAATGCTTCTCCCCATTTGATGATCCTAGGCTCCTGCCGCCCGTTCCCCCTCCCCTCAGCAGCTCGAGAAGCCTTGAACGTGCGAAAATGCCTGGGATCATCACCGCGCGTTCGTGGCTTCTTGGACTGCTGAAGGGAGGGAAACTGAGATAGGTCCTGCCGCCCGTTCTTTCAGCATCTCACGCGCTCCCTCAGCCATCCTCCCCTGCTTGGACTCACTGTGGGGTAGGAAGGCAGCGCATGTGCAGTGCCGGAAGCTCGGCTTCTGGGCTTGCGCAGAAGAAAATTTAAGAAAAAAATTAATTAAAAAAAAATGGCGGCGCCCAGGCACCGGCAACCGACCGCACCGGTACTGTGACATCACCAGCGGGTCGCTACCGGTGCTATAGAGTGGACCACACCGGTAGGAACCCACCACTGCCAGCAGTTGTCTCTTTCAAAAGATCCATTTGCTAAAATGTTGGGAAAGAAGAACCTTAATTTGTGACTCTCTAACGGCAACATGTGACTGAACACAGCGCATGCTTCTTTCCTAATGCTCCCCTTCAGAGTGATCACAAGTCAATTAGCACAGAAATGCTCATTTTTGCAATCAGATGTTTGGCTGGGGAAACATTTAGACTTGGTTACACGCACAAGATCTTCAAGAACTGAAGACCCGAAGGATTTCAAGACCCGACGAACTTGAAGAACTGAAGAACAGGAAAAAAAAATGTAGAGAACTTTTATTTTTATGAACAAAACCAGAAGATGGTTGCAATCAGCGTTAGCTCCACCACAAGGCTGAGTAGGTGAGTAGGTGGGTTTCAATTTTTTTTACTACCGGTTCTGTGCGCGTGGCTTGATTGGTGGGCGGGGCTTGATGGTCATGTGACTGGGTGGGCGTAGCCAACTTGACATCACTCATGACCATGGCCACTCAGTCACATGACCCCCTCACCTAGCCACGCCCACATAAAAAGGAAGATTTTTTTTTGAATTTCTACCTATCTACTTATTTTCTGTCCAGGCCTGGTCTAATCTATCAAAGGCCTCCTCCTGCATGCTGCCCCACCCTCCCTTCGCCAGTCGCACATGTTGCCCCATTTCTCCTCCTTCAGCAGCCCTGGCCCTAGCCCCGCTTCCTCCCCTACCACCGCCTCTTTCTTCTGGCTGCTTATCTTTCTCCCTCGGTGGCTGGTCCAGAGTCTGGAAGGCAAGCTGACCTCTGGTAGTTTTCGGCAGCCTCCAGCCAGCTGCCGCTGCCAGGAAGCGTCTGGGAAAGAGGCGGCGTCTGGGAGGCTTCTCGCAATTGCATCAAAAAAGAGGTCGCCGAAAAAGCCGCTGCCATCGCCACCCTGTTCTTCACTCTGGCCGCGCACATGCATCCCATTGCCTGCTGCATCGCACTCAGACTGACGCATCCTATTGCCTGCTGCGTCAGTCTGAGTGTTACGCAGCAGGCAATGGGATGCGCCTGCACGGCTGGAGCGAAGAACAGGGCGGAAACGGCAGTGGCTTTTTCAGCGACCTCTGGTAGTTTTCAGCGGCCTGCGGCCTGCCTTGGGCAAGGGGTTGGATTAGATGACCTCCAAGGTCCCTTCCAACCAGGGGTGGGTTCTACTTACCTTCCCAACCGGTTCGCATCGCGCCGTTGTGCCTGCGTCACAACACAAAAATGACCCTCTTCTCATGCGCAGAAGCCTCTGCGCATGCGCAGAGGGTTCCTTGCCAGCCGCTTGCAAGGAGCGGCGACTGGAGGACCGGTTCGGGGGTGTGGCCATCCAGCCATCGCTACTGGTTCGGCGAGCAGTGGCAAATTTCTACCACCGGTGCGGGCGAACCAGTATGAACCGGCAGCAACTCACCACTGCTTCCAGCCCTGTGATTGTCACATCTATAATCTGGAGGAGTAATAGATAATTGAAACTCTGTTCCTAAACCAGAACGTAGAAGATCTAGAACAGGGGTGTCAAACTCAAGGCCCGGGGCCCAGATCCAGTCCATGGGGTGCTTAGATCTGGCCTGAGGGGCCACCCTGGAAACAGTGAAGAACCGGCCCGCGGTGCCCCTGCCAGCGAAAATGGAGCTTGCAGGGGCCACGGGCGGCCCTCCCAAGCTCCATTTTCACTGGCAGAGGGTTGCAGGAGATCGTTGCAGCTGAAAACGGAGCTCGGGAGCCTGTTTTAGCTGGCAGACCACTCGGGCCACCACGGGCGCCCCCGACACGACTGACGTTGAGCTGGCCATGCCCACCCTGGCCCCCTGCAGTCAAACACAGCCCTGATGCGGCCCTCAATGAAATCGAGCTTGACACACCCTGATCTAGAATCTCATGTTAGAAACCAATAGCTTCAAAGAATTGTGGAGGCAGACCAAGAAAGCTGGAAGCGATTTTATAAGCTGTCAGCTGTGCCTTCCCTGAGATGTTTTCCAACCGCGATTTTCCCGTCTTTCTCCGCACACTACATTTCCTATGAGTTCATTCAAAAGGGGAGGAAAAGCAGATGCGATTTTCACCAGCAGCCTTTTACGGCGAGGAGAGCTGAATGACAGAGAATGCAAGCTTATGATTTGGATTTCACGCATGGATTATTGTTGACCAGCAGCTCGTTGTGTTAAATAAATCGGAGCCAAGTAAAATCTGGAAGCAAAGTCAGCCTTATTTGTGCGAACTGAGTAATCCGAGCCGGTGTAAAATATTTAATGCCAAATCAAAGGGGGCTGAGAGGCACTTACTCAGATCACGTTGACTGCTTAAGAAGAGCCTTCCGCAACAATCCGGAATATTTGGAGCTTCTCTAAAGATTGCAATGGATTACGATCGTATTTAAGAATATTTCAGAAGGTGGGCTTTGTATCTGCTGGATTTTATTCACAATATATTTCTGGGATAGACAGCCTGGTGCTCTCCATATGCACCGTGGGAATATGTACACATATCTTCCCACAGTAGCTGGTAATTAGCCATGCAGGCCAGGGATTATGGGAGTTGTATTCCAGACCTTCTAGCAATGACCTTACAATAAATTTTACCTGACAGTCTGGGTTCAGGACCCAAGCAACACACAATGGGGTGAGCTCTTGTTTCTTGCTCCAGCTTCTGTGCCGCCTAACAGTTCGAAAGCATGAACATGCGAGTAGATAAATAGGTACCACTTCGGTGGGAATAACAGCATTCCAGACGTAGTCATGTTGGCCACGTGACCACAGAAATATCTTCAGACAACATTGGCTCCCTTGGCTAAGAAACGGAGATGAGCCTTAACAGTTAGGATTGGACATGACTGGACAGGAATCCTTTGCCTTTTAAATCAGAATGTGCTTCCTGTCTAGACTACTTTGCGAAGTTGATACCAAGGGGTGGCAGGGTTGTAGCCTCGAGTTTGGCTATATTTCCTCATATTTTTAAGAAGCCAGAGATTAATGGGGATACAATCCTCAACTTACAACCATTCATTTAGTGACCATTCAAACTTATGACCCTTACAAGCATTCCTCGCACTTACAACTGTGGCAGCATCCACAAGGTCATGTGATCAAAATCTGGCTGTTTGACAATTGGTGTGTATTTGCAATCGTTGCAGCATTCTGGGGGGGTCACATGATCACCATTAGCAATTGTGAGGGTCCACCCGTCCCCTTCCAGTCAGGTTTATTGTTTTATATGTCTTGGTAGCGATTTGTGTTTAATTTTCTTCTTTTAATATCCCCCTGACCAAGGGTCGCACCCTCTGTGTCACTTCTCTCTCTCTTTAGAGGCTTGCTTTTATTTTTTCAATATCTCTAAGCTCTGCAGAATTGCTTAAGATTTGCTTTATGTGATAAATAGACAGACGTTGACACGTTTCTTGAACAAACAAGAAAACAGTTTATTTAAATACAACTTCTCAGTAATTTATTTATTTATTTATTAGTGAGATTTATATACCGCCCCACAGTGCAAGCATTCTCTAAGCGGTTTACACCAGTAAGCAATGTATATTTATATTGCCCCCAACAATCTGGGTCCTCATTTTACCTACCTCGGAAGGATGGAAGGCTGAGTCAACCCTGAGCCTGGTGAGATTTGAACAGCTGACCTGCGGATTACAGTCAGCTAAAGTGGCCTGCAGTACTACACTCTAACCGCTGCACCACCTCAGCTCGTAGGTTGTTGTCAAGTGAATTTGTTACAGCCACAACCAGCTATTTAATTCTTTCTTTTCTCTTCTTCCCCTCAGAGACTCTCCTTGCTTTCCTGACTAAATCTAAGCAAATCCAATTCTACTTTGTTTTTAGGCCTGTCTCACTTAGCAACAGAAATGTTGGGCTCAATTGTAGCCATAAGTCAAGGACTAATTGTAATTTGAACCTGGTCATTTGTGCCTCAAATGAGAACTCTGGGTTGATCAGTTTGATGATGATGGTAGTCCTCAACTTACACAGTTCATTTAGTGACTGTTCGAAATGGCATTGAAAAAGTGACCATTTTTCACACAACCACTGCAACATCCCTGTGGTCATGTGATTAAAATTCAGACACTTGGCAACTGATTCATATTTATGATGGTTGCAATGTCCTGGGGGGGTTTCATGTGATCTCCTTTTGTGACCTTCTGACAAGCAAAGTCGATGGGGAAGCCAGATTCACTTAACAACCATGTGACTCATTTAACAACTGCAGTGATTCACTTAACAGCTGTGGCAAGTAAGGTCGTAAAATGGGGCAAAATGCACTTAACAAATATCTCACTCAGCAACAGAAATTTTGGGGTCAACTGTCATAAGTCAAGGACAATCTGTACTTTCAGGAGTCATCTTGCACACCAACATTCAAAAGCATCAGTGCCCTTTCTATCATGTTTCTTCATAGAGGTAAGACAGAGAAATAAATAACATTTCGTGAACACATGAGTGCAATTCTACTATTTCCTCATCAATAGCATGACAGTAGCTTGCCATTGTTTCTTCCATGATGTTGCCAGAGGTTTTGTCCTTGTGGTGCTCACTGCAATTTTCCTGGTTTCCTGGTGATTTCTCTGCCAAGAACAAATGAGATCCCTGGTTAGCTGTTTTGAGGTTGGTCAAGGTCAACTCGATCCTATCGTTCAGCTGGTCAAGTAAACCATTTATTTGTTAATCATTGGATGTATATTTTTCCTTTCCTTCAAGGCGAGATTTATATTCTTCTTAGGCCCCTCTTCAGAATAGCCAAAAGCTGCAGTCTGATGCAGAA
>JALIGW010000004.1:4268070-4303070 GCA_023053685.1 Diadophis punctatus similis | reverse complement strand
TTAGAGGAAATTTTGAGCTAATGCTGGTTTTTTTTGGGGGGGGGGCTCTCTGTGAAAGAGAGAGGTTTATGAAGCCTAACTAGAGGATGCTTGGGTTGTTTTAGTTCAAGCCAAGAGAGCCAGGATATTGAAAAGGTTGGTGCCAGTCAAGGTCATTTTACTATTTTATTTTATTTATTTTATTTTATTTTATTTTATTTTATTTTATTTTATTTTATTTTATTTTATTTTATTTTATTTTATTTTATTTTATTATTTTATTATTTTATTTTATTTTATTTTATTTTATTTTATTTTATTTTATTGTTATTATTGTTATTATTGTTATTATTGTTATTATTGTTATTATTATTATTATTATTATTATTATTATTATTATTATTATTATTATTATTATTATTATTATTATTATTATTATTATTATTATTATTATTATTATTATTATTTAATTTCATTTCTCATCTCCAAGGTCCCTTCCAGCTTCTATTCTATTCTATTCTATTCTATTCTATTCTATTCTATTCTATTCTATTCTATTCTATTCTATTCTATTCTTATTTATACCCTGTTATCCCCAATCGGGCTTTTGAGTGCATGGCAATAAGGCCAAGCTCTTATTTCAGGGTTCAAAAAAATATAAGACAGGGTCTTATTTTTGGGGAAACATGGGTATGTATTTACATAATAGGAATCCTGGAGGCACAGTGGTTAGACTGCTGTATTGCAGGCTGACTCTGCCCACTGCCAGGTGTTCGATCCTGACCGGCTCAAGATTGACTCAGCCTTCTGTCCTTCTGAGGCCGGTAAAATTAGGACCCAGATTGTTGGGGACAATAGGCTGACTCTGTAAACCACTTGAGAGTGCTGTAAAGCACTGTGAAGAGGTATATAAGTCTTAGTGCTTTATGTCATATTTCTTAATTCCCCACCTCTCCCAGAGATTTTGACGTGGACCTTAGAACCCTGAAGTAGAAAGTGATGCTAGAGGTCATTAGTCCAACCCTTGCTTACGGTAGGATTCACTAGAGCTATTCTGACCAGCCAGCCTCTGCCTGGAAACCTTTTGTGAAGGAGAACTCTAGGCCATGTGACCTACTAAATCCTATTTTAAAATGAATAAAATATTTCTATCTATCTGTCTGTCTGTCTGTCTGTCTATCTATCTATCTATCTATCTATCTATCTATCTATCTATCTATCTATCTATCTATCATCTATCTATATAGAATAGAATAGAATAGAATAGAATAGAATAGAATAGAATAGAATAGAATAGAATAGAATAGAATAGAATAGAATAGAATGAGTGGAAGGGACCTTAGAGGTCTTCTAGTCCAGCCCCCTGCTCAAGCAGAAGAACCTCTACCATTTCAGGCAAGTGCCTGTCCAATCTTTTCTTAAAAGCCTCCAGTGATGGAGCGCCCACGATTTCTGGAGGCAGGTTGTTCCACTGGTTGATTGTCCTCACTGTTAGGAAGTTTCTCCTTAATTCCAGGTTGCTTCTCTCTTTGATTAGTTACCATCCATTGTCTCTTGTCTTGCCTTCTGGTGCTTTGGAGAATAATTTGACTCCCTCTTCTTTGTGGCAGTCTCCTTTCTTTCTTTCTTTCTTTCTTTCTTTCTTTCTTTCTTTCTTTCTTTCTTTCTTTCTTTCTTTCTTTTCTCCTCTCTCCTTTTTTCCTTCCTTTCTTAAGAACCACAGCAAAATCTCTCTAAAGGAGAAAAAGCATGTTGTTCGTTGCCCTCACATTGGCACTGCAACCATTTCCCTCCTGCCCTATAATAAAGCTGGTTGCAAGGAGTGGGCCAGTTAGTGGCACGCACGGGGCCTGCAGCAGATCACATTGTCCCTGCAAGTAGAAATCTAGTACACCAAAGGCAACAGAGATAAGAACCTATGTTAAGTTTGTTGAGTTTTCTTCTTCTTTCAGGCATCTCTTAATCCCGTTGATCCATGATGCAATGGTAGGTGGGGAGTATTCAATGTGTTATCTTAGATAAGTTGAGTGGCGCTGGCCTATGGCATCGGTGGGTTTATTTATACCAGAAGAATAAAGTAGCTTCATTTTATGGGGTGCAGCTGGTGTTTTCCACCCTCCATCCTTCTCCTGCTTTAAAATGCCTCTGATCCAGCTGTGAGGCTAGGCATCCAATGTAATTTTGATTGATCTGAGTTATTAATGTACAGGTGTTGCTAAGACGGAGCTATACCTGATCTCTTGGCCTACGACAGAAAATAAAAACCAAAAGAAAACCCCCAATAAGAGGTGCCTTTCCACGGAGCCAGATTTGGGGCAGGAGTGAAGCAGCATGGGAATTCAGAAACATACTGATTAATTGTTTTTGCATGGAGTGATTGATTAGATATAATCTGGCTTAACAGAAGGGGAGTAACAGAAGAGGAGAAGGACTTCTTTGCTCTTATTGATAGCAGATCCTTTTTTTAGATGTTGCTGTGATACTGCCATAATGGCATACAATGACTGAGTCACTCAACATGCGAGAGAGGGGGAGGGGCGGGATTGAGAAATGATAGATACCATAGATAGATAGATAGATAGATAGATAGATAGATAGATAGATAGATAGATAGATAGATAGATAGATAGATAGATAGATGATAGATTAGATAGATAGATGATAGATAGATATATAGATAATATAGACGATAGATAGATAGATAAATAGATAGATAGATAGATAGATAGATAGATAGAGATAGATAGATAGATAGATAGATAGATAGATAGATAGATAGATGATATAGAAGATAGATAGATAGATAGATATAGATAGATAGGTAGATAATATAGAAGATAGATAGATAGATGATAGATAGATATAGATATAGATAATATAGACGATAGATAGATAGATAAATAAATAGATAGATAGATAGAGATAGATAGATAGATAGATGATATAGAAGATAGATAGATAGATAGATATAGATAGATAGATAGATAGATAGATAGATAGATAATATAGAAGATAGATAGATAGATAGATAGATAGATAGATAGATAGATAGATAGATAGATAGATAGATAGATAGATAGATAGACAGACAGACAGACAGACAGACAGACAGACAGACAGACAGACAGACAGACAGGATAGATGGATGGATGGATGGATGGACGGACGGATGGACAGACAGACAGACAGACAGATAGATAAGATAGATGGATGGATGGATGGATTGATGGATGGATGGATGGATGAATGGATAGATAGATAGATAGATAGATAGATAGATAGATAGATAGATAGATAGATAGATTGATAGATAGATAGATAGAGATAGATAGATATAGATAATGTAGAAGACAGACAGACAGACAGATAGATAGATGATAATATAGATAGATAGATAACATAGAAGATAGATAGACAGATAGACAGATAGAGAGTAGATAGATAGACAGATCTCTCTCTCTCTCTCTCTCTCTCTCTCTCTCTCTCTCGATCTATCTATCTATCTATCTATCTATCTATCTATCTATCTATCTATCTATCTATCTATCTATCTATCTATCTATCTCTATCTCTATCTCTATCTCTATCTCTATCTCTATCTCTCTATCTCTATCTATATCTATCTATCTATATCTATCTAGATATATAGAGTAGACAGACTGACAGACAGGTGAAGAGAGAGAGAGGGAGAGGGAGAGGGAGAGGGAGAGAGAAAGAACACTTCGAATGGTTTCTCATCTTTTCCTAAACGACTTCTTAACTAATTGGAAAGTGAAGAAGAATCCCAAAGTTGCTTGTGAATTTTTTTGGGTCACACATGTATGTTGTGTTCAGACAAATGTTGACTCAGATCAGGTAGCCTTCATTTGCACAATGAACTAAGCTTTCATGGTGGTATCTCTTGAGCTTCAGGGATTAACAACTGTGGTCTAGAGAAGAGATTCCCAGCAGTTATGCCAGCAACCGTGGCTGGGCATCTTTGGAGGCAACGTGGTACCCAAACCAAGTTCTCAGTCAAGACTCATCTGTTTGTACAAAACGACTAAAACTCAATGCAAACCAAGAACCAATCAGGAATCAGCATTTCAAAAATGACCAATCAGAATCTGGCACAAATGAAGGACCAATCTGCAACCAACACCTCCAATCAGAGACCCAACACCAACCAAAAGGATTGGGCATGAGCAAAGAACCAATCAGAGACCAGCTTGGTCCAGTCTGTACCAATTGAAAATCAGCCTAGTTAAAGCTTGGCCAATCAGAACTCAGGACATCTGGCTATAAAAAGAGGCATCTGCTTAATTGCCTATGGTTTGAGTAGCAGATCATTTTGCCTTTGAAGATCCTAGCCACGGATGCTGGAGAAATATCAGGGATTAAAGTCCAACATTGCCCAAATTAAACTTGGTTAACTTCATTCTGGTTATTGTTGCCATTATTAGTATTTAACAGGATGAGCACATCTAATTATTTTTATATTGCCCTCACAATCAGGAGGTTGTGAGTTCGATCCTAGGTAGAGGCAGATATAGGGTCTCCTGCTTGGGCAGGGGGTTGGACTAGATGACCTGCAAGGTCCCTTCCAACTCTGTTAATCTGTTAAATAAATATAAAATTACTTGTCTCTTTTGCAGGAAATGTGAAATGGGGGTTCATTTCAGATTCAGCGTGTGTGGTGTCAACGCAATCAGCTACTGATATTTCATATTTTTATCCAACAACCAAAAACCATTTCCTTCTTTTCTTATTCTTCTTATAGCCATCACCCCAGATCTGACTTTCTTCTCACCAATGAGATCCCCGTTGTCTAAACCGACCCTCAAATGAAGTGACCCCAAATGGATCATTCATCATCCAAATACAATTCAAAAGCTCCAAAGTTTCTCTTTTTGTCACCACTCAATGAAGAGAGAACAGAGACCAGGATATTTCACTATTTTTTTTCCTCCCAAGAGGGCCTTTCTCTATTCTTTGAGCTAGGGGGGCTGTTGCAGAGAAAAGTGGAAATAAATCCAATATATTCTTCAATTTATGCTACCTCTTCCCGCAGAGAAAGACGTGAATTGGTATAGAACCTACATATAAAAGAGCTCGACAGGGGTGGGATTTTTTTTTTTTTTGAGCTGGCAAATCAGAAATTGTATTCACGGAATAGCATGTCTCTTTCCTTCCCAGCATTCTTTCGATCCAAATCACTGCATTTTTTGAAAATGGCAAAAGATAGATGAATAAATCAATTTAAACACACAGACACACACACACAGACACACAGACACACACACACACACACACACACACACACCCCGAGAAAGGTGTTCTCTGAAATACTGTCAAGCAAAAGGAAGAACAGCAGGCAAAACCGAGAGAATCTTGACTGAAATGAATTGCTGCAAGACCCAGGCCTGATTAAAAGAAAACACCATTTTTAAACAAAGCCTGCAGCTCGCTCACTTATTCCCCTAATGATGGCTTGTACCTAATTGTTCTTTGAGGGGGTTAGCTCTCCTCTCTAAGCAGATGATGTGAAGATGATGTTCTCCACAGTGGTGGGTTTTAAAATTCTGTGGGCGTGGCTTGGTGGGTGTGGCATGGCTTGGTGGGTGTGGCTTGGTAGGCGTGGCAGGGCAGGATACTGCAAAATCCCCATTTCCTACCGATCAGCTGGGACTCGGGAGGCAGATCATGCTAAAAGCTAACCCACCTCAGTTAGAGACCTAATAGTTGTATTTGTACCCTGAGCTAAACTTTGGAAGTGTTTCCATCCGTTATTCCTTGTCTGGCCTTCTGGTGCTTTGGAAAATAGCTTGACCCCCTCCTTTCTGTGGCAGCCCCTCAAATATTGGAAGACTGCTATCATGTGTCCCCTGGTCCTTCTCTTCTCTAGACTAGACATGCCCAGTTCCTGCAACCGTTCATCGTATGTTTTAGCCTCCAGTCCCTTAATCATCCTGGTTGTTCTTTTCTGCACTCTTTCTAGAGTCTCAACCTCTTTTTTATAGTGTGGTGACCAAAACTGGATGCAGTATTCTAGGTGTGGTCTTACTAAGGCTTTATAGAATGGTAATGCCTGTCTTAATTTTAAGAATGGTCTCTTCTCTCTTGTGGCCATTTGCCTCCCAAATCATTCCTCTGCTGACGCTGCCTCCGTTCCCCTTACTCGGGTAAACTCTCCTCATTAATCTGAGTGAACAGTCATTTTTTTTCCTTCTCCCCCAAACCAAATGCATCTGTCAAAAGCTTCAGATCTTCTCATCCATCAAACACGCTTGT
Source organism: Diadophis punctatus similis (assembly GCA_023053685.1). NCBI lineage: Eukaryota > Metazoa > Chordata > Lepidosauria > Squamata > Dipsadidae > Diadophis > Diadophis punctatus. The sequence goes on along the minus strand of JALIGW010000004.1, from coordinate 4,296,821 downwards.
GTCCAACCTCTGGGTGTGCATGTATGTAAGACTTAAATGTATATGCAGTTGGACAGACACATCTAAGGTTTTAAAGATTTTTTTAAAAAAACCATTCAGCTGATAACTTTGATTTTATCTAAAAGCTAACATTCCACGGAGCTAGAATAGGGGAGCTTCGGGGTGAAATGCATGCCCAGAACTTGGATATTTCCAACCATACCAAGCTGGCGGGAGTAGCAAACACCCCAGAGGACAGACTCAAAATCCAGAGGGACCTTGTCAGACTCGAACACTGGGCCCAAACCAATAAAATGAAATTTACACGGAGAAAAGTAAAATTCTGCACCTAGGTAAGAAGCATCAAAAATACACATACAAACTGGGTGAAACCACACTCAATAGCAGCGATTGCGAGAGGGATCTCGGAGTCCTGGTAGACAGCCAACTAAATATGAGCCAGCAGTGTGCAGCAGCAGCCAAAAAGGCCAACGCAGTCCTGAGCTGCATAAATAGAGGGATACAATCAAGGACCAGAGAGGTACTAGTACCACTCTATAAAGCCTTGGTCAGACCACACCTAGAGTACTGCATCCAGTTTTGGTCACCACACTACAAAAAAGACATTGAAACCCTAGAGAAAGTGCAGAAGAGAGCAACCAGGATGATAAAGGGTCTGGAAAATAAAACATATGAAGAGCGGTTGCAGGAACTGAGCTTGGCCAGTCTGGCGAAGAGAAGGACCAGGGGTGACATGATAACAGTGTTCCAATACTTGAGGGGATGCCACAGAGAGGAGGGGGTCAGGCTGTTCTCTATGGCACCAGAAAGCCAAACAAGGAATAACGGATGAAAGCTGACCAAGGAGAGATTCAACCTGGAAGTGAGGAGAAACTTTCTGACGGTGAGAGCGATCAACCAGTGGAACAGCTTGCCAGCGGAGGTTGTGAGAGCCCCAACACTTGTGACCTTCAAGGGGAGACTGGACTGTCATCTGTCTCAAATGGTGTAGGAACTCCTGCTTGAGCAGGGGGTTGGACTAGATGACCTACAAGGTCCCTTCCAACTCTAATAATAAATCTAAATCTAAATCTAAAATTTCACCCCTTTTTTTGGTGGCACTTAAGAAGGTGTGTACTTGTGAAGAATTATGGGTCCAGCTATCCTGATTATCTGTTTGTTAGATTAGAGCCACCTATCCTTTAGGAGTTTGATGCAGTTGGGAAGTTTGGCCTGCTAACCAGTTCGATTAACTTGGTGTAATCTTGAGATTACAACTCCCCAAATCCTAAATCGCATAACTGATCAATCTAAATCAGTTAAACACACACACACACACACACACACTGCATTTCCACAACAAGGTGGCCACTAAATGTCATAAACCCCACCCCGCAGAATTCCCTCTAATTCCTGCTAGATATTACCTAACACACTGTTTCTCAACAATGGGAACTTTAAGAGGTGTGGACTCCAACTCCCAGAATTCCCCAGCCAGCATGCTTTAAGATGATAGACTTCAACTCCCAGAATCCCCCAGCCAAGCATGCTTTAAGATGGGTGAATTTCAACTCCCAGAATTCCCCAGCCAGCATGGTTTAAGATGGGTGGACTTCAACTCCCAGAATTTCCCAGCCAGCATACTTTAAGATGGGTGAATTTCAACTCCCAGAATTCCCCAGCCAGCATACTTTAAGATGATGGACTCCAACTCCCAGAATTCCCCAGCCAGGTTGCTTTAGGATGGATGAACTGGTGAATTCTGGGAGCTGAAGTCCGCCCATCTAAAAACTGCCAAGATTGAGAAACGCTATTCTAGCTATCCTGTTATCTCTGGGTATGCCCGAATCTGGGCTCTTTGTGTATAGTTTATATTTCCTTTCAAGAATAAACACCGCATGTTTAGACATCTTTCCTCAAGTCCTTTTGATTTTGGCAAGATGGTGAAGGCGATGATATGATTTATTTCTGGAAGAAAGAGCGAAAAAACTTAAGCTGTTTTTTCCTTTGTCCTTTCAGATGGCGATAAGATGACTTTTGCCTTGATTTGAATGGGCCGTTTATTCAGATAAGAATATTTAAAAAAAAAAAAAAAGACAAGAAAACTGCTGAAGATTTCATGGATCTTAGAAGAGAAAGGAGAACGGTTGAAGGTTATTAATCCGGAAATGCCTGGCAGCACAAGATGGGTGAGAAATTACATATTCTGTCATTTTTGCTTATTGAAGAGCAATTTCTTTGGCGTGTGCAAAAAAAAACACACACAAAAAACAAAAACCAGGAGCGCGGGGCACAAAAGAATGTGACTCGGCTTGTAGCTCTTATTAGATTTCACAACCTTGCGATATTAAAATGCCAAGCCGGGTAGGAGCAATTTTGTCTCAGTTTTATCCGGCAGATTGGTTTCTTTTTTTTTTTAATTTTCATAGCATGGCCGCAGCATTATGCACCTGGAAAAAAAACCACAATAACATTAAAATCCTGGAGCTGCTGAGAACGCCAAATGGGATGCAGCTAGGACAAAACCAAAAGGAGCCATATAGACTAGGTGAAACCAGGCTTAATAGCAGTGACTGTGAGAGGGATCTTGGAGTCTTAGTGGACAACCAGCTAAATATGAGCCAACAGTGTGCGGCGGCAGCCAAAAAAGCCAATGCAATCCTAAGTTGCATTAATAGAGGGATACAATCCAGATCAAGGGAGATGCTAATACCACTCTATAAAGCCTTAGTTAGACCGCACCTGGAGTATTGCATCCAGTTTTGGTCACCACACTATAAAAAAGATATTGAGACTCTAGAAAGAGTGCAGAGAAGAGCAACCAAGATGATCAGGGGACTGGAGGCTAAAACCTACGATGAACGGTTGCAGGAACTGGGCATGGCTAGTCTAGTGAAGAGAAGGACTAGGGGAGACATGATAGCAGTCTTCCAATATTTGAGGGGCTGCCACAGAGAGGAAGGGGTCAAGCTGTTTTCCAAAGCACCTGAAGGCCAGACAAGGAATAATAGATGGAAACTGATCAAGGAGAGATTCAACCTAGAAATAAGGAGAAATTTCCTGACAGTGAGAACAATCAACCAATGGAACAGAATTTGCCTTCGGAAGTTGTGGGAGCTTCATCACTGGAGGCTTTCAAGAAGAGACTGGACTGCCATTTGTCAGAAATGGTGTGCGGTCTCCTGCTTGGGCGGGGGTTGGACTAGATGATCTACAAGGTCCCTTCCAATCTGCTATTCTGTTATTATTCTGTTATTCAGAACTTGTGGGAGCTTCATCATTGGAGGCTTTCAAGGCAGGGGCGGGTTCCTCTTGCCGTTTCCTACCGGTGCGCTGCGTGCGCATTGCGACATTTCGCTTAGTAACATAAATTTGAGCTCCGTTGTGGTCGTTAGTTGAACCTGTACTTGGTTTCTCATGAACTTTCTTTGCTGTTGGGTTAAAGCACAAATCTGTCCCCAATACTTGTCATAAGTCCACCCCATATGATACAGAAGTATTTTCTTTACAGTTACATTTCCGACAGAGGTTTGAAACACATTTATACATCGTTGACAATTTATCAGGCGTCAAGTACCAACAATGCATCATTTTGTCAAAATTCTCTTTCAGGTTATAATTCAATGTAAATTTCAGCCCTTTCGTCCACATATTTTCCCATTGCTCAAGAATTATATTATAACCCAAGGGGTTTTTTTTGCCCATTGAATCCTACAGGGTTTGACATATTCATTTTCCAGGTTCAGCTTCAACATTTTATAAACCTTGACAATAACATGTTCATCATTGGCACACAATACAGTTTCAAATTCATATTATTTTTTAGAGAGTCAATTGTTTTGTAATGTGTTTTCTGATTACGGCATCCTACCTCACATTAAAAAAAAGGAGGGGGACCCATTTAATGGCAGAAAGACATGGATTGAACATCTACTTATGCAGACCTCAAATCTTTTTTTCCCCAAATGTTTCAGTCTCTTTTTGCTGGGGGTTAATTCGTAATATAATCGGATTTCAGCATTACAGGTAGATTTCACTGGATTTGGAAAAGCAAGGAGATCAGCCTGGCAATCCAATGAAAGTTACAGAATAACAGAGTTGGAAGGGACCTTGGAGGTCTTCTAGTCCAACCCCCTGTGTTGGGATACTGGCCACCAGGGGGCAGCATATGACCAGTTTCACCTTTTATACCCCAACTAGTAACATTTTCAGTTCAGTTCAGCACTGATGATGTTACCTAGTTGGGTCTTGAAATGTCTGCAAGAAAATAAGCTCAGAGACCACCAAGGATCCCCACAATCCTCCTCCTCCCCCCTCCACCTCCACCTCCTCCTCTCCACAACCCCCATTCACTTCCAACACTGATGATATTACCTAATTGGGTAGTGAAACACCTGCAAGAAAACAGCTCAGAGACCACCAAGGACCCCACAATAATCCTACTGCTCCTCCTCCTCCCAAACCCCATTCTCTTCCAACACTGATGATGTTCCCTAGTTGGGTAATGAAACATCTGCAAGAAAACCATCAAGCTCAGAGACCACCAAGGACCCCACAATCCTCCCTTCCCACTTCTCCTCTCTATAAACCCCATTTCCTTCCAGCACTAATGATATAACCTAGTTTGATTTTGAAAGATCTGCAAGAAAACCACCAAGCTCAAAGACCACCAAGGACCACACAATCCTCCTCCTCTTCCTCCTCCTCTCTCCAGAAACCCCATTTCCTTCCAACACTGATGATATTACCTCGTTGGGTAATGAAACGTCTTCAAGAAAACCACCAAGCTCAGAGACCACCAAGGACCCCACAATCCCCCTCCTCCTCCTCTTCTTCCTCCTCCTCCTCCCAATAAACCCCACTCCTTTGTAGACTGATGACGTTCCCTAGTTGGGTCACGAAACGTCTGCAAGAAAACCCCCAAGCTCAGAGAACACCAAGGACCCCTCATATCAGCCCTGAGCTACAAATAGTCCCCTTTGGAGGAGCTGAAGTGGTGCAGTGGTTAAATGCAGCCATTGCAGGCTGACTGCTAGTTCAGCAGTTCGGCTGTTCAAATCTCACCGGCTCAAGGTTGACTCAGCCTTCCATCCTTCCGAGGTCGATAAAATGAGGACCCAGATTGTTGGGGGCAATATGCTGAACTCTGTAAACCGCTTAGAGAGGGCTGTAAAGCACTATGAAGCGGTATATAAGAAAAGTGCTATTGCTATTGCTATTTGACGTCCCTCCTGGCCTCCGATGGATGCCTGTCTTTCATGCCCATGTTCCTCCCTTTGATTTCCATGCTCCCACTGGTCCACAGACGTTTCTTCTCTGCTTTGGCCATCCTTCATGCCGGCGAAGGCTTAATTATGGCATCCTTGCGCCGACAGAGTTGTAAAACATCTCCCGCCTCGTCACCAACTACACCCTCGGATTTTAAAATCTGTTAGAACACACGTCTGGAAGCCCATTATAACCAAATCAGACTGCCATCAGCATATTTGCCCCGATGAAAAATAGCATCCGAAAACAGCCCACTGGGCAGGTGAGGCTCTTGGCTGCTTAATCTTTTCCCAAGTAAACATCCTTTTTAGCGGAGATTTTAATAATCCTGAAATACGGTCCGATGGCCTTCCCTTCTGTTGGGACGGCAAGATCCCGAAAACACAATTTAGAGGGCGCATTATTCGCTAATTTTTGTCTCTTTGTGGGGAAATTTTAAAAAGGGGGAAAAAAAGATAGAAAGAGGTGGAGTGGCCATGGCAATCGGTGCTTTTCCCTTCGCCAGTAATGAAAAGAAATCTGGAGAGATAATGATTAAAACAAGGTTATCTTCTAGTCATCAAGGGGAAACAAAAAGGAACGAGACAAAAACCGAAGTGTCTCTTTTTGGCAGTGGCTACTGTAGCAAAATCTGATCGTTGCCTCAGATACGGGAGGCTTTTAAGCTGCGCAAAAGAGAGGCGAATTTTAATTACAAAAATGCTGGGTACAGCATGACTCACTCCTTGGCGTTTGTTGGCTGTAAGTTGGTACAAGTTTTACTCTCAAAGTTTGTTGTGCAGTATTCTATCATGGTTATCAGATGAGGAAAGCAGGTTTAACCTGAAAGCAGGGAGATTTGGGTCAGAGCAGGGTGTACCCCTGACCCACAGTGATGGTGGACTTCCCATTACTGTGTCTGTCCCAACCAAGGTAAGACCTCCGCCCTGCCTCCCTCCCGCTCCCAAGGGTCTTTTAATTTCAATCCCTGCAGTAAGCACAGGATCGCTCTATGGCCGTGATGGCGAACCTATGGCAGAGGTGGCAGAGGTGGCACGCAGAGCCCTCTCTGTGGTCACCTGTGCCATTGCAACGCGCTCTACATGGGGCTACCCTTGAAGAATATCTGGAGACTACAATTGGTGCAAAATGCAGCTGCGCGAGCTGTGGTGGGTGTGCCTAGGTACACCCACATGACACCCATTCTCTGCCAGCTGCATTGGCTGCCCATTAGTCTCCGGACCCAATTTAAGGTGTTGGTTTTGACCTTTAAAGCCCTACATGGCTCAGGGTCAGGTTACCTTCGGGACCGCATCCTGCCGCATACCTCCCTACGACCGGTTAGGTCCAGGGATGGATTCCTAATTTTTTTACTACCACTCTATGGGCGTGGCTTATTTTGTGGGTGTGGCTTGCCAGCCATGTGACCGGGTGGGCATGGCTTACTGGTCATATATTAGTTATTTCAGAGAGATGTTACTACTATTTTTGCTATTTTATAGCTTACATGAAAAGCTTTGCATGCAAAGTGTGTGTTACACCATGGCAACACAGCAACCTTTATATGCAGAAAATGCTATAGTTAAAAGACAAGCAAGTCTCATACAGCATTTTTGGTTTCAGTCATGAATTCCTTAGACGAAAATATTGAGGACTGTTAAAAGAACAGTATCTTTGAACAGTCCTCAATGTTTTCATCTAAAGAATAACAGTATAAAACTGTATAAAATTAACAGTATAAAAGGTTAAGCTTCGGAAAATGCCAACTTTGGGAAGCTTTAGGTAAAAATGAAGGAAAAGTGTCAAATGCGAGCTTCTTATTATTTTCAAGCAAAGGGATGGGGAAAGACTTAATTGTCAGGTTAAGCCATCCTCCCCTGCTTGGACTCACTGTGGGGTAGGAAGGCAGCGCATGCGCAGTGCCGGAAGCTCGTCTTCTGGGCATGCGCAGAAGAAATTTTTTTAAAAAATTAATTTTAAAAAAATGGCGGCGCCCAGGCACTGGCAACCAACCGCACCGGTACTGTGACATCACCAGCAGGCTGCTACCGGTGCTATAGAGTGGACCGCACTGGTAGGAACCCACCACTGGTTAGGTCCCACAGAGTTGGTCTCCTCCAGGTCCCATCGACCAAGCAATGCCGGTTGGTGGGGCCGAGGGGGAGAGCCTTCTCTGTGGGAGCCCCCTCCCTTTGGAACCAACTCCCTCCAGAGATCAGGACTATCCCCACCCTGCTGGCCTTCCGTAAAGCAATAAAAACTTGGCTCTTCCGGCAGGCGGGGTGAAAGCGAGACCAACCAGACCAGATATGGGTCTCCCCCCTTGGTTATGAATGTTAGATGTTCTTTTTAATTTTTATAATTTTTAACTATATGTTTTTATATGTAATAATGATTTAAAATGCTGTCAGCCGCCCAGAGTCCCTTGGGAGTTGGGCGGCATACAAATCTATTAAATTAAATTAAATTAAATTAAATTGCCAGCTGGCCTTTGCTGCGCCAGAGTGGCGGAAAATGGCCTGAAAACGGCCCGGCCAAAAAACAGGCATGCGCGTGCCGGCCAGCTGGTCTTTGAGTTTCCGGTGCTCCGGCGCGCGCACCTGCACGCACATGCACACGCTTTCCGGTTTGGGCACTCGGTGCCGAAAAGGTTCGCCATCACCGCTCTATGGCTTTGGTGGCCTTCCAGCTTCATGAGTCCCTAAAATAAACCCAACGTCTTCTGGCCTCTTTCGACAAAGCGTTTGACTTCTTCCTCCACATTCTGATTTTACAAGCTCTCCTCTCATTTCAAAGCCACCTTCCCAGCCTGCTTTCTTTTCCTTTCTTCCAAGCTCCCCCGAACAATAGGAAAAGATATTATCCGGAGAAAGTCCCATTATAATGAACCTCCAGCCGGTAATTAGAAAGCATATTGATTAAAACAGCAACGAGGCAATGCTGGGGCCGCAAGACCTCAAGATGGAGACTCGGATATGGAACAGATGGGAGGGAGGGAGGGAGTCCCAAGGTTTACGTTGCTAGGTCAGACATTTGTTTACTGGGTTTTGCCCCATTTGCCCCATTTTTCTCGCCACCTTAGTTGAGTGAAGCACATTAAACGAGTAATACAGTTGTTAAGGGAATCTGGCTTCCCCCTTGACTTTGTTTGTCAGAAGGTCACAAAAGGGGATCGCGTGACCCCGGGACACTGCAACAGTCATAAAGATGAGTCAGTTGCCAAGCGTGCAAATTTTGATCACGTGACCATGGGGATGCTGCAATGGTTGAAAGTGTAAAAAATGGGCATGTCAGTTCTATCAATCTATCTATTTGTATCAACCTACCTACTATCTCTCTCTCTCTCTCTTTCTCTCCTATCTATCTATCTATCTATCTATCTATCTATCTATCTATCTATCTATCTATCTATCTATCTATCTATCTATCTATCTATCTTTCAATCTATCTTTCAATCTATCAATCTATCATCTTCTATCTATCTATCTATCTATCTATCTATCTATCTCATTCTATCATTCTATCTATCTCATCTATCTATGTATCTTCTATCTATCTATTTATCTCATTCTATCATTCTATCTATCTCATCTATCTATCATCTACCTATCATCTATTTGTCATCTATCTGTTATTTATTCATCTATCTATCTATCTATCTATCTATCTATCTATCTATCTATCTATCTATCTATCTATCTATCTATCTATCTATCTATCTATCTATCTATCTATCTATCTCATTCTATCATTCTATCATTCTATCTCATCTATCTATGTATCTTCTATCTATCTATCTATCTATCTATCTCATTCTATCATTCTATCATTCTATCTCATCTATCTATGTATCTTCTATCTATCTATCTATCTATCTATCTCATTCTATCATTCTATCTATCTCATCTATCTATCATCTATCTACCTATCATCTATTTGTCATCTATCTGTTATTTATTCATCTATCTATCTATCTATCTATCTATCTATCTATCTATCTATCTATCTATCTATCTATCTATCTATCTATCTATCTATCTATCTATCTATCTATCTATCTATCTCATTCTATCATTCTATCTATCTCATCTATCTATCTTCTATCTATCTCATTCTATCATTCTATCAATGTCATCTATCTATCTATCATCTATCTACCTATAATCTATCTGTCATCTATCTGTTATTTATTCATCTATCTATCATCTATCATCTATCTGTCATCTATTTATCTATCTATCTATCTTATCTATCTATGCCATTCTATGGTATCTATGTATCATCTATCTGTCATCTATCTGTTCTCTCTCTCTCTCTCTCTCTCTCTCTCTCTCTCTCTCTCTCTCTCTCTCTCTCTCTCTCTCTCTCTCTCTCTCTCTCTCTCTCTCTCTCTCTCTCTCTCTCTCTCTCTCACTCTCTCTCTGTCTCTCTCCTCTTCTCCTGAAGAAACAATCTTTCATTTCCATTTTCTACATGATTATCTGTCGAAATATTTCTGGCTTGGTGGATTCTCAACCTTTCATTATGTACTGGTGTGCAGGGAGCTCCATGGGCACAGTGCATTGGGGAAAAAGGTGGAATATAAATGCCGTAATAAAGGTTTTAATTATGCGGCTCTGAAATACCTCGCTCTCACCCCTTTGCTCATGAAATAAAATGCGTTTTATGATGAGGAAGGCTCAGCATGCAGCAATGTTTCTGCTAAGTCTGTAAAATGTGCAAAGTGCTTTGGCGGTAACTTCGCTAATTACACTTCCCAGCTTAGATAAATGCATTTCCTGCTTTGAAAAGTGTCACTAATTCGACTAAGAAACTTCACCCAGCGGAAACAAAGGAGAGATTGCTGGACTTAACTGTGGTGGAACATAGCCTGGATTCCCAGGAGGGAGGGGCTGCATTCCAGAGGATTAAGAGGCCACTCAGCTCAGATATTATGTGTGAGAGAAAGAGGGTGAAGATGGCTCCTCCCTAATAGTTCCCAGAGGATAAGTACCATATTTTTCAGAGTATAAGACGCACCTTAGTTTTGGGGGAGGAAAATAGGGGGGGAAATCTACCTACCAGGTATTCAATCCTTTCTTTCATAAGTCAGCTACTAATTCATCTTCATTAGCAGCTGGCCGTAAGTTCAGTCAGTCTTAGCTCAAAACAAAGGCAATTAGTTCTTGTTATCTCACGTAATGCCCGAAGGCTTGGCCAAATGCCCAGGAGTCTTTCTTGATAAGAAATCCAAAGCAGGGAAACGAATTCACAATACAAAGCACGACAGAGATCCAGTCTGAGCTATTGTTTCCTGCAGTCTTCCAGCTGCCTCTACTGTTCTTAAATAGACTAGGGGAATGGCCAATTAGCCCCAAGTCTTACTCCCGAGGAGACCTCCTCCGGAGTAACCATTCCTGCCTCTTGGCAGCCCTGCGTGCTTTTGCATTCAGGAGAGGAGAAGCCCCTCCTTCCTTATCACTGCCAAGAGATGCTGGAGGTTCCGAAGGCCCTGGCTGAACCTCAGCCTCTGGCACCGAGTCCTTGCCAGCCTCCTCACTGTCCGACTCGGGTGCCAGCTGCACAGGCCGCTGGCGGGCCACAACAAGTAAGTCCAGTAATCTCCCCTTTGGTTCCGCTGGGTGAAGTTTCTTAGTGACAGTTTTCAAAGCAGGAAATACATTAATCTAAGCAACCTCAGTGACTCCCTTCACAGTTGTGGCAAGAGAGGGTCGTAAAATGGGGCAATCCCGCCACCTCGCTTAGCCACAGAAATTTAGGATTCAATTGTGGTCGTAAGTTCAAGGCCCGCTGGTATATGCTTCCTGTGTAGATCGTGTAGCTTCCGTGGCCATCCTGATTTGCTTGACAGTAAGATGGATTGGCATATAAACTTAATCCATAAATAATGTAGTATATAAGAAGTGTGGAACAATAAAGAGATCTACTTAAGAGAATCACTTGGAGACTTTCCTGGTTTTTAGAGCCCTGATGCTTAACATACATCAAAAGGTTTCAGGCCATCACGATCTCAACACACACAAAAAGACCTTTAAAAAAAAATCACTTTGCAATTGATAATTGATAAGGGACTTGTAATTGGTCTCATAGGTAAGCCCCCCCATCCTCCCTCCTCCCTCTCCCACTTCATCCCAGTTTAAAACCCTACATCCGTTTAGCCACTCCATACATCTGATGAGCTATAGTTCCCAAAAGATTGGTTTTTTTTAAAATAAACAAATAAAATAAAATGTGTGGGTTTGAAGATCTGCTCCCAAATTGACTTGATTTCTGATGCTGTTTGGCTAATACAGGTAACAGGTTGTCCTCGACTTACAACAGTTCATTCACCCTGTTTCCCCCAAAATAAGACATCTCCTGATAATAAGCCCAATCGGGCTTTTGAGTGCATGGCAATAAGGCCAAGCGCTTATTTCAGGGTTCAAAAAATATATAAGACAGGGTCTTATTTTCAGGGAAACATGGTAGTGACTGTTGGAAGTTACAACAGTACCGAAAAAAGTGACTTGTGACCATTTTTCACACTTACGACCGTTGCAGCATTCCCTGTGGTCACGTGATCAAAATTCAGACACTTGGGAACTGGCTCACACTTATGACCACTGCAGTGTCCTGGGGTCAGGGGATCCCCTTTTGCGACCTTCTGACAAGCAAAGTCAATGAGGAAACCAGATTCACTTAACAACCGTGTCACTAACTTAACAACTGCAGTGATTCACTTAACAACTTTGGCAAGAAATGTCTCGCTTAGCAACAGAAATTTGGGCTTAACTGTGGTCATAAGTTGAGGACTACCTGTATTAAGGCACCTTTCTTACAATGATCAAGTTTTATTAATTTGTAATATTTCCATCCTACCTTTCCTCCTGAAATTTTCCAGAGAGGTGCGGTGGCCTAGAGGTGGCGCTCTCGCCTCACAATCAGGAGGCTGTGAGTTTGATCCTAGAGGCAGATATTTTTCTCTCTGGGCACAATGAGAATATGCCGTATTTTTCGGAGTATAAGACGCAACTTTTTGCCCCCCAAAAGAGGGTGGAAATGTCGGTGCGTCTTATACACCAAATACAGCCATTTTTGGTCTCCCGAAGCCCCGCCCCCGCATCCCATTTTTGCGAAAAACGGGCCGTTTTTTGCAAAAATAGGGGTGTTTTTGCCTTCCCCCACCCCCTAGGAGTGCTCCGCAGGCTTCCCAAATCCTCTGCATGCCCTGTTTTTGCAAGAAAAATTAGAAGGCAAAAACAGGAGTGTTTTTTTCCTTCTAATTACCCTATCTAGGAATTCTGGGATTTGAAGTCCACTAGTCTTAAAGCTGTCAAGTTTGAAGACCCCTGGGTTAGGGGTTAGGGGTGCAAGGGTCTTCAAACCTGGCAAGTTTAAGACTCCCATTCCTGAGCTAGCATGACTGGAGGAGGAATTCTGGGAGTTGAAGTCCACAAGTCTTAAAGCTCTCAAGTTTGAAGTTTGTAAAAAGCGTACATGGTTGTAAAAAGTGTACATGGTTGTAAAAAGTATTCTGCTACACTGGTATTTTATTAAATAATATATTACTACACCATTTGGAATACTTTTTTCCTTGTTTTCCTCCTCTAAAATCTAGGTGTGTCTTATACTCTGAAAAATACGGTATCTGCTGAACAAAGCTCCGCATTAGCGACAGGAAGGGCATCTGGCCATTAAATGCTTTACTAGCTCCATTCAGCTGCCCAGACTCTACCCCGCAAGGGATTATAGGGCCATTAAATGATGATGATGTCTACAATTTTCCCCAACAGCATCCCTCTAAAATTGGGCTGAGAGAGGATGATGGGTTTGGTTACCCACAGAGCCTCTGTAGCTGAAGATGGCCTAAAATCTGGGTCTCTGTTTTCCTGGGAGAACATCATCTTGACCACTCTGTAACCGTGGCTTCTAACATTCACACAAAGCAAGCTTTGATGATTGTCTGAACGCTCCTCTTAAACGTTTACCTGAAAGTGGTTAAGGTGTTTTATGAATGTGGAACCAATTGCTACATTCATATAGTGTGCTAAGCCTTCAGAATAAACCACACTATGGCTTAATTTAGATGCCGGGTTCACACATGCTAAGAAAAGGGAACATGTTCTCACAAGGTTCAGAATCACCAAATCTACCCTGCTTTAGCCAAATTAGCTTATTGGGTGACCTGAGCCTATAAATCAGTGTTTGCTAACTATGGCAACTTTAAGACATGTGGACTTCCACATGTCTTAAATTCTGGGAATTGAAGTCCACATCAGAGGTGGTATTCAGCTGGTTCGGACCGGTTCACCCGAACCGGTAGCAAAAATCACGGGTGGGCCTGCCCCACCCACCCTGGCTCTATGATAAGGTGATCAGATTTTATTTTTTGTAAAGCGGGACACCATTGATGGGGGGGGGGTTCTAGGAGAGCAAGACGGGAGGGGTCCGTCTCTCTTATCCTGCAGCTTTGTGCACCCCCCCAAACACCCCCCCTTCATTGCAGCCAGGGGTGGGTTCCTACTGGCGCAGGCTTACCTGTTCGTCGCCGCAGAGCCGAAGAAGCTGGTGGCGTTCGCGGCGTGGGGCTTCCCCCGGCCGCTTTCCCCGGCCGCCGGGACACCGCTATTTGCGTTCTTTTGCCCTCTGCGCATGTGCAAAGCATTCTGCTTGCACAGAGGGAACACAAACGGCACCAGCTTCTTCGGCTCTGCGGCGACAAACAGGCAAGACCGCCGCTGCCCCTCTCACTGCCCTCCCTCCCCACCTGGCAGGAGGAGGCAGGCGAGGCAGGAGGCAGAGGGGTGTGCAGGGCAAATTCAAATTCAAAAAGCGGGACTTTTTTGAAACGCCGCGGGACGCGGGACAAATTATTAAAAAGCGGGACTGTCCCGCCAAAAGCGGGACGTCTGGTCACCTTACTCTATGACATCCTATGTAGGGACGTTTTTGAGGCGGGATGCACGTGCAGAAGGTGGGCACATGCACGGAAGGCAGGCGTGTGCGCGAACCGGGCATGCACGCGGCAAACCGGTAGCACCGAAATGGGAAACCCATCCCTGGTTCCACATGTCTTAAACGTCTCTTAAAGTTGCCAAGGTTAGGAAACTCCAGTATAAATTAAAACTTGGAGATGGGAGGAGGTCATTTAAGCTCAGGAATCGAAACCAAATTGAAGCTGACAACCCCCACCCCTCAAATCTATCCATTTCTTCTTTCTCCTAGTTAAGTTCCAGGTGTTGAACAGGTTATTTGCAAAACATATTTGCAGGTTTGTTTTTCATTATCTGATCATCTCCAGTGACAACAAAGGCCGCCATTACTTTGTTTGCAAAATGAATACCTGAGAAAACAAAGCAGTTCACCACCAGGGCAGCTAAACATACATATTTCCCCCACCCACCCCTTTTTTTAAATGCGGTTCATTTGAATTACTTGCTCTTATTCATTCCTCTGTAATCTGTACTTGGAAAATGGAGTGGGCGAGAGAGGATGGGGGAGAGAGAGGGGGAGGGAAAGGGAGGGAGATAGAGAGAAAGTGGGGAGAAAAGGAGAGAGAAAGATGGAAGAAGAGAGAGGAAGCGAGGGAGGGAGGGAGAGAGAAAGAGGGAGGGAGAGACAGAGGAAGGAAAGAGAGGAGGGAAAAAAACAGGGAGGAGGAGGAGGAGGACTGTGAGGTCCTTGGTGCTCTTTGACCTTGACTCTTTTCTTGCAGACATTTCACTACCAGCCTAGGTAACATCATCAGTGCTAGAAGGGAGTGCGGTTCGCAGGAGGAGAAGGAGGAGGAGCTGTGAGGTCCCTGGTGCTTTCTGAGCTTGGTTGCTTTCTTGCAGATGTTTCATTACAAAGCAAGGTAACATCATCAGTGTTAGATGGGAGAGTGGTTTGTGGAGAGGAAGAGGAGAAGGAGAAGGAGAAGGAGGAGGAGAAGGAGAAGGAGAAGGAGAAGGAGAAGGAGAAGGAGGAGGAGACAGCAAGGGCAAACTACAAAACACTTTGTAGAAAATTGCAGGGACTTGCTAAGAATCAAGACCAACTTGACATGCACAGAAAAAATTCATGCTAGCAAGCATGGAAGTCCCCCTTTCAGGCCAGACCTCCTAGGACTAGAGAATGAGAGCGCTCTCACAATGCAATTAACCTAGTTACCGAAACATTAACCTATTTTCTGGGTTTGTTCAAGACGCTGAAGCCTAAATGAATTGCCTGAGCTGCGTAACCTTTGCATTTCCATTGGGAATGTGTGGTTGGTTTTTTCCCCCCTTCATTTGTGGATCTTCTCCACATTATCAATGGAACAGGGAAGTTTTTCCCATCTTCAGCTCCACTTCGGGTGACTCGATGGACACAGCCAAGCAATTTTAACGGAATAACAGAGTTGGAAGGGACCTTGGAGGTCTTCTAGTCCAACCCCCTGCTCAAGCAGGAGACCTGATACCAGTGGTGGGATTTAAATAATTTAACAACCGGTTCTCTGGCTGGGTAGGCGTGGCCAGGTGGTCATGTGACTGGGTGGATGTGGCCAACTCAAAGTCAAAACGAAAACGGGCGAAAAACCGGCTGAAAAAAACGGGCGTGGGCGGGGCCAGCCAGTGGTGGGATTAGCCGGTTCGCCGAACTGGGCAGAATTTTAACAACCGGTTCACTCAAACCGGTCCTGATACCATTCAGGACAAATGGCTATCTAATCTCTTCTTGAAAACTTCCAGTGATGGAGCATTTACAACTTCTGGAGGCAAGTTGTTCCACTGGTTAATTGTTCTAACTGTCAGGAAATTTCTCCTTAGTTCTAGGTTGGTTTTCTCCTTGATTAGGTCCCATCCGTTGCTTCTTGTGCTGCCTTCAGGTCAGGGGCAGGTTCCTAATTTTTTTTACTGCCACTCTGTGGGCATGGCTTATTTTGTGGGTGTGGCTTGCCAGCCATGTGACTGGGTGGGCGTGGCTTCTCGGACTGCTGAAGGG
This sequence comes from Diadophis punctatus similis, assembly GCA_023053685.1. Lineage (NCBI taxonomy): Eukaryota > Metazoa > Chordata > Lepidosauria > Squamata > Dipsadidae > Diadophis > Diadophis punctatus. The sequence goes on along the minus strand of JALIGW010000004.1, from coordinate 4,280,651 downwards.
CGGGGCACTGAGATAGGTCCTGCCGCCCGTTCCCCTTCCCCTCAGCAGCTCGAGAAGCCTCAAACGTGCAAAAATGCCTAGGATCATCACCGCGCGTTTGTGGCTTCTCGGACTGCTGAAGGGAGGGGAATGGAGATAGCTCCTGCCGCCCATTCTTTCAGCGTCTCACGTGCTCCCTCAGCCATCCTCCCCTGCTTCGACTCACTGTGGGGTAGGAAGGCAGTGCATGCGCAGTGCCAGAAGCTCGGCTTCTGGGCATGCGCAGAAGAATTTTTTTAAAAAAATTAAATTTTTTTTAAAAAAATGGCGGCGCCCAGGCACCGGCAACCGACCGCACCGGTACTGTGACGTCACCAGCAGGCCGCTACCGGTGCTATAGAGTGGATCGCACCGGTAGGAACCCACCACTGCTTCAGGTGCTTTGGAGAATAGGTTGACCCCGTCTTCTCTGTGGCAGCCCCTCAAATATTGGAAGACTGCTATCATGTCACCCCTGGTCCTTCAGAATAACACAAAACTGATTTGACCTCCTTCTGCTTGGGATACTTTTTCAATTTCCCAATCACAGTTGAGAAACCTTCTGAGGTTCTGCTCTCCACCTACCAACCTGGCCTGCTCTTCCTCAGTTTCCAACAGAGACCAGGTCACGCAAGAGAAGCCACCTGCTAAGTTTCATTTCAACCTAAAATATCAATTTTGTTTTGAGCCAGTTGTGACTCCTGATGATTACATGGACGGGTCCATGTTATTTTCTTGGCAACTTTAAAGGAAGCATTTGCACTGGCTTTGTCTTGTTATTGTTTATATCTCAGCCCAGTTCTAGGATTTCATTTATTAGAAATTATTACTTTATAAGTTACTCAAGGTGGCACGATACACCTTTTTCCTCCTCTTTTTCCTCACAGCAACCTTGTGAGGTGGGTAGGATTGGGAGAGAGTGACTGGCTGAAAGGCACCCAAGTGACTTTCATGCCTAAGGCAGAACTAGAACTCACGGTCTCCTGGTGATTGGCCCAAAGTCACCCAGCCAGCTTTCATGCCTAAAGCAGGACTAAAATTCACCATCTCCTGGTGATTGGCTCACCGAAACGGGAGCGATCGCCGGTTGGCCACGTCCCCAAAATGGCTTTCTCGGCGGCACCATAGGTGCCACCATCTTGTTTTTGACTTCTGTGCATGGACAAAAGCTTGGTTTTTGGCACTTGTGCGGTGTGGCCGCACGATGCAGGATGCGTGCGAGCCCACGCAGTGTGGGAGGAAGTGAACCGGCAGCAAGGTAAGTTACAACCCACCCCTGGATGGATGGATGGATGGATGGATAGACAGACACAGACAGACAGACAGACAGACTGTCACGATGTGAATAATTGCCAGTTGTGCATCTCTACTATTTCTAGATTTATTGTATTTCCTAATCAAGCAGACATGTGATATGTTTCACTACGCATGCATGCATTCCAGGAGTTTTGTCTCCTCCTACTTTCCTTCTTCTTCGATGCCTCGCCTGAGGCAGATGTGAAATACTTAGCTGAGAAGATGTAGCTTATTAAAGGTTTATTCTTTTGTTACTTTTGTACTAAAATAAATATTTTGTTAATTAGAATTGAATCTCGGTTTTATTTTCTAAGTATGAATGACTTCATGGAAGCAAGATCCTAAATCGCCTCTTGATAGGAAAATTCCTATCTGACAAAGACAGACAGACAGACAGACATGTGTGTGTTTGTGTGTGTGTGTGTGTGAGAGAGAGAGAGAGAGAGAGATAGAGAGAGAGGGAGAGAGGGAGGGAGGAAGGGAGGGAGGGAGGGAGACTGTAGCTATAAAATTCTTTCTAAAGGCATTCAGGCACTTGGAATATCAACCCACACCCCTTATTTTTCTTTTTGCAATGTAGGTTTTTCACTCAATTGCGCAGGATGACAAGCTTTCCTTAATCTTCATTTCCTTGACACATTTGTCGGCTAGAAATGCATCTGTCTGAAAGAATCAGATTCCATTTGTGGGTTTTCTCCCTCTTTATCACCAATGGCAGCTCTCCGATTAAGTGATCAAGATGCACCTAATAATAGAAATACAGTAGAATCTACTGCAAAAGAATGTAGGAATAACCCTCTCCCTGGTGAATGCAGAGACACATATGGGCCTTTCCTTGGCTTTTGTCTCTTCTCCCAAGAAAACTAAAGGGCTTGTCAAGATGACGGTCTTGCATTGCTGGACACCTGTAATGATAGAGATGGAGGTGGAGACGATGAAGGTGGGGACGAGAAGCAGTGTAGTGAAGTGTAGCAGTTAAGGCACCAGGCTACACATTGTGAAACTGGGAGTTTTAGCCCTAATTTGGGCATGATGCTGGCTGAGTGATCTTGAACCAATCACATATTCATGGAGGAGGAAGAGGAGGAGGAGAGGAGGAAGAGGAGGAGGAGAGGAAGAAGAGGAAGACGAAGAGGAAGAAAAGGACGAAGAAGTGGAGAAAAAGAAGAGGAGGAGGAGGGGGGAGGAGGAGGAGGAGGAAGAAGAAGAAAAGGAGGAGGAAGAGGAGGAGAAAGAAGGAGGAGGAGGAGGAGGAAGAAGAAGAAGAAGAGGAGGAGGAGGAGGAGGAAGAAGAAGAAGAGGAGGAGGAGGAGGAGGAAGAAAAAGAAGGAGGAGGAAGAAGAAGAAGAAGAGGAGGAGGAGGAAGAAAAAGAAGGAGGAGGAAGAAGAAGAAGAAGAAGAAGAAGAAGAAGAAGAAGAAGAAGAAGAAGAAGAAGAAGAAGAAGAAGAAGAAGAAGAAGAAGAAGAAGAAGAAGAGGTGGTTCTGTTCATCAATAAACTTTCTTTCCAATCGGCCTCCATTTTGCTTCCAGGGCCTTTCTCCCAGCTTGGAACTGAACCAGATGGATTTTTCTTCCAACACTCGCGGCAAACCTATTAACATTACAACGTGTTCCTTATATTCTCAAGGAGTACTTTCAAGTTTCTTGCAGGAAAGGACTCAGAAAAATGAGCCCATCAGAAAACGAAGCCCCAATGATCTATCCCATCCTTCACTGACTCGGCCAATCAGACTTTTTCCCAACTGCTTGCTAGGAATTTTGGAATTGTAGTTTAAGGTATCTGAATTCAGGGCCGAGTTGGGAAGTCATGTCATCTTGAAAATGCTGAAGTCAGTTACATTTAATGTCCATCTGGTCACCTTGGTGGGTGCCGGTATAGTCCTGCCGTGGCCTTTGGCTGCAGGGGGCATTGCCAAATCATCTTCCCAAGCAGGCCTATGGTTGCCTTAGCAACCTGTAGCTTATAGCTCTGAGCCACCTCCCTGCTTAACCCAATGGGGAAATTCTTTTCAGGTTGCTAGGCAACTGAAAACGCCTCTCTTCATCCCATTTAGTTTCTGCAGTGGATGATTAAAAAAAGAGTCTGCATGAATATCCACACTCACTCCCTGCACAACCTTTTCTCCATTTGTTCTAATGTTTCACTCCTCTTTGTTTAAAAGATGCAGTTTTACACAGAAGTTCTTCTAAGTCAAGTGTTTCCCAATGTCCGCCATTTTAAGAGAACTGGACTTCAGTTCCCAGAATTCTAAGTGTTGGCATTTTTTAATACGCCCAGACTTCAACTCCCAGAATTCTCAGTGTTGACAATTTTAATGTGTCTGGACTTCAGTTCCCAGACTTCTCAGCGATGCCAACTGTAAGAAGCCCAGATTTCAATTCCCAGAATTCTCAATGCTGGCAACTTTAAGATGCCTGGACTTCAGTTCTCAGAATTCTCAGGGTTCGCAACCTTAATATTTCTGAACTTCGGCCAAAACCAAAAGACCCAGCAGCCCCAGAATCAAAAACAAGAATCAACAGGAAACAGCAATGGATGGAAACTAATCAAGGAGAGAAGCAACCTAGAACTAAGGAGAAATTTCCTGACAGTTAGAACAATTAACCAGTGGAAGAACTTGCCTCCAGAAGTTGTGGGTGCTCCAACAGTGGAAGTTTTAAAGAAGAGATTAGATAATCATTTGACTGAAGTGGTATAGGGTTTCCTGCATAAGCAGGGGTTGGACTAGAAGACCTCCAAGGTCCCTTCCAACTCTGCTATTCTATTCTATTCTATTCTATTCTATTCTATTCTATTCTATTCTATTCTATTCTATTCTATTCTATTCCATCCCATCCCATTCTATATTCTATTCTATTCTATACTATTCTATTCTATTCTATTCTATTCTATTCTATTCTATTCTATTCTATTCTATTCTATTCTATTCTATTCCATTCCATTCCATCCCATTCTATATTCTATTCTATTCTATTCTATTCTATTCTATTCTATTCTATTCTATTCTATTCTATTCTATTCTATTCTATTCCATCCCATCCCATCCCATTCTATATTCTATTCTATTCTATTCTATTCTATTCTATTCTATTCTATTCTATTCTATTCTATTCTATTCTATTCTATTCCATCCCATCCCATTCTATATTCTATTCTATTCTATTCTATTCTATTCTATTCTATTCTATTCTATTCTATTCTATTCTATTCTATTCCATTCCATTCCATCCCATTCTATATTCTATTCTATTCTATTCTATTCTATTCCATTCCATTCCATCCCATTCCATTTTCTATTCTATTCTATTCTATTCTATTCTATTCTATTCCATTCCATTCCATTCCATTCCATTCCATCCCATCCCATCCCATTCCATCCCATCCCATCCCATTCTATATTCTATCCTATCCTATCCTATCCTATCCTATCCTATCCTATCCTATCCTATCCTATTCTATTCTATTCTATTCTATTCTATTCTATTCTATTCTATTCTATTCTATTCTATTCTCATACAGTGTAATGACTACCACAGCCACTATATAGGACAAACAAGGCACAACGCATCCATGATCAACAACTATCAGTCGGAATACAAGTAGTCCTTGACTTACGGCCACAATTGAGCCCAACATTTCTGTTGCTAAGCGAAACATTTGTTAAGTGAATTTTGTCCCATTTTACCACCTTTCTTGCCACAGTTGTCACAGTGAATCACTGCAGTTGTTAAGTTTGTCACACGGTTGTTAAGTGAATCTGGCTTCCCCATTGACTTTGCTTGTCAGAAGATCACAAAAGGCGCTCATGTGGCCCGGGGGGGGGAACCCTGTAGCCGTCATAAATATGAGTCAGGCGCCAAGTGTCCGAAGTTTGATCACGTGACCATGGGGATGCTGCAATGGTCATAAGTGTGAAAAACGGTCATAAGCCACTTTTTTCAGTGCTGTTGTCACCGGTCACTAAATGAACTGTTGTAAGCCAAGGACTACTGGTACCTGTGTAGCAGGGGTGGGTTCTACTTACCTTCCCCACCGGTTCGCATCGTGACGGAAGTGAACGTTTTGCGCACTGGGAAACTGTGACCATCCTAGACCCAGCCAAGTCCAAAAATGCCAGGGAATTTCTAGAAGCCCAGCACTCTGACAAATTAGCCATCAACAGACACATAGACGTAAACAATATCTACATGCTATGCAAAAGAGACAATCAACAAGCCCAAAAAGGAACAAAAAGACCAAAGCATCTCCCCACCAGCAATCAACACCCAGATGAGCTTAGATTAACTCCAAGATTAACATCAGACCAACAATCGAGTAAATAATGCCCCAATCAAGGAACTGCCAAGGAAGCCAAGAGCAAACTATCCTGTGCCCATCGGAGCCTGAATATATGAGGGAAGATGAGCTGGAACTGGAGCCGACAGAGATCGAGGGGGCGGCTTCGTTGGCCTAGGAGGAAAATGGAGAGGAACAGGGGCAGTCAGGCCAGGGGCTTTCAGGATTGGGATAGCTTGTAGGCAGGGAGGAATGGGCGCAGGATGACCAAGAGAGGCTAAGCAGTGAACATGAGAGACAGAACTCAGGTGATGAGCAAGGACCACCAGCTCGTGATCTGCAAGCACGGAGAGTGGAGAGAAGCCTTCCAAGCCTTCGAGGGACCCCCTGTGACAACATTGCAGTCCCCCAGGGGTCTGCGGACCACAGGTTGAGAACCCCTGCACTAGAATATGAACGGAGAGCAAACCCCACTCTTTACTAGCACTGATGATGTTACCTAGTTGGGTCGTAAAATGTCGGCAAGAAAACCACCAAGCTCAGAGAGCACAAAAGGACCCCTCCCTACCTGTACAATTTTCCCAAAAAAGGAAAAAAAAGCAACCGCTCCTTCTTTCACTTTCTACTTTATCTTTTTAAAATATATGTATATATATTTATATTTTTCCTTCTGCATTTCTCCGAAACCATCGGTCTCCGGGGAGCCCAGAGCAGCTCATTCCGAAGACGGCTCCTTTTTCCTGTTATTTCTATTCCTCCAAAAAGGTTATAAAAACCTGTCAGTGGTTTTTATGAGAAATTCCAACACTGGTGACCCCCAGAGACCCATCCTGGGTCTCAACTGCAATTACCAGCATATGTTCCCCATTGTCTCCTGTTCGGTGGGCACCAGCTGCCGCTCAGCTGGTGAACACCCTTTTTTTGGCAAAGTGGGGGGGAGAGAAAAATGACCGAGCTGGTAGGAGACGGGAGCAGAATTTGTAAAGTATTCGCAGCGACGCACAGGAGTTTGCAAACACTTGTTGGGGACGGTAAATATGTCCTACTTCCCCCTGGGGAGATGAACCCATAGCCAGCATCACCCATAGGGGATACTTAGCTGTTTGGGTTAAAGAAAGCTTGTTTGTTTGTTTGTTTCAGCCCGAAGCAAGTTGAAGTAAGGTGGTTGAGCCTCCAGGGTGAGCCCTCGGCTTGCAAATCCAATCCGGCGAAGGCTGTCACAAGCCTTTTCCTTTCTTTCTGAAAAAAAAAAAAAAAAAAAAAATCCACAAGGACAAAAAAGAAAGAAAAAAAATGAGATTTGTTGGAACTCAGCTCCATGCATCTTTTTCTGCTTTGTTCCTGTTTTATGGAGGCTGTTTTCCTTTTCGTTGTTAATTGGGTCTGTTCAAAAACCTTTCTGGATCATCGTCGGAGCAGCAAAGGGTTGGCAATTGTTGTTCGGGGTGAGCTTTGCTGTTGGTGGGCTGGGGAAAGGGGGCACCCTCCAAAGACTCAACCCAGCCGAGGGAAAAGCTGCAGTTGATTTGATTTAACTTATGGTTCAAAAGGGGCTTAAATTACAAGAGAGCTTTTGTGTAGAATTGTCCTTTTGTTTTTGGGTCATAATAAAAAAGACACAGAGAAGACGTGTGTGTGTGTGTGTGTGTGTGTGTGTGTGTGTGTGTGTGTGTGTGTGTGTGTGTGTGTGTGTGTGAACCTATTCTCCAAAGCACCAAAAGGCAGGAGAAGAAGCCACAGGTGGAAACTCATCAAGGAGAGAAGCAACCGAGAACTATCGAGAAATTCCCTGACAGTGTTCTGACCTAGGCTTCACCAAAGTACGACACAGACTCCTTGTCCCAAAAAAGCCCCTTTTTATTTGGCTAATAGCAATAGCACTTACACTTATATACCGCTTCATAGTGCTTTACAGCCCTCTCTAAGTGGTTTACAGAGTTCAGCATATTGCCCCCAACAATCTGGGTCCTCATTTTACCGACCTCAGAAGGATGGAAGGCTGAGTCAACCTTGAGCCGGTGAGATCTGAACAGCTGAACTGCTGAACTAGCAGTAGCCTGCAGTGCTGCATTTAACCACTGCACCATCTCGGCTCGGTTCTTAGCATTCACATCCAGCAAAGTCCCGGCAAGCAGTCTTTCAAGGGTGAGTTGCAAACACAAACCTTATCAGTCCTTGGATAGTTGCCAGGCCGAGAGCTTCTTGACGCAACTGCTGTACAAGGAAATACTTGGCAAGGAGTCTCTGCGAGGCACAACTCAGATAATCAAATCTTCACACTAATAAACTAATTGTCTCCCCTTTCGCTCCTATTTATTCCCAATGGGAGGGGCCATTCAGCATCCCCTTGTGCCTTTACTCCCGAGTCAACTTCTGTTCCTTAATTGTTCCCTTCTCCTGACAGCTCTGCGCATGCGCACATCGGGAACAGGCTCCAGCTGTTCTTCTGCCCCACTTATCTCCGACTCCGAAGGTAGCTGATAACTGTTGGACGGCCCTGGCCCCGTCTCTGCCTCTGACGCAGAGTACTCCTCAGAGCCTTCCCCAGACTCCAGGACTGGCCCATGTTCCTCCCCAGCCTCCTCACTGACCGAGTCTGCTGCCAGCTCTGCTGGCAGCTGGCGGGCCACAACAGACAGTGAGAAAATTAATCAGTGGAACAGCTTGCCTCCAGAAGTTGTGGGTGCTCCTGCATCACTGGAGGTTTTAAAGAAGAGATTGGACAACCATTTGTCTGAAATGGTATAAGATTTCCTGCCTGAGCAGGGGGTTGGACTAGAAGACCTCCAAGGTCCCTTCCAACTCTGTTATTCTGTTATTTTCTTTCATTCTGTCAGCATAGCAAGGATACATTGGGAATACTCTTTGCACCGAAAGAATTAATGGGGTATTAAAACTTAGGGGTCCCCAAGTAGGGTAGATTACACCAACAGCAAGCAAAATTAGTCAGAGACTAATTCACAGTTAAGATTGTCCTAGGGTAGCATTGACACAACTTGCTTATCCAAGTTACAGGTGTTCCTCGAATTATGACCGGTTGCTTAGCAACTGTTTGAAGTTGTGATCTACCCCCCCAAAAAATGATAATTATGACTAGGACTCAAAGTTTGGACGGCCTCCCTCTCCTTACCTGGTTACGTGATCAAAATTCAGATGCTTGTCAACTGACTCACATTTATGACGGTCGCTGTGTCCCGGGGTCACGTGATCCCCTTTTGCGACCTTCTGACAAGCAAAGCCAATGGGGAATTCTGATTTATTAATTATTAATTATTATTTATTTATTAGTGATATTTATATACCGCCTCACAGTGCAAGCACTCTCTAAGTGGTTTACACCATTAAGCAATGTATATATTTACATTGGCCCCAACAATCTGGGTCCTCATTTTACCTACCTCAGAAGGATGGAAGGCTGAGTCAACCCTGAGCCGGTGAGATTTGAACCACTGAACTCAAATGATCATAGTCAGCTAAAGTAGCCTGCAGTACTGCTCTCTAACCGCTGCGCCACCTCGGCTCTAAAGATTGACTTTACCGCCTTGCTGCTAACTTAACAACGGCAGTGATTCGCTTAGCAACTGGTGGCAAGCAAGGTCATAAAACCAGACAACATTCACTCAACCAATGTTTAGACTGGAGGCTAAAACATATGAAGAACGGTTGCAGGAACTGTGTATGTGTAGTTTAATGGAAAGAAGGACCAGGGGAGACATGATAGCAGTCTTCCAATATCTCAGGGGCTGCCACAAAGAAGAGGGAGTCAAGCAATTCTCCAAAGCACCTGAGGGTAGAACAAGAAGCAATGGGTGGAAACTAAACTAAACTTGATGAGCCGAGGTGGTGCAGCAGTTAGAGGCAGTACTGCAGGTCACTTTAGCTGACTGTGATCCGCAAGTCAGCGGTTCAAATCTCACCGGCTCAAGGTTGACTCAGCCTTCCATCCTTCCGATGTCGGTAAAATGAGGACCCAGATTGTTGGGGGTAATATAAATATACATTGCTTACTGGTGTAAACCGCTGAGAGAGTGCTTGCATTGTGAGGCGGTATATAAATCTCACAAAATAAATAAATAAACAAGGAGAGAAGCAACCTAGAACTAAGGAGAAATTTCCTGACAGTTAGAACAGTGGAACAGCTTGCCTCCAGAAGTTGTGAATGCTCCAACACTGGAAGTTTTAAAGAAGAAGTTGGATAACCATTGGTCTGAAGTGGTGTAGGGTTTCCTGCCTAGGCAGGGGGTTGGACTAGAAGACCTCCAAGGTCCCTTCCCAAGGTCCCCTTCTTATTATGCATTTCTAAATGTCTCATAAATGGAGGGCTGCCTGTATTTTCAGAAAAAAGTCCTTGTGTAGAATCCCGATGAAGTTCTGAGAAAGGGTGGCCTTCACGCCATCTTCTAAAAGCCGGATCCAGCTCTCGCCTGCTCCTCGTCAGAAGCTCCCGTCGAGAAGGAAGACCTCACGAAACCCCAAAATTGGTTTCTACAGCGCCGGCAATTCCCCACTTTCCCACTCAAATTAACCTCTCTTTTCACACCACCTTCCCCGCAGGCCTCACACCGTCGGCGAAGCCAGCCGCTCACTCCTGGAAGGCAGACCTTTCTCCGGGATAGCATTTGAAGCAATTTACTTATCAGCTGTACTCCGCCATCTATCTGACACACATCCCCGCTCGGGTTTTAGTTTATTTTATTTTTTTAGTTCCCGTGTCTCCGTCTGCAATGAAAATATAAGGGTGGGGGGATAAAAAAAAATTCACCGGAGCAGAAATCAGCGTGACAGAGTGGAGTTTTGTAATTGTTGCGGGCAGATGAAAATCAAGTGTTTTCCTCAGAGCGTCAACGCGGAGAGTGAATTTGGGGTGGAGCTGTTCAGCCCTGCGGGTGGGAAACGGAGAAAAGACACAACCAAGTAAAATCACATCGTGCTGATTCTTTAGCTGGGGTTGGACCTCATCCAGCAGTGGTGGCGAACCTTTTTCGGCTCGCGTGCCAAAAAGGGGGGCGCGCGCTCGCGCGCACTCGCGTGCCCACACCCATTCCCTCCCCCCCACGCATGCACACAACATCCCCCCATGCTGCCCCCTGCGCATGCGCACACACACACACCCCCGCGCAAAGGCTTACCGGAGCCTGGGACGACGGAACCGGCAAACCGGAAGTGTGAAAAAACGCACTTCCGGTTTGCCGGTATGCTGTTTTTTGCACTCCAGAGGGTGCAAAAAACTACAAAACGGACAAACCGGAGGTGCAGAAAAGTGCACTTCCGGTTTGTCCGTTTTGTAGTTTTTTGCATTCCGGAGCTTCAGGGAGCTTCCCTGAACCCTCCGGAGTGCAAAAAACAGCACACTGGCAAACCGGAAGTGCGTTTTTTCGCACTTCTGGTTTGCCGGTGGGCAACCCTCGCATGCCGGCTTCTATGGCTCCGCGTGCCATAGGTTCGCCACCACGGTCATACAGTATCTCTCAGATTCTTCCCAAGAACATAAGATGTCATAATGTACTGGTGGAAGTCAGGAAGTCCTCAACTTACAACCGTTTGAAGTTACGTCACTGAAGAAAGTGCCTTACAACCCGAGCTTTGCACTTATGACCGTCACAGGATCCCCGTGGTCAATTGATCAAAATTCGGACGCTTGGCAACTGGCATGTATTTATGACGATTGCACCGTGATCACGGTCACGTGATCACTGGTTTGTAACCTTCCCAAGTGGCTTCTGTCAATCAACGTCATTGCGGGAAGCTGGATTTGCTTAATGACCATGTGATTCACTTAGCGATTGCCGCAATTTGCTGAACAGCCATAACAGAGAACGTCACTCAATTGGGCACGACTCCCTTAACAACCGCCCTGCTTAATAACGGAAACTCTGCTCTCAATTGAGGTCATAAGTCAAGGACTGCCTGCGTACGTACAGATCCAAACAGTTTGGCCTTTTGTAATTGACAGATGGAAATAAGGATATCTTATTATAGTGTTAATAATTTATTATAGCTATCGACTTAAAAAAAAACATACACCTGGAACCTTTTGCCCATCCTTAATTTTATGCATGGCTCACATCTTAATTCTGTAAACAGGTGAAGCATCGTGTGTGACGGTCACATCAAAGAAGACGGATATGCTAAATATTGTTTGTATGGCCTTAGTTTTCTTTCCGGACAGATTTCTCTATCCATGTCGGGTGTGAAGGGGAGGGAAGAAGGGGCAACAGGAAGAGGGGAGAATTAATTTTAAAATAGAGATTCTCTTTCCGTTTCGTATATAATCCATCCTTTAATCTCAGGGCTTTATCAACTCATTTTATTTCATGTATAGGCCAGCTCTTGATAGATTGAAATTAAACAAAAAAACATGTTCTTTTCTATCAGATATGTATAATAATCACATAAATACATACATATTTAGAATTAGAAAAAGAACCCGAAGAAGCTCAGCATTTCAAACGGTAAAAGAAGGAAGGTTCAAGGTCACACTTTTAACATTTCCTCATTCACAATGGTTCCTGCACAAAGAAAAAGTATACGCATTTGGGGTTTTTTCTTATGCAATACACACAAACAGAGAGAGAGAGAAAGAGAGAGGTGGGGGCACTGAAATACATGCACAACCACATTAAAAACAGACAAATATTTTTGAAATGTTAGCATGGGGGAGTCCATTTCTGACTTGTGGTTATATTCAGTCTTGGAAGCATCAGGAATGCGCTCAGCTGCTATGTGATTTTTATGTTGTCTTTAATGTGGGTTGTTTTTAACTCTGTTTTTATTTTGTTTTTAACCGTTAGCTGGCCAGAGTCATGCATAGAAGACGGGCAGCCATAACAAGCTAGCAAGCAAGCAAGCAAGCAAGCAAGCAAGCAAGCAAGCAAGCAAGCAAGCAAGCAAGCAAGCAAATATATATGTGTGTGTGTGTGTGTGTGTGTGTGTGTGTGTGTGTGTGTGTGTGTGTGTGTAGGATTTTTTGCTGATAAATGAAAATAAAG
>JALIGW010000004.1:4233070-4263070 GCA_023053685.1 Diadophis punctatus similis | reverse complement strand
TTCAATTTCTCAGAATAAATCCCTCCCATGCGTAGCACCACCATAATTCCTCAAAGACAGCCAGATTCCAAAATTTGGGGATATAACTCAGTATCACATTAACATCTATAGCAGTTAAGGATTTATCCGTGAATCTACTTAGGTAAATTGAATGACGGTTACAAAAAGACACCAATTATTTATAAGAGCAGATCGTACGGGTCAACGATTCTTAAATCTCTTTTTTTTTACCTCTCCCATAAAGACAATCTAATGCCCCATCCTTTCAAATACACGATTTGGAGAATCCAATACAATTCAGATAGTCAGAAATGCAATTTGGGGGTGAATCCGCTTTAATCTTAAATCCGATAATCCTATTTTAATGTTTTTAAGGACATGTAGCCACAGATGGGGTATTATCGGAGATTCCAGGGCTTTGATCCCAGTTTGAAACAGCCCAGCGGTATCCCTCTCGAAAAATATTCCTGAACTTTTCGATGAAGCTACATTATGGGTTTAACTTCCGTCATGGATTCGATCAAACAGGAAAATATCTCAGGCCTTTGAAGCAACCAAATTATCTGGCCCATACTGAGCCATTAAAACACGCTTAAATTGAAAATACTGCCTTTACTATCAACGAGAGGAACCGAATTCCATTTGCAGTCGAGAAAAATCCTCAATTCTTACTTTACCTCAGCAATTGTCACTATGTCGGCTTTCCCCCATTCTTTCCAATAAAACATTTTGCCACTTATTTTTTTTAAAGTAGAATTCTTTCAAATAACATACAGGTACCATAGTTCTCGACTTAGGACCACAATGAGCCCAAAATTTATGTTGCTAGGTGAGAAATTTGATAATAAGTGAGTTTTGCTCCATTTGACGACTTTTCTTGCCACTTTTAATTGAATGAGTGCAGTTGTTAGATTAGAAACATTGTCGTTAAGTGAATCTGGCTTCCTCATTGACTTTGCGTGTCGGAAGGTCGCAAAAGGGGATCGCAGGACCCCGGGAAACTGCAACCGTCATAAAAATGAACCAGTTGTCGAGCATCCAAATGTGGGGATGCTACAAAGGTCGCAAGTGTGAAAAATGGTCATAAGTCACTTTATTTCAGTGTTCTTAACAATAGCAAATTTCATTTACAGGTAGTCAGCAACCTACAACCACAATTGAACCAAAGCTAAACAAGACAGTTGTTAAGTGAGTTTTGCCTCATTTTATGACCTTTCTTGCCAGAGTTGTTAAGTGAATCACTGCAGTTGTTAAGAGTCCCTGCTGAGTTGAGCGGCATACAAATATCAGTAGTAGTAGTAGTAGTAGTAGTAGTAGTAGTAGTAGTAGTAGTAGTAGTAGTAGTAGTAGTAGTAATAATAATAATAATAATAATAATAATAATAATAATAATAATAATAATAATAATAATAATAATAATAATAATAATAATAATAATAAGCTAGTAACACGATTGATCACATGTCTCTGGGGCACAGCATCCGTCATAAATATGAACCAGTTGCCAAACGGTTGAATTTTGATCATGTGACCATGGGGATGCTGCAACGGACGAAAGAGTGGGAAACGGTCTTAAGTCACTTTTTTCAGTACTGTTGCAAGTTTGAACGGTCACTAAACGAATCATTGTAAGTCAAGGGCTACCTATAGCATGGTTAGTGGCCCCTGACTGTAAATAAATAAAAAATAAGGAACTACTGAGTATTTGAATCTGGGTTTTCTGGCAGCAGTACATCTCATTAGTTCTTTGTTGACCAGGGGTGGGATTCAGCCGGTTAGGACTGGTTCAGGCGAACCGGATGTTAATTTTACATCTGGTTCGCCGAATCAGTAGTTGCAAGAACTGGCTGACCCTGCCCACCTGACCCCACCCCTCCCAGGAGTCTCCACACGGCCCGTTTTGGATGGCAGATAAGTGCAGGGCCCGCACGGAGGCTCTGGGAGGGTGAAAAGCGGGCCTACCAGAAGTACCGGAAGTCCGGAAACGGGCCCATTTCCAGCCTCCGGAGGGCCTCCAGAGCCCGGGGACAGGCCATGTTAGCCCTCCCAGAGGCTCCGGAGCCTAGAGAGGGCGAAAACGCACCCCCTTCCATGGTGGAGGAGCCTGAGTAGACCCCGCCCCCATGGCCACGCCCACCCAGCAACCGGGCTGTCACAATGTGATTTTTAGATTGTCAGCTGTACTCATATGTCAGACTTTATGACCCAGAGATTTATAGCACAGCAGTCACGTGAAGAGTGAACTGCGCATATGCACATTCCATTCTATCCTCCGTTCTCTTCCGCTGCTAGCCCTCTCTGGGAGAGGACGTATGTTTTTAGATTGTCAAGATGTAGTTATTAAGATTTATTGTTTTTGCATTCTTTTATACTGAAATGAATATCTTGTCATTTTTAGACTTTATGCTCGAGTTTCTTTTATTAGGGATTAGCTCCAAAGAGAAAAGATTTCATCACCTCTAAGGCTTATTTTCTAATTCCGTCACGAGCAGAGAACCAGTTGTTTAAATTTTTCAATCCCACCCCTGTAGGTTGACATTTTGTGCAGTAAAAATTGTGACCCCTGGAGCTACAGACTGTTTTGCAACCACCCATGACGCAACCGCTGAGAGTTTACATCCCACTTAAGCAGGTCAGCAGATAAGCATGACACCTGCGTTGTAGTATATGGGGTTTGTTTCAAGCTGATTAGGGGTTGTGGTTCCTTGTTAGGAAACGAGCTCATTAGTTAGCAAAGTTTGATATCAATAAGGGAGAATATTGGTTGCTCAGGGTTGAAATGAGGGGCCTTGGTGCTCTGAGCTTGGTTGTTTCTTTGCAGACATTTTATTACCCAACTTGGTAACATCATCAGTGCTAGTAGTAGAAACTAGAGATGTGAAGGCCCGGAAAAAAACCGGAAAAATTCGAAAAAAACCCCAATTTTTTCCCATTTTTTTCCTGAAGGCTTTTTTGTTGTTTTCCAAAAAATTGGAAAAATTGAAAAAAGGGGGAAAACAACCATTTTATTTTAACATGATGAATAAAATATTTTAAGACAGGGTGTTCAAATATTTTCTAAATCATTTCTTAAAAAAAAGTATGATATCAGATTATTCTAATTTCTGTGCACTGAGTGAGGACAAGCAAGTCCTAGGTAACAAACTGAACCTCCAATGCAAGAACAGTATGCATTTCTTCCTTTAGAAGGTGCTGCTATTGTAACAAGAAAAAGCTTTCAGTTTTGCTTTTGCATGTTAGTGGGTGTGTTTGGTTTGTTCTGTCCTCTTCACTAGGCCTCAAAAAGCATATTTTTATTTTTATTTAATACTGTGGAGAGGAAATATGAAAAATTGTTACTTTTGGTTTTGAAAATTGTTTTGTGGAGGCTTTTTGGCTGTTCCACATAAACTAGTTAGCAGTTCAGGAGATTGTTGCTCCCTTTGTTACAAATAAATATTATAAAAAAGTAAATTCTGTTTGTGATAATTGTTTGGCTACACTATATTTTTAATATGCTAGTTGTGATAATTTTATGCCAAGTCAAATTGTCCATAGTCATATTTTATGTTCCCAAAGTAACAGAATGACTTTCAATCTTAAAAAGACAAAAAAGTACTAATGTAGCATTTTTTTCAATTTTTCCAAAAATTTCTGTCCCCTTCCCCCCCTGAAAAAAAGAAAAAAAAATGGGTTTTTTTCTGAGCTTCAAAATTTCCGGAAATTTTACATCTCTAGTAGAAACTAATAATTTTACCTACTTTAGATAATGAAATATCTGCAAGAAACCAACCAAGCTCAGAGAGCACCCAGGACCCCTCAAACTTTAATATCTAACGCAGACTCGGAAAAGGGTTAATTCATTTCAGTTAACAGTAACAGAGTTGGAAGGGACCTTGGAGGTCATCTAGTCCAACCCCTTGCTCACGCAGGAGACCTATACTAGGGATTCGAATCGCCGACCATCAAGTCAAGAACGCTTTGGGTGAACGCTGGAGCTGTGCAAACCTTTATAAGGTTGAGTTGAGCTTGGAAGAGTTCAGTATTGAATCGTTTCTGCACACCTCTGTCTGCCATATGGTTAGTTCATCAGGAGAACTCATAAAGGTTGATTAATTTAGTAAGCAGATTAAGCATGTCGTCCCAATATTTCTCACTGGGTATGTTCCCTTCTTCCCCGTACTAATTGTTCCTAAAGATATTGCATAGTTCTGCTTAGCGTCTGTTTCTCCCAAAGACACTATTACTATTGTGCCTGGTTTGATGTTATTTGGCACCGCGCTTAAAGGATGAGATTGTTATAAGTAGGGAGAATAATTTTTCAAATGTGCCCCTTGCTTGCCTCCCGTGGCGCTGGTAGCTCCATGGATTGGCTTTCGTCCTTAATACATTTATGTATCTGTCTTCTCCTGGCACAGTTTGAGACAGTTAAGTGCGAAATTAAAGCATTGGAATAATAGTTTCCAAAACAAAAGGTCAGGAAGAGGGGGAGGAATGCAGAATTTTTTAAAAAAATCATGTATCAAGATATTAAATATTAGTTTAACTGAGAGCTAAGGCTGATTCCAAGGATATTTTTTAGCCGGATATCTGTGGTATGAGTAAGAGCAAATGGCTGCAGAATCTAGAGGATTCTGGAAGATTCTAGAATTCTAGACTCTAAAATCTTCCAGGTGGCGCCGGAATCATCTGGATTCCTGGACTCTAGAATATCATAGGAGGCTCTGGTTTCTCCTAAACTCTAGAATTCTGCATTTTAAAATCTCTCAGGGGCCTCCTGAAATTTTTATAGAATTCTAGTCTTCCAGAAAGCCTGGGAATCTTCTAGAATTCTACTCTAGAATCTTTCAGAACACCCTGGAATCTTCAAGAATTCTAGACTCTGGAAACTTCCAGAAGATTCTGAATCTTCCGGAATCTAGAATTCTACTGATCATGAATCTTGAAAGCCTAACAGCATCGCTCCTTTTCATTCTCCTATCCCAAATAGAATCAAGGCCAGGACAACCTTGAGTTTCTTTCTCACCCTCTCCTGCTTTCCTAGCTTAGTTCCTGTTTTACTAAGAGTCCCTGCGTATATCAGTTCCAATCCAGGTCATCTCTGTAGTCTTCTGCATGACCTCACCTGGTCCCAAAGCAGAACGTAGCGTACACTACTCTTACGGAAACCTACAATTTAAACAACCTTGGAAAACGCACAACTCCAACCAGAACAGGGACTCTGAGCTGTAGGAGAGAACAAGAGAGATGGGGTGGGGCAGTGGTGGATTCCTACCAGTGCGGTCCAATGTGCCGTTCCGGTAGGGACCCGCCGATTGCGCAATTTGCGCGCGATGGCTCTGGTGCTGTATTCGCCGGTCCATTGCACGGTACCATCTTTTTTCTGAATTTTTGGCCTTCTTTTGCTTCCTGCGCATGCGCGGAAGCAAAATTTCATGAGGGGACCCGTGCGCGCAAGGTTCCAGCGATTTTTTGCTTCCGTGCATGCACAGAAGCAAAAAAATCACCAAAATTGTGCACGTGCGCACGTCCTCTTGCGAGATTTCAGTGATTTTTTGCTTCCTGCGCATGCGCAGAAGCAAAATCGTGCAAGGGGATGTGCGCATGTAGCGAGCGTGCGTGTGCATGAAATGTGACGATGTGCACGCAGCGCACTGGTAGCCAGGTAAGAGGAACCCGCCCCTGGGGCGGGGGGAGGAAGGAAGGAGCTGTGTTGAATGTCAGTCTGGATTTCTTCACCACCACGGAGGCCCCTGATGGCTCCCCATGACGCAGTCAATGAGCTGAAGCTCCCGTCTTCTCCAGCAACCCATCTGAGTGACACAGACATCTCCAGACACAGTGGCAGCAGAACACAAATTGTTCTTAATTCCCTCCGGGCATTTGCAGGGAGCCAGTAGCTTGAACCAAACACACCTGTCATGTCATTTCAGGTATATATATATTTTAAAGTTTCCTCTTTTTTAAAACATAGGCAGAGGAAATAGCAATCATGTAATAGGGCATCTCGGAGCAGCTGAACACCATCGGGGTGTTACCGTAAGATGTCCAGCTGTCCAACCTGAGTTGCATCCAGATAATCTCCCAGGTTTTGCTTTGCACCGACAGTTCACCTGTGGCAAGTGCCACGAAAGAAACAGGACTGGTACCACAGAGGATTGGGGGGTCTAGAACAGTAGTCCCCAAACTTTCTGGCTTGGCAGACCGGTGGCTGCAGTGAAGGTGGGGTGGGGAGAGTGATGTGATGACCTGTTTAATAACTGTCTCAACTTACGACCATAATGGCCAGGCTCTGTTATGGTCATAAGTCAAGGACTACCTGTAGCTACTCATGGTTGAGTTGGCCAGGCTCCAGCTAGGTTATATGGAAAGACAGTTATGTTGCAAGGGGAATAGTGTCTTCCAACCAAGATGTATATAGCCCAATCTTTTAGTCTTTCTTTTCCAAAGTCATTCATTTGCACGATAGATTGCTGAATTAAATGTAGGACATAGAATGATAGGGTTGGAAGGGACCTTGGAGGTCTTCTAGTCCACCCCCTGCTCAAGCAGCGGACCCTATACCATTCCGGACAAATGGCTGACCAGTCTCTTGTGGAAAACCTCCAGTGATGGAGCGCCCACAACTTCACAACATTGACAATTTTCAAGGCGGTTTTCATGCTTGGTTTTATGCCCTTCTGTAGAGATGTAGTGATATAGAGAGATTCCTAGACTTACAACAGTCCGTTTAGTGACGGCTCAATACTATGGCACAGAAAAAAAGTGAGTTATGACCATTTTTCACACTTAGAGAACCGCCGCAGCATCCGCAAGGTCATGTGATCAAATTCAGGTACAGAATGCAGAATACAGAATAACAGCGTTGGAAGGGACCTTGGAGGTCTTCTAGTCCAACCCTCTGCTTAGGCAGGAAACCCTACACCACTTGGCTACTGACACATATTTACAACGATTGCAGTGTCCAGGGGTCCTGTGATCCCCTTTTTCTGACCAGCAAAGTCAACGGGGAAGCAAGATTCACTTAACAACCTTCTTACTACCTTAACCGCAATGATTCACTTAACAACTGTATCAAGAAAGGTCATAAACTGGGGCAAAATCCACTTAACACGTGTCTCATTTAGCAACATAATTTTGGGCTCAGTGAGGTGGTATTCTGCTGGTTTGGACCGGTTTGGGCGAACTGGTAGCGGTAACCTGTGGGTGGGCCCATGCCGTCCTATTTTTGCATGTTTTGAAGCCACGCGCATGCGTGCAAGCCATGCCCATGAGCAAAGCGCATGCGCGCGAGCAAAACGCATGTGTGTACGCTCACCTTTGCGAGCCGGTAGGGAAGGTAAATGACTACGACCTCTGGCTCAGTTGTGTTTATAAGTCGAGGACTAACTGTAACACAACTCCCCTTTCTCTTTTGTTAGTTCTCCCCGTTAACAGAGACTCATCTCCTTTAAAAAGAAATTTCCCTTTCATCCCATTGCATGAAGAAAGTGCAGATTTTCAGATTTTATTTTATTTGAGCAATTCCCAAGAGCGTAGCTGAAATGCTATTAAGCCGCTAAAGGCGCAGCCAGAATCTCATTCTTGGGGACTGAGTTGGCCAGCCTGTAATCTGAAATCTTCGTGATGAATTTGCAGGGCGTTTGAGACGGGCAGATTGTTCTCCGAGTATTCTCCTCCCAGGTAAGAGGAGGTGAATGAATCAATAGAGCACAGCAGCTGGCGAGCTGAAGTTCATAAAACGCCCGAGATTAATGTGTCTGCCTTTCTCTATTGCCTTCTTAGGAAGTAAACAAAACAGCCGCAGCCAATGAGCCAAAGGAACCTCCTAGCTGGATTTCTGTCTTGATTTCGTCTCCGTGCTGACAGCATTCCAAAAATGGGATTTGTGCATAAAAAGAATTTGCATCTCTGTGGTTTGGGATGCGATTTCAGTTTTGGCCACTTTTATCATCAGCTTGCATAAGTATTAACAGGGACTTTTCACTTTCTCATTGCCAACCGACTTTGCTGGTGGAGGACGAAGGAGCCGGTTACAGGAATAAAGTACAATTCCTTCCCGAAGGGGCATGAAAAGGTAGCGTGGAGAAGCTGGCCTTGAAAAATAATTCTCCCTGAACATCACCGGGTCGAATAATGTCTAGTTTCAAGTATCGGCAGACCAATGTCTGCCAATTCCAGCAGACTTGAAATATTGGGCTTAGATAGCTTAGAGCTATGTCACCTTTGATCCAGGGGCGGGTTCCTAATTTTTTTACTACCACTCTGTAGGCGTGGCTTATTTTGTGGGTGTGGCTTGCCAGTCATGTGACCGGACTGCTTCTCGGACTGCTGAAGGGAGGGGAATGGAGATATCTCCTGCCGCCCGTTCTTTCAGCGTCTCACGCGCTTCCTCAGCCATCCTCCCCTGCTTGGACTCACTGTGGGGTAGGAAGGCAGCGCATGAGCAGTGCCGGAAACTCGGCTTCTGGGCATGCGCAGAAGAAAAAAAAATTTAAAAAATATTTTTTTAAAAAAAAATTGGCGGCACCCAGGCACCGGCAACTGACCGCACCGGTACTGTGACGTCACCAGCGGGCCGCTACCGGTGCTATAGAGTGGACCGCACTGGTAGGAACCCACCACTGCTTCGATCTGATCTAAATGTAGTTCATAAAACAGCCAGAGGAGTGATGGAAGCCTGGGAAACACACACACACACACACACACACACACACACACACACACACACACACACAGACAGACAAAGGAAGTATAGAAATCTCTGCCCCCCCTCGGTGGCATGACTTAATTTCCCTGGTCTCTCTTTGCATGAGTCACACACATTTACAAATCTAATGTCATGCCTTGCTGTCTCCAGAGGTAACCCAAGACCGATTGTCTGGGGCTTAATTGCCCTTTGCAATTAAAACATCTTCCCGTATGGCCGGTGCACACTGTTGATTTGGGATGGGGTTCTCTTGTGAGATGTTGCCCAGTTTTGCATTTGACTGGCAGGGAGCATCAGGAAGGGGTCTAAAAAAAAATAGCTCATCTGTGGAGCTGCCTAGGCTCCTCTCTCAATGCAGAAACAAAAGAATATCAATGTTAGCATCTCTCTTAATCTGTACTGTGGGAGGAAAGATCCATCTGGTTCAGTTCCAAGTTGGGAGAAAGACACTGGAAACATGGAGGCTGATTGGAAAGATTGATGATGATGATGTTCGTCCATCGTATTCAAAGAGGACCTTGACATCTATCAAATTGGGGGGGATGTCAAGACCTGCGTGTGAATTCGATTAAAGTGAGTGTCATGGTGTGAATATTGCCAGTTGTGAGTCTATGCAGGGTGATGCACCCCTATCCTAATATTATGGTACATTCTAATACAAGCAGAACACGTGATATGATGACTACGCATGTCCACATTCCTAAGCCACCATTAATTTCTTCTGCCTTAGCTCTTGACCTGAATGGTCGTGTTTCTTAGCAAAGATGTAATTATTCAGGATTTATTGTTTTTGTACTGAAATAAATATTTTCTATTAGACTTTTAATCTCACTTTTATTTCTAACTGTCTGAATTCCAAGTAAAGATCCACATCGCCTCTATGAGATTTTATTCTCATCCTCAACAGTGAGGGAGAGGTGCGCATAGTCAGCCTCACTCTCTCTTCCCAGATTCCATCTTGCTCCAAATAGCAGGACAAGAGTCGAGACAGTTGGAGATGGGCTGGGCACAGTGGTTGACCAGGGCGTCTTTTGTGTCTTGCCATGCTCTTAGCGTACCACATCGCTTGCAGAGACCGCCTTCATGACCGTTGTCCTATTCTAGTAGATTTCATCCGCTCAGTCCGCCGGAATCTGACTTCACATGCTCAGGATAGACAAGTCCCTATCTCACCGAAGGTCGATGACCCAACGGCTACTCTCAACCTGGTTTGGCCAGCCTGTTGAAGCTGTTGCCTGGGATGTGGCCGCTGCGCATGCTACAGCTGCTAGGAGCCACAGGTGAGAGCTGAGTGACAGGTGGGGACCAAAGGTGAACGAGCTACCCTAAAAGCTGCCCTAAAATGAGCTGCCATAAAAGGACATGACATGCCCCTACACCAGAGGTGCTACCCCTCCCTGAGCATCCCATACACCCCTTGGAAAGATTAATAATAAAGCAGAACTGCATAGGTGGTTCTGGGCAGCTGACCACATGGTGTTGAGAGTGAGGGGTATTTATACTTTCTCTTGGGCTTTGCACTTGAACTTCCTGTTCCTGTGCAAGAACATGCATTCTATTGGCTGTTGTCAGAGTCCCATGGGGCTATGTACAAATCCTAGGAGTTTGTCTGAGCTAGGTTTGGTTGAAGTTTGGCTGATGCAACGAAGTGGCTTGTTGGACAATTCCTATTGTGGCTTAATGGCTTTTTCCTGTGCTGGATCTTGGGCGAGGGTATTTGCTTGTGAATAGAGCTATCTATCTCTTTATCTCTGAAGTGCTGACATCTGCTGAGGGCTATTAAGAAAGGTGGGACCTGCTTTCTCTCTCCAACAGCATATTTCTCCCTTTTGGGAAATAGAATATTCTGCCTTCTTAATATTTCCTAAAGTATTCCATTCTTTTAGGAGAGGGGTGGGTGCTAACCTTCTACAGTACTAAGATAGCCCAACTTACAACCATAAATGGAGTCTGCCCATTATGGTCGTAAGTCGAGGACTGCTCATAGCATAGATTGAGAAAGACGCCAAACGTTTCTGCCGATGTTCTTCTGTGGTCATGACGGTGCATCCTTTCCATGACAGTCCTAATCAGGGTGGCCATAAAACAGGTCACCCGTGTAACCGACCCAATCTTACTACTTTTTTCCCCAGCAGTCATTAAGCGAACAGGAGTGGTTGTAAACTAAACTAAGTCCTTCCTGAAGGTATTAAATAAACAGGACCGGACTCGGTTGGACTCAATGGCAGGGAAGACAGCACGCATGAAGACCAGCGGGCCGGTGCAGCGGAAACTGGAAGAGCAAGGGGCGACGGCTCACGTGCCGAGAGAGATGGCTCAGTGCCAAAAAGTGCCAAAAAGGTTCGCCAACACTGCGCTATACCATTTCAGACAAATGGCTGTTCAATCTCTTCTTAAAAACTTCCACTGTTGGAGCACCCACAACTTCTGGAGGCAAGCTGTTCTCTGATTAGCAATTAGCAATAGCACTTACTTATATACCGCTTCATAGTGCTTTACAGCCCTCTCTAAGCGGTTTACAGAGTTCAGCATATTGCCCCCAACAATCTGGGTCCTCATTTTACCCACCTCGGAAGGATGGAAGGCTGAGTCAACCTTGAGCCTGGTGAGATTTGAACAGCTGAACTGCTGAACTAGCAGTTCAGATTGCAGTGCTGCTTTTAACCACTGCGCCACCACAGGCTTAATTGTTCTCCCTGTCACGAAATTTCTCCTTAATTCTAGGTTGGATCGCTCCTTGATTATTTTCTATCCATTGCTTCTTGTTCTGTCTTCAATTGCTTTGTAGAATAGCTTGACCCCTCTTGTTTGGGGCATCCCCTGAGATACTGGAAGACTGCTATCATGTCACCCTAGTCCTTCTCTTCATTAAACTAGACATACCCAGTTCCTGCAACCGTTCTTCATATGTTTTAGCCTCCAGTCCCCTAATCATCTTGGTTGCTCTTCAAGTTGGCAATGAGAAGTGAAAAACCTGGAGGTGAATGTGTGCCCTTAGAGCAGCGGTTCTCAACCTGTGGGTCGCGACCCCTTTGGGGGGTCGAACAACCCTTTCACAGGGGTCACCTAAGACCATCGAAAAACACATATTTCCGATGGTCTTAGGAACCGAGACACCGCTTCTCTCTCCGTCTCCAGGCGGGTCCACCCATATGCAAATAGACTACTGCAAAAAAAAATCTTACCATGGGAACTTCTGAGCATGCGCAGAAGCCGAATTTGTGGCACTGCGCATGCATCGCCATCTTGTTTTCGGCTCTTTTTTTTGCAATTTTTTTCAACATGAGGCACGGCCACACAGTGCAGGAGGAAGCGAACCGGCAGCGAGGTAAGTTAGAACCCACCCCTGAGTTTCCTAATAATTTTATTATTTTATGGTTGGGGGCAGGGGTGAAATCCTCCCGGTTCGCTCTTACCTGTCGGTTGCCGCAGAGCCTTTGGAGCTGGTGGTGTTCGCGGCGCGGATCTGCCCCCGCCCGCTTCCCCCGCCCACCTGGATGCCACCATTTGCATTCTTTTGCCCTCTGTGCATGCGCAAAGTGTTCTGCATGTGCAGAGGGCAAAAGAACGCAAATGGCGGCGTCGAGGCGGGCAGGGGAAGCGGGCGGGGGCAGCTCCGCGCCACGAACGCCACCAGCTCCAAAGGCTCTGCGGCAACCGACAGGTAAGAGTGAATTGGGAGGATTTCACCCCTGGTTGGGGGTCACCACAACATGAGGAACTGTATTAAAGGGTCGCAGCATTAGGAAGGTTGAGAACCACTGCCTTAGAGTCACCTGAATAGTGCAAATGGGTGTGGAGCCTTCTTGGAACTGCTGAAAGGACTGTGTTGAAAACAGATAAACCTCCAAGTGGCCTCAACGACTCTCAGAGAGAGCACTAATGACCGGATGACTGCAAGGGACATAAATCCTTCCATTCTCCACCATTCAGTCAGAACTGAAGAAGCTTCTTGGATGAGAAGCAAAACGCCTTCAAGGAAAAACAAAATCCAGTTGCATCTTGGGAAAAAAGCAGCTTTGGGACAGAGGTGGGATTCACTTCCCTTCCCTACCGGTTCGCAAATGTGAGCGCGCGTGCGCACGCTTCGCTCGCACGTGCCTCGTCTGCGCATGCGCACGGCCTTCTGTGCATGCGCTGTCAGGCCGAAGCCATTTTATTTGGGATCTTAGGCCTGCCACACTTTATATTATTTTAAAATGCATTTTCTATTGTGGGAAAATGGGAGGGGGGATTGTATGAAGTTGCTAGCTTGTAGCCATAACAAATTCTTTCTAGAAAGCCAAGGTCATCCTTTGTCTCTGCACCTCTGCACCTGCACGGAAGGAGATTTTATTATTTATTTCTTTATTTTGTAAGATTTATATACCGCCTCCCAGTGCAAGCACTCTCTAAGCGGTTTACACCATTAAGCAATGTATATTTTTATATTGCCCCCAACAATCTGGGTCCTCATTTTACCTACCTCCGAAGGATGGAAGGCTGAGTCAACCTTGAGCAGGTGAGATTTGAACTGCTGACCTGCGGATCACAGTCAGCTACAGTGGCCTGCAGTACTGCCTCTAACCGCTGCACCACCTCGGCTCTTTTTTAAGAGATGGGTGGACTCTGCCAGCATGGCAATAGAAGATTGGACAACGTGATGGATTTGTGGGTGTGGGGGCAAGGACTTGAACTTTCAACTGGGTGGGGAAACCTGGGAAGCTTCAGACTCGGGTTTCACCAAAATGTGCCAACATGGCTCTATTAATAAATTGGAACTTTGAGGAATACTTTGCCTCGGACTCTGATTTGGGCGTTGGGCGGCATACAAATCTATTAAATTAAATTAAATTAAATTAAATTTTGGATGCTATTTGGAACCATGACATGAGCAGTGCTTGCGCATTACATCATGGTGGGTGGGCGGAGCCTCCCGTAGTCGCCGCTACCGGTTTGCGTGATCCACAGAGAACAGGCTGAATATCACTACTGCTTTGGGACAACCAAAGAAATCTAATGACCTAAGTGCCAAAGCCCACTGTAACAACATCGCCAAAAAGGCTTCAAGAGTTGTTAACCTAATCTTATATAGCTTCTTCTCCGGTAATATTACACTATTAACCAGAGCATACAAAACATTTGCTAGACCAATTCTTGAATACAGCTCATCTGTCTGGAACCCGCACTGCATATCGGACATTAATACAATTGAGCGTGTCCAGAGATATTTCACGAGAAGAGTCCTCCACTCCTCTGCTCGCAACAGAATACCTTACGCCACCAGACTTGAAATTCCGGGCTTAGAAAACTTAGATCTACGCCGCCTTCGGTCTGACCTAAGCGTAGTTCACAAAATTATCTGCTACAATGTCCTACCTGTCAACGACTACTTCAGCTTCATCCACAACAATACACGAGCACACAACCGATATAAACTCAAAGTGAACCGCTCCAAACTCGATTGCAGAAAATACGACTTCAGCAACAGAGTGGTTAATGCCTGGAACTCACTACCTGACTCTGTGGTTTCTTCCCCAAATCCCCAAAACTTTATCCTAAGCCTGTCTACTATTGACCTCACCCCATTCCTAAATGGTCAGTAAGGGGCGTGCATAAGTGCACCAGCATGCCTACCGTCCCTGTCCTAATGTTCCCTTTTATTTGTACCCAACTTATGTATTCAAATAATGTTATACTGATGTATGTTATCAAATTGACTAAATAAATAAATAAATAAATAAACCAGAACCTGGATGACTTGAGAATCTCCATAAACAATGCTCTCCTTACACACACACACACACACACACACACACACACACACACACACACACACACACACACACACACACACACACACAGAGAGAGAGAGAGAGAGAGAGTGTGCAAAGCCTCTGATATAGACCAGGCCGCTGTGGTTTGACTTAACATGCAGGCACGAACCTGGGGATTATCGAAGTTTAAGCCATAACAAAAGGTGAGACAAAAGCTGACATTTTGATTGACTTACAATTGTAGTTCTTGGAGAGAGATTATTCTTCCAAGGGCAGAAGGTGGACACTCTATTATAGGAAACATCAATCTTTCAGGACAAAAGGTGATCTTAAGGCTGACAAGGATCGTACTGTAGCTTCAGGGTGAGCTGAAGGTAACCGTCCCTCCAGAGCAAGAATTTTTTGGGCCAACTGCATTCCGCCAGGATTGTTTCCTCCGGCTCAGAAAACCGGGATGCTTGCAACAAAAGGGTCACCCTTGCAATTAACAATGCCAATTCTGGAAGGTTGATGGATTGATTGACTTGACTTTTATACCAGTACAGTCACAAGAGATAGGCAGGTCTTGCTTCCTGAATTAACTCACTCTACGGCTCACCACAATCGATTAAGCCAGGGAGGGGGGGGGGGGAAGAGAAGAAAAAAAATCATTGTCAAAAGAAATCATTGTTACCCAGCAACGGTATCTGGGAAGGCTCATCAAGAAAGACCGAAAAAAAGACACAACAAGAGAGTGATTGGGTGTCAAGCAGGAAGCAAAAGTCTTTGAATCATATCAGAAAATCTTTTGCTAAGTTCACCCAGGAGTCTAATCCTTCAGCCAGGTTCAACACAACACAGTTGTTCTTTTTTATACCAGATGCTGCGGTGGCCTGTTCGGCAAAGGATTTATGCACAGGCGGTCCTCGCGACCAAAATTGAACCCAAACTTTCCGTCACTCAGCAAGACAGTTGTTGTTGTTGTTGTTGTTAGTTGTGAAGTTGAGTCTGACCCATCGTGACCCCATGGACAACGTTCCTCCAGGCCTTCCTGTCCTCTACCATCCCCCGGAGTCCATTTAAGTTCACGCCGACTTCTTCAGTGACTCCATCCAGCCACCTTGTTCTCTGCCGTCCCCTTCTTCTTTTGCCCTCAATCGTTCCCAGCATTAGGCTCTTCTCCAGTGAGTCCTTC
The DNA here is from genome assembly GCA_023053685.1 of Diadophis punctatus similis. Lineage (NCBI taxonomy): Eukaryota > Metazoa > Chordata > Lepidosauria > Squamata > Dipsadidae > Diadophis > Diadophis punctatus. Next base: position 4,247,451 of record JALIGW010000004.1, on the reverse strand, counting down.
CTTCTCATTAGGTGGCCAAAGTATTTGAGTTTCATCTTCAGGATCTGGCCTTCTAAAGAGCAGTCAGGGTTGATCTCCTCTAGGACTGACCGATTGGATGGCCTTGCAGTCCAAGGGACTCGCAGGAGTCTTCTCCAGCACCATAGTTCAAAGGCCTCAATTCTTTGGCGCTCAGCCTTCCTTATGGTCCAACTTTCACAGCCATTCATTGCAACTGGGAAAACCATAGCCTTGACTATACACACTTTTGTTGGCAGGGCGATGTGTCTGCTTTTTGCTTTTGCTTTTTTTTAAACAGTTGTTAAGGGAGCTTTACTCACTGATTTTGGGGGATCACATGACCTATGGACACGCGAACCGTCACAAAGGCGAGTCTGAATTTTGATCACCTGACTATGGGGATGCCGCAAGCGTCGCAAGTGTGAAAAACGGTCATAAGTCACTTTTTTTCACTACCATTGTAAATTTAAATGGGTTGCTAAACAAACTGTTGTAAGGGCCCTTTATGGCTGGGTGGATTACGGTAACATAGGTAATGTTGGCTGATATTGATATTGAAAGACCGAAACAGGTTCAAACTTGGCTAGTGCAGGGAGTCCTCGACTTATGACCACAATTGAGCCCAACATTTCTGTTGCTAAGCGAGAGAGTTTGCTAAGTGGGTTTTGCCCCATTTTACGACCTTTCTCGTCACCGTTGTTAAGTGAATCACCGCAGTCGATAAGTTAGTAACAACGGTTGTTAAGTGAATCTGGCTTCCCCGTTGACTTTGCTTGTCAGAAGGTCCCAAAAAGGGATCACGTGACCCCAGGACGCGGCAACCGTCATAAATAGGAGTCAGTTGCCCGGTGCCCAAATTTTGCTGACGTGACCATGGGGATGAGAACAACCGACTTAAGTGTGAAAAATGGTCATACTCATCAGTCACGTTTTTTCAGCACCATTGTAACTTCGAAGGGTCACTAAAACGAATGGTCGCAAGTCGAGGACTCGCTGTATGTACATATCTTGTCTCTTGTTTTTGCCTTCTTTGCCTAACGCTTGTTACTCTCTTTCTGCGTTTCTTTATAATTGTAGAGAGCCACTAATGAGCATCGTTAGATGACCTTGGAGACGCCATGCCTAACGGTGACATAAGCATGTCCAGAAATCTGCTTTTAAGCCTGGGGTGAGTGGGTGGGTGGAGGAATAGGAAGAAATTCTGAGTGGGTCTCCTGGGTATAAAAGGGAGGGAGGGGATACTGTCAGGCTTTCAGTATCCTGTTAGTGCAGTCTTGCATTTGGGGGTTATTTTCCTGGTCTGGCTTAACTCGGAGGTCTGGCAATACCGCAAAAGAGAATTGCAGGATGGCTCTGCCTGCCTGTCTAATCCAGTCTTTCTCAACCTTGGCAGTTTGAAGACGGGCAGACTTCGGCTCCAGTAAGGTCCAATTCCCCAACCATCAACTCCCTTGATCATTCCTTCCCCCCCCCCTTTTTTTGCTTTATTTAACAAAACAGAACAAAGAAATTAAAAACAAAACAAGAACAAAAAGGGAGGAGGAGGAAGAGGAAGAGGAGGAGGCTGTGGGGGCCTTGGTGCTCTCTGAGTTTGGTTGTTTTCATGTAGACGTTTCATTATCAAATTAGGTTATATCATCAGTGCTAGAAGGAAGTGGGATTTGTGAAGAGGAGGAGGAGGAGCAGGAGGAGGAGGAGGAGGAGGGGAGGAGCAGGAGGGGGAGGGGGAGGAGAGGAGAAGGAGAAGGAGAAGGAGAAGGAGAAGGAGAGGAAGAAAAAGGGGAGGAGGAGAAGGAGGAGGAGGAGGGGGAGGGGGAGAAGGAGAAGGAGAAGGAGAAGGAGAGGAAGAAGAAGGGGAGGAGGAGGAGAAGGAGGAGGAGAAGGAGAAAAAGAAGAAGGAGAAGGAGGAGGAGGAGGAGGAGGAGGAGGAGAAGTAGAAGTAGAAGAAGAAGAAGAAGAAGAAGAAGAAGAAGAAGAAGAAGAAGAAGAAGAAGAAGAAGAAGAAGAAGAAGAAGAAGAAGAAGAAGAGGAGGAGGAGGAGGAGGAGGAGGAGGGAGGAGGAGGAGGAGGAGGAGGAGGAGAAGAAGAAGAAGAAGAAGAAGAAGAAGAAGAAGAAGAAGAAGAAGAAGAAGAAGAAGAAGAAGAAGAAGAAGAAGAAGAAGAAGAAGAAGAAGAAGAAGAAAGGAGAAAGGAGAAAGGAGAAGCAGAACCAGTAAGAAGAAAAGGAGGAAAGAGAAAGAGGAGGAATTCTGGAAGTTGAAGTTCACCCTTCTCCAAGCTACCAAGAGTGAGAAATTTGCCGGGGTTTATTTTGCATCCTTCCCACCGCTAGGCTAAGGGTCAACTGAATAGCGTGCAATATATCTGCGGGATGGGAAGAGTGGCTGCATCATTGGGATGCCTCCTTCAGCCACTCACATCTTTTGAGCCAGGTCGGCCATGTTTTCTGCCCTTGCCTGCATTCATTGCCGTGGTGGAGCTGGCTGGCACCTTCTCGCGAGAGCCCACTGTTAAATTTTGAGGAATTTGGGAAGCTGGTTGCCAGCAGAACTGAAGCCCCAAACGCCTAGAGCAGTGTTTCCCAACCTGGCAACTTGAAGATATCTGGACTTCAACTCCCAGAATTCCCCAGCCAGCATTCGCACTGGCCTAGAGTGCCCCCTCAGCTGTTCTGCGGCTAGAGACACACCGGAGCTTAGGGGAGCCGGTTCTTCCAACATTTACTGCCGCACCTCTGCTCACAACCCCAGTTGCAACCCCATCCATCAGAATCTCTCTCGCCAGACAGATCTTCATCTACTGAAAAATCGTTCTTGGCATGTAAACCTGGGGGTTTATTTTTCTCCCTTGCATTGTCCATTGCTTTGTCTCTCCTGTTTATCTGCCAAGTCTCTCTGCCTTGGCCTGTCATGGCAGGGTGTCTGCGGTGAGCTTAAATATACATGTTCTTAACACTCGGCTTTCTTTCCTCTTCCTCTTCCTCTTCCCCTTCTCCTTCTCCTTCTCCCATCCTCCTCCTCCTCCTTCTCCTCCTCCCTTCTTCTTCCTCCCCTTCTCCTTTTCCTTTCCTTCTCCTTCTCCTTCTCCTTCTCCTCCTCCTCCTCCTTCTCCTTCTCCTTCTCCTCCTCCTCCTCCTCCTCCTCCTCCTTCTTTTCTCCTTCTCCTCCTCCTCCTCCTTCTCCTCCTCCTTCTCCTCCTCCCCTTCTTCTTCCTCCCCTTCTTCTTCCTCTCCTTCTCCTTCTCCTTCTCCTCCTCCTCCTCCTTCTCCTCCTCCTCCTCCTCCTTCTTTTTCTCCTTCTCCTCCTCCTCCTCCTTCTCCTCCTCCTCCTCCTTCTCCTCCTCCTCCTTCTTTTTCTCCTTCTCCTCCTCCTCCTCCTTCTCCTCCTCCTTCTCCTCCTCCCCTTCTTCTTCCTCCCCTTCTTCTTCCTCTCCTTCTCCTTCTCCTTCTTCTCCTTCTCCTCCTCCTCCTTCTCCTTCTCCTTCTCCTTCTCCTCCTCCCCTTCTTCTTCCTCTCCTTCTCCTTCTCCTTCTCCCTCTCCTTCTCCCCTACCCTCCCCCTCCCCTCCCTCCTCCTCCTCCTCCTTCTTCATCTTCATCTCCTCCTCCTCTTCTTCCTCCTCCTCCTCCTCTTCCTCCTCCTCCTCCTCTTCTTCTTTTCTCCTTTCTCTTCCTCTCCTTCTCCTCCTCCTCCTCCTCCCCTCCTCCTCCTCCTCCCCTCCTCCTCCTCCTCCTCCTCCTTCTTCCTCTCCTCCTCCTCCTCCTCCTCTTTATGCTTTTATTCTGCTACAGAACTGTGTTTCTTCTCCAGTTCCAAATGCAACCACCCATAAAATCATCCTTTGATTCAAATTGTTTAGAATGTGTCCTCTTCTCCCTTCCTTTCCTGATACCCACCAGGGTTTTGTGAGTCTCTGTGTGTATGTGTCAGAGTGGGCCATGCAGTCTTCAGGGACTGTGTAATTTGGAGGTCAAGGCAATGAATTCCTTATGAAACCAGACTTGAAATTTTGGGATTTCAAAATTTAGAACTCCACCGCCTTCGATCTGACCTAAGTGTAGCTCACAAAATTATCTGCCTCAATGTCCTACCTGTTAACGACTATTTCAGCTTCAACAGCAATAATACACGAGCTCATAATAGATACAACCTTAATGTAAACCGCTCCAGACTTGATTGCAAAAAATTCGACTCCAACAACAGAGTTGTCAACGCCTGGAACACTTTACCTGACTCAGTAGTTTCTTCCCCAAACCCCCAAAACTTCAACCTCTTATTATCTACCATCGACCTCACCCCATTCCTAAGAGGTCGGTAAGGGGCGTGCATAAGCGCACAATCGTGCCTACCGTTCCTGTCCTAATATACACACATATTCTTACTTCTTTTTACTCTTATTCATGCTTGTACTATTACATATATATTCTATCATGTTTTACTGTTTATACTTTGCTTATAATCATATATGCTTGACAAATAAACAAATACAAATACAAATGAATTGGAGAGATTCATAGAGAGATTCATCCTGAAATCTCTATGCCTCTCTCTCTCTCTCTCTCTCTCTCTCTCTCTCTCTCTCTCTCTCTCTTCTCTCTCTCTCTCTCGTTCTTTGTCTCCCCCCCACTTTTTTTTCATAATCAGCAATGCAGACAGCTTTTGGCAACTGTTAAATAAAGCTTCTTTGTTTTTTGTTTTTAAAGAAAGATGCCATTATAGCAAAATACTTAAGGCAGTATCAAAGCAACCTGTTCCCATTTGGGAGAGAGCGGAAAAAAAACATTTTGGTCAAATCGTTCATCAAATTTAAGGACAATTAAGTAAGGAAATATTGATACTAAATGTTCTTTGCAGTTAGGAGTGAGGCCAGTGTGACATGTCACACCAAGCCAGGGTCTAATTTGACCAGGGAGGGTAGCATATGAGGCGGAAGGATTTTTTCTGATTTATCTGTGAAATATGTTGGTCTTAACACCAGCTTCTTACTGACAGGTGGATAAGGAACATGGGTCCTTCTTATGGCTAAGGGACTAGTCCTCCCAACTTTAAGAGGGAGGCAAATTAGTGATCCTAATTATTCATGCTCCTGGTGACCTACAAAAGAGTTACTACTTCTAGGTATAGACTTTGTATTGACAATTGCAATAAAATATGGACAGTCTTTATTGAAGCAGTTACGATATATCTAAGACAAATCCTTATATGTATAATGTTTGACTATCATTGGTCTTCCTCCTCCTCCCCTCCTCCTCCTCCTCCTCCTCCTCCTCCTCCTCCTCCTCCTCCTCCTCCACTTCTTCTTCTTCTTCTTCTTCTTCTTCTTCTTCTTCTTCTTCTTCTTCTTCTTCTTCTTCTCCTCCTCCTCCTCCTCCTCCTCCTCCTCCTCCTCTTCTTCTTTCTTTCTTTCTTTCTTTCTTTCTCCCTCTCTCTTTCTTTCTTTCCTTACTTCCTCCCTCCCTCCCTCCCTCCTTCCTTCTGTCCTTCTTTCTTTCTTTCTTTCCTTCCTTCCTTGTCCTTCTTTCTGTCCTTCTTTTCTTCCTTCCTTCCCTCCCTCCTTCCTTCCTTCTGTCCTTCCTTCTTCCTCCCTTCTGTTCTTCCTTCTTTCCTTCCTCCCTTCTTCCTTCCTTCCTTCTGTCCTTCCTTCCTTCCCTCCTTCCTTCCCTCCTTCCCTCCTTCCTTCCTTCTTCCTTTCTTCTGTCTTTCTGTCTGTCTTTCTTTCTTTCCTTCCTTCCTTCCTTCCCTCCCTCCCTCTTTCTTTCTTTCTTCCCTCCCTCCCTCCCTCCTTCCCTCCCTCCTTCCTTCTGTCCTTCTTTCTTTCTTCCTTCCTTCCTTCCTTCCTTCCTTCCTTCCTTCCTTCCTTCCTTCCTTCCTTCCTTCCTTCCCTTCCCTTCCCTTCCCTTCCCTTCCCTCCCTCCCTCCCTCCCTCTTTCTTCCCACTTGGAAAATTGCATCCAGTTTGGGCTGTCACAATATAAAAAAGATATTGGGACTCTAGAAAGAGTGCAGAGAAGAGGAACCATTGTCCATGGTTGGACAACCATTTGTCTGAAATGGTTTTTACAAATAAAGCGGCAAACATATCCAAGACACCTTCCTATTTTCCCCCTAACAACAACCCTGTGAGGTGGCTTGGGCTGAGAAGAAATTGACTGAGCCAAAGTCACCCAACTGGCTTTCATGGTTAAGGCGTGTTGGGGTGAGAATAAATCTCATAGAGGCGATTTGGATCTTTTACTTGGAATTCAGACAGTTAACAATAAATCCTGAATAATTACATCTTTGCTAGGAAAACACGACCATTCGGGTCAACAGCTAAGGCAGAAGAAAAAATTAATGGTGGATCAGAAATGTGGACATGCGCAGAAGATCATATCACGTGTTCTGCTTGTATTAGAATATACCATAATATTAGATAGGGGTGCATCACCCTGCATAGACATACAACTGACAATATTCACTACATGACAAGGCGGGACTTGAACTCATGCTTTCCTGCTTTCCAGCCTGGTGTCTTAACCACCAGACTAAAGTGAAGTGTGACCCATCCACCCTGCCAATGAAGAGCATACAATCCATCGCTGACCTCATGACAAGCGATGGGTTCCTTCCAACCCTACCCCGACGCAGGGAAGGAGGAGAAGATGTTGGACATGCTAATAAGAGGGGAAAAAATTGGGCACCCCATGTAACTCGCAAGAAGAAATAAATAAACGGGACAGAAATTCACGAAAGCAACAGGACTGGATGAGCAGAAGGTTGGAACCAAGTTACTATAGCGACTGCTCTCACCACTTTTCCCTCTGACTGTGTGCCAAGTGTGAAAAACAGAATAACTTTTCACGAAGCTGGAGGGAAGAAGCGCACAGAATTAGCACAGAATGGAGCACAGAATTAGCCAACTCCGGACCTCAGGGGTTGAGGTAAACAAGGGGCTGGAGATAAGACGAGAAGATGGTGATAGAAAAAATAGAACTTCAAGCACTCGTGCCAGTTCTTCTCTGTTGATGCCTTGGCTGGCAACTGCTAAGCGATAAATGCCCAATGCTGGTAAAACATTTCACAATCACGTTCCATGTTGAAGGGGATCTTCTGCTGACATTGGAATTCTAGTCGATCAGGGATCCCGCAATAATACATCAGATGTTAATATGATGTAATCAGGCTCAGTGAAAGTAAAAAACTGGATCCCGGAGAGTCCTTGGTACTCTCTGAGCTTGGTTGCTTTCCTGCAGACGTTTCATTACCCAGCTAGGTAACATCATCAGTGTTAGATGGGAGTGGTGTTTGCAAAGAGGAGGAGGAGGAGGACGAGGGGGACTGTGAGGTCCCCTGGTGCTCTCTGAGTTGGTTGCTTTCTTGCAGACGTTTCATTACCCAGTTAGGTAACATCATCAGTGTTAGATGGGAGTGGGTGTTTGCAAAGAGGACGAGGAGGACGAGGAGGAGGAGGAGGACGAGGACGAGGACGAGGAGGGGGGACTGTGAGGTCCCTGGTGCTCTCTGAGCTTGGTTGCTTTCTTGCAGACGTTTCATTACCCAGTTAGGTAACATAATCAGTGTTAGATGGGAGTGGCATTTGCAGAGAGGAGGAGGAGGAGGAGGAGGAGGAGGAGGAGGAGGAGGAGGAGGAGGAGGAGGAGGAGGAGGAGGAGGAGGAGGAGAGGAGGAGGAGGAGGACTGTGAGGTCCCTGGTGCTCTCTGAGCTTGGTTGCTTTCTTGCAGACGTTTCATTACCCAGCTAGATAACATCATCAGTGTTAGACGGGAGTGGCGTTTGCAGAGAGGAGGAGGAGGAAGAGGAGGACTGTGAGGTCGCTGGTGCTCTCTGAGCATCAGTGTTAGAAAGATGTGTAGTTTCTTCTCTGTTTATATACAAGTGGCTTGCCCTGTCAGAGTTGGTAGGAGTGGTCTTGGTGGTTACGTGTTTCAGCTTTTCTTCGCTGTTTATTTGTCTGTGTTTTTAGCTCCTTAATTGTGATGGCACAGATGACGTTAGCTAGTTTGGTCACGAAAGTCTGCAAGAAAACAACCACTCTCCGAAAACACCAAGGACCCCACAATTCAGCCCTGAGCTGCAACTATTCTCTTCTATTGGGCTGTTTTCATTCCTTGCATCGTAAGTTTAAATTAAGGAGAAATTTCCCGGCAGTGAGAACAATTAATCAGTGGAACTCCTTGCCTCTTGAAGTTATGGGTGCCCCATCACCAGAGGTTTTCAAAAAGAGATTGGACAATCATTTGTCTGGAACTGCAGGATTCTACAGGGCAGAAAACATTCTGCAGAAAGCACAGCTCCACAACACAGTCCTTTCAGCCGTTCCAAGAAGGCTCCACACCCATTTGCACCACTCAGGTGACCCTGATGACACAGACAAACCTCCAAGTGGCCTCAATGACTCTCTAAAAGGATGCAAATGACCAGCTGTCTGCAAGGAGTATCAATCCTTCCATTCTCCACCATCCAGTCAGAGCTGAAGAAGCTTCTTGGATGAGAAGCGAAACGTCTTCAAAGAAAAACCAGAAAGTCCAGTTGCCTCTTGAAAAAAAAAAAAGCACCTTTGGAACTCCTGAGTTTTTCGATATATTTCACAGACCCCAAAACATTTTAAAATGTGACAGACCCCAGGGCCCTCATCTTGGCCGCTGCTGAAGACAGAATTAACCTGTGAAAGACCATTTCATTGTCTGTGAAGTAAAAGGCCGCTTGTATGTCAGTGTTTGCGCGCCTGTGTTGCGTGCGTGTCTGTACACAGAAAGAAAATGCGGTTTTCCTCGCTCCAAGAATAAATGGTGCACCGACGACATGGTGCTCGAAAGAAATAAATTTGACCACAGCCGATTTCGACACGAAATTTTCCCAAGGCGAAGACGCTTGCATGAGTTTCAATGATGTTAATAATAAATAAGCAACCCACCCACCCACCCCCTATGACATTTCGGTCCTCCCTTTTGAGCATATTAAATCCGAAGGAAATATGTGTTATTAAGTTTTGCCTTACATTTTCATTATTTCGTGCGCGAGAAAGGGACGGTTTCATTTACCTAATTCATTTTTTAAGCGCAAGGATTTCTTTTTTTTTTACGCTTGCTTATTGCATCAATTTCATTCCAGCAACTCCTCGGCATGCCGTGTGTATGCTTGTTTATGGGGGCAATAAACCAAGGATTCCCAAAGAACATGACAGGGAAAAGATTGAATACTAGTTTCCTTCCATCATATTCATCCCTCAATTGGGGGGGTGGGGGGGTTGCTTAATATATTGACTGTCTAGGGAAGAGCTGTGGACTTTTTTGGGTCCTGATTGAATTAAAATAATTATTATTTCTTTTATTATTTTATTTTATTAATCTTATTTAAAGCAGTATGTATGTATGTATGTATGTTTGTATGTATGTATGTATGTATGTATTAATTTACAGCATAACATACACAGTCATTAGAGGGGGCTGTAAAGCACTATGAAGCGGTATATAAGTCTAAGTGCTATTCCCTCTGACCAGTTAGGGCCCACAGAGTGGGTCTCCTCCAGGTCCCGTCAACCAAACAATGTCGGCTGGCGGGCCCCAGGGGGAGGGCCTTCTCTGTGGGGGCTCCTGTTCTCTGGAACCAACTTCCCCCAGAGATACGAATTATCCCCACCTTGCTGGCCTTCCGGAAACTATTAAGACATGGCTCTTCCTGCAGGCGGAGTGATTTGAGACCATTAATTCCTTAGGTCTCCCCCATGTATGTATGGTTGGTTTGTTTTTAAATCTTTTAAACTGTTATTAATTTTATTAATATTGTTTTTATTGTTATTCTTAACATGTTGTATGCTGCCCTGAGTCCCCAGGGAGTAGGGCGGCATATAAGAACAATGAAGAAAGAAAGAAAGAAAGAAAGAAAGAAAGAAAGAAAGAAAGAAAGAAAGAAAGAAAGAAAGAAAGAAAGAAAGAAAGAAAAAGAAAGAAGAAGAAGAATAAAACGGCCCAACGGGCCAACCGGAAGTTCGGAAACGAACTTCCAGTTGGCTCGTTGGCCCGTTTTTCACCGTCCCCAGGCTTCAGGAGTCCGGAGGCTTCAGTGATGCACAGGGGGGGAAGTACGGGGGTTGTGTGCATGCGTGGGGGGAGGGCATGGGTGTGGGCAGGCGTGCACTAGCGCGCGTGTACACCCATTTGGCACGCAAGCCAAAAAAGGTTCGCCATCACTGGTTTAAAACAAAAGTAAACTTAGAAATCCAATGTCTTCCATATAAGGGTAGTCCTCCACTTACCACCACAATTGAGCCCAAAATTTCTGTTGTTGAGATATTTGTTGAATGAGGTTTGCCCCATTTTACCACTTTTCTTGCCACAGTTATTAATGGAGTCACTGCCGTTGATAAGTTAGTAACTCGGTTGTTAAGTGATGTTCTGACCCAGCCTTAGTAGAAGCAAGAAACAGACACCTTGTCCAAAAAAAGCCCTCTTTATTTACCTTTTGTGAATTAATGGCATTCACCCACCAAAAAGTCCAGGCAATAGTCCTTCAAGGAGTTAACTGCAGTAACAGACCTTATCAGTTCCTTGCAAAAATTGCCAGGCTGTGAGCTTCCAGCCGAAAGGCTGCAAATTAAGTTCTGGCAAGCAGTTTTTGTGGCACAAAACACGATGAGCAAAATCTTCAGAAATACGAACTGTTGTCTCCTACGACAACCACTCCCCCTTTCCTTCTATTTATTCCCCAGCCAGGGAGGGGCCATTCAGCGTCCATGTGTGCTTTGCTTCCCGAGTCGACTCTTTGTCCTCCGTTGTTCACCTCTCCTAAACAGCTCTGTGCATACGCACATCTGGAATAGACCCCAGCTGTTCTTCCTCCTCACTCATATCAGCCTTCAAAGGCAGCTGCCTCTCCGGTGGCTGGGAAATGTCCCGTGGCCCTGGCTCTATCTCTGCATCCGATGCAGAGCATCCATCAGAGCCTTCCCCAGACTCCAGCACTGGCCCAAGTTCCTCCCCAACCTCCTCATTGTCCGAGTCTGCCGCCAGCTCCACTGCAGTTGGCGGGCCACAACAAGTGAATCCGGCTTTCCCCCATTGACTTTGAAATGGTCATAAGTCCAAATCAGTTGCCAAGCATCCGAATTTTGATCACACGTTCATGGGGAGGCCGGGAAAAGTCGTAACTGTGAAAAATGGGCCCTTTTTACAGGGCCGTTATAACTTCGAACGGTCATTAAACAAACTGTCGAGAATTACCTTTATCTTATCACGCGGCCTGGCTGCATCTGAACAATTTGGGGCTGGAAAATTAAGCATCAGATGTAAAATCTTGCCAGGAAAATTCCTCAGGGCCTCTGATTATCCCAGCCGAAGAAAAGGACTTTAATCGGCTGCCTGACAAAACCATCCCTTTCGAATTCCACGACATATTAAGAAAAACTGACACGTTTTTGTTTATTTGCATGTCGCTTTATTATTTCTGCTTATTATCCTTTGGCTACCACGATGCAATGCGCACCGGATTTCGAGGCTCACAGGGGTGTCTCCTATGGCAGGTTGCCACGGGAGGCGTGTGTGTGTGTGTGTGTGTGTGTGTGTGTGTGTGTGTGTGTGTGTGTGTGTGTGTGTGTGTGTGTGTCCAGACAGCTGGAAAAGCTGCACAGATGAAACTATAAAGACAGGAAATATGACAAAACCGGAGCGGCTGCCAAATTGGCTTTTACCACGTCCCGTGCAACAACATATGGCATTTTGCTCCTGATCCGTTCTGGACAGGAGAGTTGCCAAAACGAAGCATCCGTCTTGTCGTTCAGATTTTCAATTGGTTCGTGCAGGGTTTGAATTACGCAGCCTAAATAATTTTGATCGGGACTTTATCTTTTAACAGGAGGAATTTGATGTTTGTTAATATTCCTCTAATCAGTTTGGACCAAGGCAGACAGCTTCAGAACGTTATTGTTACCGGTAGTTCTCGATTTATGACCGCAACTGAGCCCAGAATTTCAATTGCTAAGCGAGACACTGGTTAAGGGAGCTCTGCCTTATTTTACGCCTTTTCACGTCATCGTCATTAAGTGAATCCCTGCAGTTGTGAAGCTAGTAACCTGGGTGTTAAGCGAATCTGGCTCCCCCATGGACTTTGCTTGTCAGAAGGTCGCAAAAGGGATGCAACCATCATAAATAGGAACCAGTTGTCAAGTGTCTGAAATCCGTTCTTGTGACCGTGGGATGCGCAACGGTCGTAAGTGTGAAAAACGGACATAAAAACTGTCACTTTTCCCAGCACTGTGATTGGTTGTAAGTTGAGGAATACCTGTACTTGAGTTTGAAGAAATCAGTTGGTGTGGAAGAGGATTATGGATGGAGAGGTGTGGACTTCAACTCCCAGAATTCCCCAGCCAGTTTGGGTGCACTTCAACTCCCAGAATTCCTAAGGAAGATGTTCCTTCATTCTGTTTTTCAAAGAAGGAAGAATTAATGCCTGTCTTTAAGGACTTTTTAAAAATTTATTTATTAGAGTTTTATCCTGTCTTTATTGTTTTATAAGGAACTCAAGGCGGCAAACAACCTAATACTCCTTCCTCCTCCTATTTTCCCCAGAACAACAGCCCTGTGAGGTGGGTTGGGCTGAGAGACGGTGACTGGTCCAATGTCACCAGCTGACTTTCATTCCAAAGGCGGGATTAGAACTCTCAGTCTCCTGGTGATTGGCCCAAAGTCATCCAGCCAGGTTTTTTTTTAATACATTTTATTTGTTTTTGTTCTTTCAACGTCTCATGTCGTGAGCATTTGCTTTCTGAGTTTCATACATCCATACAATATTCTTAACAATATTTCTTGTTTTTTTTAACAAAATTACAATCCATTATCATTTCATTTTCAATACATCTCTCACAATTCTTTTCCTCTTAATATCTGTCTTTAGTCTTTTTCCCCTCTTATGTTTTTTCTCCCTATTTTAATTCCAAAAAAAAAAAAAAAAAAACCAAAGATGTGGTCATTTCCCAACTTATATATTCTTAATATTAATATCTTTTACTTCACTTAGTTCCTACACATTAATCAAAAAACAACTTATAATTTCATTATCCTCTTTTCCACGTCATTATTTTCCCCTGACAAAATATATTTCAAAACTACTTATTTCAATCTTCATATCTTCTATTTTTCCATCTTCATCTTTTCTATTTTATAACTTCATTTCATGTTATTCATACATATATTTTATCCTTTTTACAATAAACAATTTATTCATGATTATATAATACTAGTAAATTAATTAAACATACACGTTAACACCAGAGGTGGGTTCCTGCCGGAGCTGCCCGGTACACAGCTCCGGTAGGGAGCGGCGGATTTTGCAACCGCTCCGGAGCCCTCTCTGCTAGTCCACCCAGCGCATTGCCATTTTTTTTCGCTGATTTTCAGTGATTTTCGGGCAATTTTGCTTCTGTGCATGCGCGGAAGCAAAATCGCGCCGAAATCTCGCGAGGAGACACGCGCATGTGCGAGATTTCGGTGATATTTTGCTTCTGCGCATGCGCGGAAGCAAAATCATGCCAAAATCTCATGCGCGCGTCCCCTCACAAGATTTCGATGCGATTTTGCTTCCGCGCATGCACAGAAGCAAAATCGTGCGAGGGTGCACATGCGCGTAGTGAGCGAGCGCCCCCCCCCCCGAAGCGTGGATATGCGCGTGCATGGCTCCGGCAGCGAGATAAGTGAGCAACCCGCCCCTGGTTAACACTAATTATTATCTCTTACATCCCAACACATATAAAGCCAGTTTTCATGCCAAAGGCAGAATTAGAACTCTCCGTCTCCTGGTGAGTGGCCCAAAGTCTCCCAGCCGGCTTTCATGCCTATGACGGCACTAGAAGACATTGTCTCCTGGTTTCTAGGCTAGCACCTTCAGCACTATACCCAGCTGGCTCTCATTTATAAAATTGATTTCTACTTTAAAATTGATTTATGTCATTTACAAAATTGATTTCTAAAATGAAACTAAACTCCTGGGCTTCCTCTGTGATTCGTGAACCTTTGCTGTGATTCTAATGGTTAGGTTTTCAGTTTCCTCCTTTATTTTTTTGACGCCTTCAAGAGGACCAGAAACTTGATCTGGCTCAGAAAAACTCCAATTCTTTTCTTCATCCAATTCCCCCACCCCCCCCCACCCCACTCCTGTGTTTTGAAACAAAAAAAACTTGGCTTTATTTATTTATTTGTTTGTTTGTTTGTTTGTTTGTTTGTTTGTTTGTTTGTTTGTTTGTTTATTTATTTATTTATTTATTTATTTATTTATTTATTTATTTATTTATTTATTTATTTATTTATTTATTCCTTCTTATAAGCCATCCAACTCCCGAGGGATGTTGAATCCATTTGTCCTTATTCAACATGACAAGGATTCGAAATCAAA